>JAJKFI010000006.1:6945186-6966716 GCA_029204185.1 Lerista edwardsae
ACACACACACACACACACACACACACACACACACACACACACACACAATGGTCAATGAAGTCAGGCTTCTTCTTTTTTTTCGTTTTTCTTTTTTTGCCATCCTTTGCACAGATTAGAATTTCCAGGAACACAGCACAGTTGCCTTCCAGTTTATTTCCAGAGGAATTATACATTCCACAGCTAATGGTCTTTCTTCCTAATTTTCCAAGTAGAGGATACTACTGCTTTTATGGACTATTTTTGTTCATGTCGGTTATAAAAGATTTAATTCTCTTTTCTAGTCTACTCGTATTGCCACCTATGAAGTGGAAAATATTAACACAGCAAAATGATGGGAGGAGGAGAAAAAAAAAAGAACTTTGGTTTTCATGAGAGGGGTTAATTCTGATCTGTGGACCTCTCTCTCTCTCTCTCTCTCTCTCTCTCTCTCTCTCTCTCTCTCACACACACACACACACACACACACACACACGAGAGAGAGAGAGAGATACTGAGAGAGATACAGTATATACAGTATACTGTACTGTACATACTCACATAGATGGGTTAAATGGCAGGGACTCCAATCCTCTTCCCCAGCACACTACTCTGATCAAATTCCGAGACCTCCATGACTGATCGCAAGTTAAAATAAATACTTCAAGGGATCTAGTCCCACACAACATGGGGTTTAGCTCTCTTCATGGTGCAATCTTATACAGGTTTACACTGAAGGAACTCAAACTGTACTCAGTGGGGATTATCCCCAAGCACATGTGTTTCGGATTCCAGCCTAGCACTCAAATCCTATCCAGGGCTGGGCCAGTGCAGATGGGTGTTGACAACAGCAGAAGAGAGCTCAGAACAGAGCGTGGAACGCAGCCTGTCGCCAGCAGCAATTTTGCGTGTGCTGCTGCGGCCGGAGGAAGCCTGCCGCAAGACTAGCAATGGCAGCAAGGGCAGAATGGGGTGGGGAGGAGGAGGAATGAGGGTGGTCCTGGGTGGGGCGGAAGCAGGGAGACAGGTGGACTGGGGCAGTGCTGTTTCCTTTACCGCTGCTGTTACATGCCTTGGCCTTTACACCTGTTAAAGAGCAGGCATAGATTTGAGGAGTCCCATGGCAGCTGTGGACGCTTTCCCCAGGGTAAGTGAACAAACATTCACTTACCTTGAGAAGAACTTACTGCCCCCCCTCCCGTAAATGCAATGTGAACTCAGCTGGCACAGCTGCATCAGTGGGGGAGATTTCAGTAGGCTTGGGCTATAAGTCTCATTAAAGTTAACACTACTCAGTGTCCTGGATTTATTCAGTCACAAAACCAGTTGTTTCAGTTCCAGGATCTGTTTTTCATTTATTTTATTTTATTTTATTGGCTACCTTTCTCTCCAGGGTGTGGATCAGTGTTTTTCAAACTGTGGGTCAGGGGTGTTATGAGCCAAGTTCAGGTGGGTCCCCATTCATTTCAAAGTGTAATTTATTTTTTAAAAAAATATTAGACTTGATGCTACCATTGTACGTGACGGCATTTGGGGAAATGTTGCAGAACAGTGTTCGATTCCAGGAACCCCCATGGATAATGAGAACCGTGGGTATTCAGACCTGCAGTTCTCTGGTCCACCAACCCCCCCCCCTCCAAATCAGAGTAGAGCTCCAGTCGGGTCCAGAGGGTTTTCTAAGGGCTGGGGAGGTTGTGTGCAACCACTCATGCTCTTGCTGGCTGTCAGAATGCCCAGCGGGACTCGGCAGAAACCGGAAGTGACGTTTTTGACCCTTATAAGGTATTCTGAGACATGGGGAAGCCGCACAGGGTCTGGCGTGAAATGGGGTTCGCTCCAGTTCTTAGCATGCACATCCCTACAGTCTGTTGCTCCCCATGCAACAGAAACTTACTTTGGAGGAGGATGAGGAGGTAGAGTTTGCTCGGGCCAGGAGAGGCCTTTCCAGGCTCATCTTAAATGGAAATAATGCTTCTGAATAGGAGTGTCATTTTCAGTGAAGGAAAGGGCAAAAAAGATATTTCCTGCCGTTTGCTAACCTTCAGGGAAAAAAAAAAATTCTTGATGGTAAGGGCAGTTCAGCAGTGAAACAGATTGCCAAGGGAGGTGGTGGAGACCTCACTGGAGACCTTCACACAGAAGAAGATGCTCTGGGAGGATTCCCTGCCAATGGCAGGGGGTTAGACTAGATGACCTCGAGGACCTCTTCCGATTCTATGCTTCACCACACAAGCCGAAAAGAGGGCTACACGGAATTTCTATCCTGCAGTAACATCACTGGTGAATTCAAGGAAATGAAACATCCTTCATGTAAAAATGGATCTAAAAAGTTCTTTCTTTTTCAGCTATGATCTTTTGTCAGATCCAACTGAAAGTTCCCGTATAATGATATACAAACAATGCTCAAAATATATGAAACTGTATGCAACTGTGCAGCTGGAGGCAAAAAAAGTCATCGGTATATTCCTCAAACCTTGAGGTAAAGCCATCACATTTGTTTCAGTATTCTGCTGTCAATGACGTAAAACTGTATTAATATATCCATAAAGTAATATATGAAATGTTCCTGTCTCTCATAGTCAGCTTCCTTCTTCATCTTAAAATACCCCAAGATTCTATTTTTGCTAAAATGTTAGCCCAGGAGAAGAGAAGGAAGCCTTAATAACTTCCCCTGTCAAGAACTATATATTTCTGTCATGAAATAATGCCAAATATCTTTTGTAATAAAAAGCTTGAACTATTTTGCTAATAAAAGCTGCTTGTTCTGGTAACTGTAAAGGTCAGACAGAAAATAACGTTGCTGGTCCTTATCTTTTAAAATAATGTCAGTTTCTATCATTACGGCAACATTTTTGGGCAACAAATTACAGCGAAAACAGAAGATACAATGTCCTGACAACTAGGCCAGTTGACTATTAAAAGGCATTAGATTGAAAACGTTGTTAGCCAATTAGAACCCCCAAATGTCACAAAGAACATTAATATCTCCCTGGTAACACTGAGAAAGAATCTGATCGACATCATAGAGTATATAAAATGACAAATAGTAATTTTTCAATAGAATTCCAAAGTCTTGGAGGGATGACAATTCTGAAGTTGAAATATTCTGTATTTACAATGTTAACATCCTTAGGAGAAGGAGTTTTAAATGATGCCGCAATGTGATTTCTTATCTTCTATTCCAATACTTCTAGGCACTATGCAGGATGACAAAACAGCATTCAAGAGTCTAATTAGTTACTAACCCAATGAAAGCTTTCACTGATGTATTTTTTTTTGGGGGGGGTGTCAGTTTTAAAAGGTGAGGACAAATTTTAATCAGTGGCATTTTGGGATAGGTACATTTGTTTATGGGGATGCTGTTTTGGTTTCATGCGCTTACTCAAACCAGGGGATAAAAATGAAAATATTCTAGATGGGGTAAACCACATGGTCTGTTTGAAGAATGTTCCGGGGTTGGTCTCTGAAAGCACCAGTTACAACCATCACAGGCTAGGGTTGGCCCCTATCCAAAGCACTGGACAGCTGCTGATTGTTAGACAGTAGACAGACCAAGGGTGCACTCCTAAACTGAGTTAGACTGGCATAAACATAGCCAGCAAAGTTTGGCCAGCACAAGGGCCACCGTAAAGTATGTTTGGGCCATTCTAGGAGTCCAGCATTTTTGGACTACTCTTGAAGTCAGGGAGGATGGCTTCACATCTATGTGCTATCCTCTCTGATAGCACACAGACGTGAAGCCATCGTCCCTGACTTCAAGAGTAGTCCAAAAATGCTTTATGGTGGCCCTTGTGCTGGCCAAATTTTGCTGATTGAGCTTATGCCGGCCTAGCTCCAGTTTAGGATTGCTTTCCAAGAGTCTGACTCAGTATAAGGCAGCTTCATATTTTCAAAGATTGTCTCCTAACAGTGAATGCTTGCTTTGGTGTAGTAATACATTGTAAGTTACCTTATGACATAAGCAATTCACGTCAGGGGTCCATAAAAATTACCTTGGTTTACTCATCAAGCTTCTCTCTGTCCTTATCACCTATTCCAACCCCATCCCTTTGGTGTGTACAGTCAGGTTGTCAAGCCTGACTCTTCCTGGAGATTTTTTTTTTCTCAACATGATGTGCTATAATATTGGAAATTCCTGTTAAAATCTTCAGGACTGCTTCCAGTAGGCACTTGCAGATTGAGATTTCTGGAGATATCAGAGCAATCCTAGAGGGCTGGCAGGCAGATGTGCAGAAGGTTTGCAGAAGAGGCAGAGATTTATCTAAATCAGGGGTGTCAAGCATAAGGGCTCAATCCTAAGCAGCGTTGGATATGGCACTGGCCCATCGGCCTCTCCAGTCCGGCGCTGCTTAGGAGAGGCTGGAGCCTCCCCACGGCAAGGGAGCGTGTGCTCCCTTACCATAGAAGAAGCTCCAGCCTTCCCTATGGGCTCCTCAGATCTGTGCCTGCTAAACAGCAGGCACAGATCTAAGGAGACCACGCGGCCCAAATCAGGGCTGTGCGGCCTCCTGGATGGGCTTAGGATGCGGCAGTATGGCTGCCTCCCAATCCCGCCCATGTCCTCCTGCCCTCCTCCCACCCACAGTCTCCCTCCCACCGCCAATCCCGCTTCCGCCTCCATGCAGAGCCTTCCTTGCGCCAGCTGGCTTCAGCCGAACGCAACAGTTCGGTGCTCTGCCCCTTGCATTAACGCTATGATGTAGCATTGACGCAGGGGGCGCAATAGGATTGTGCTGCCGGCCTGGCTTTCCTATGCAGAAAAACCATACTACAACACCACAAAGTTTTATTCCCAAGAATAAATTATTCCATTGGCAAAAAAAAAAAGTGGTGGAGGCTGATAGCTGGCTCCTTCCCTGACTGCTGCTAAGAAAGTGGTGGCGGCAGCAGAAAGGTGAGCCTCAAAGGAAAAGCATCATCTGTTTTGCCCCCCCTTTACACATTTGAGCTCAAGGTTCTCATGTGTGAGCTTGCAACTTAGCTTCACAACTTACATCTGGTTCATTTGCACATGCAACTTCCTCAATGGGTGCTAGTCTGAAAGGAGCCAAACTAAAAAGTGGTTTCATGTTGCAAACCAGAAAAAAAATGAGGCCTCAGTGAACCAAAAACTCATACATAGACCTCCCCCACTTCATCCTCATTTGCAGAAGCATACCTTGGAGGGGACAGGGAGGTGCCTTGGACACCACTCAGCGGGGGTGGGATTGGCACAACAAACCAATCCCACACCACCCATTTTAACTCTTTTTTCCATTTCCCCCCCCCATTTTTATCTGCCCTCCCTCCCTGATCTGAGGCTTTCCTAGTACCAGGAAGGCCTTCCGAGGCCTCCAGAAGGCCTAAAAAGTTCCTTCCGGTTTTCAGCAAAAACCAGAAATGGCCTTGTTTTAGGCCTTCTGAGGACTGGGCAGTGGCCTCTCCAGAGGCTAAAATTGTCTAAAAAAAGGTGTCTGTAAACGTTAAAAAATTCAAAAATGTAACTTCTGGTTTTCGTTGAAAACATCACATAATGTTTTTAGGCCTCCGGAGGCCTCAGGTGGCCTTCTGAGAGTCCATGGCTTCCCTGGCTCTTGGAAAGCTTCCAGTTAGGGGTGGGTGGATAAAAAAAAGCAAAAAAAGTGACGTGGCAGGAGGCATTTTAGTCCTGGCCGCAGGCGGCACAGGGGCCGGGATGCACATGAATACAGAGGATAACAATTCAGCCACACAGCCTTCAACCCCTATTTCACCCGGAATGTTCCCACAATACAGACATTGCTGGCTGCGCGCCAAACCAGAGTACTGTAGCCCGAAGAAGAATCTGATAAGCTGCTCTGGCTAGTCATGTGAGACCCAAACTGGAGAGCTGGAGCGCTATCAATTGCACTTCTTCTGTGTCTCAGCAGACTCTGGATGGAAGGGTTGCCTAGCATTGTACTGTTCCTGTTCAGGGCTCAAACCAGACTTGAACAGGATCACTATGGCACTAGCCATAGCCCCAGTTTGGGGATGGCAGGAGTCCTCAATGAGATCTACTACACTTGTGCTCCGGGTCTGAAGGAGTCCATAACAGAAGTGCTGATCCATGCTGCTGCTATAGCCTTCCAATTCAGGATAGATCCAACTCCGAAAAGGAATATTGTTAGTACATTAGTGATCACATTCCATAAAACATTAGGAACAGGGCCAGTAGGAACCCAGAACAACCCACTGGAGCTCTGTTGATATAGCTCTCCTCTTTGAGGGTCTAGAACAGTGCTCATTTGTCCAAATCACAAACTGATCTGGCCTATTGCACTTTCCTTTGGCGCCACTCAAAATTACAGTGGCATTTAACTTAGTATTCAAATGGAGCATCCAAATGATGCTCATGTTTGTAGGCAGTGCCAAGAGACAAGCTTTGATGTGATAAAAGTTTTGTTGCTAATGGCTTAAAAGTTACATTGTTTTAGTGTGACTTCTGCTGGAAGCCTGTCTAAGGGTCAATGATAAACAGCTGCTGCTGCTAAGGTGTGTGATGGTGTTAGTGATTAGTCCATTGTGTCAAGTGCTCTCCATCTTTATATGAAACAGTGGCATCCCAAAAGGTTGGAAAAGGATTGGTCCATTTATGGACCATTACTGTCAGTGTCATTGGTCAGAATGTAGTAGCCAATGGGCTTTAGACCTGACAGGCAGGAAATGTTGATTGGCTGAGGAGATTGAGGCCAGAGAGGATATAAGAGCAGGCATAGATTGGCCACAGGGGGAGACCAGACTGAAGGAATACCCAGACTGTCCAGATTAAGATGTCAAAACTGAAAAGGGGCTTTCAACCAAGCTCTGATATATTTACAAGATATATCAAGGTACAAGATATATTTACAGGCATGTCCACTCATTTTGTATCCATGGATACTGGGACGCCTATGAAAAAAATAGGGGAACAGTAAATAAATCTCCTTTTTTACCTTGTTGCAGCAAAACTACTAATGTCCTATCTTTAAAAAGGCGTCTCCAGTTTCCATGGTTTCAAGTATCCACGGGGACATCCGGAACAGAACCCAAGCGGATGCCAGGGCGTGCCTGTAATAGATCATGCAGGCTATTATATAATTGCATATGGATTCCTAGCATTTGTTTTGAATTGTGGGTAGCTCATTTTGTTGTTCCATGATGTGGAGATTTGCTGTCCCAGGCTGACACCCGATTTCTGCTAGCTGAAAGCAAATCTCCTCCCAAAAGAATATTTCTACGGTTGCAAAAATGCCTTGAGAGTCTGCCATTATTCTGTTTCTGATCAGAAAACGTTGAGTTTCACAGGACAGAAGATATTGTGGTGGAATGGTGTTTGTAAATAAATAAATTCAAGACCAAATAACCTGACTATTTAAGCACATCATGGGCAGAACAAGACATTGTTTGACGTTGGGCTGCTGCCAACAGGACATCAAACGTAAACACACATTTACAGTGAACATAAACACTGGGCACAATCCAACCACCATTGGATTCTCGGCTTGCAGCATGCCTGGGGCGGAGCAATGTCCCCGTGCCCCTCAGCCGGTCCACCCCACTCCCGTATGTCGCCTGGCCACACCTTCCTGCACCTGGAATAGCTCCATTTAGGAGTGATCGGAAGGCAAGGGGGGAAAGTGCGCGTGGTGCCTTTCCGCAACCAGCACCCGCTGAACTCGCCACCCCCCCACAGCACCCTCCCTACGCCTCTGCGTGAAGGCAACTTCCAGGCCCATGGATTCCAGAGGCTACACACACACACACACGCACACACACACACACACACACACACACACACACACACCGTATATGTTGGCTTTAATTCTCCCACTGAAACAAGAGAACCCAGAATTATTTCAAATGATCCACTGTAAGTAACAAACTGCAATGAATGTCTCTTTCAAGGCACAACAAGACTCCCTTTTTTTTTCTTTTGCCGCTACAGTGTAACATGATTGCTCCTCTGGATATGGACATTTGGGTCCCAATCCTAAACTTTCCTTGTGCCCAGGGTTACAATGGAGCTAAATTAAGTTACGCTGTATCATATGGGACTGGGGAAGCAGCCACAGGTTTCCTCGGGGTAAAGGAACATTACACCATTACACCCTTACACCATGTCAACCTATGGTGGCCCGAATAAGTGTACTTGGTTCTGTGTCCATGTTTGAGTGGACATAGAACTAAAGAGATCTGTGTCAGGTTTCCTGGCTCAGGAGGGGGAATAGGGTTCGGTAAATCATAGGTACAGGTAATTGGCTACTACATCCTGACCAACGATATTGAAAGTAATAGTCCATAAATGGACCAACCCTTTTCCAACTAGTGCGGCCATCTCCAACACCACTGTGCCCAGCCCACCTTTTGAACCACTCTCCCCTGCCCAGTTTCACCTTCTCCCCACCTTCCCCGCTCCAAAAAGGCTTTCCGCTGCCTAGTGGGAAAATTTACCACCAGGAGTTCGCAGACCATGTCCTTCCTACAGTGAGGCCTAGCTCAGTACTGACTGGCACTGGCCTCTCTGCTTGTACAGCAGGTTTAATGCTAGCGACGGAGTACCTTACAGCATGCAGAGCCAGCAGTATCTTGGAGCGGAGGTGGTAAGTCTGTTAGGGGGAGGATGAGGATGAGGATGAGGATGAGGAGAAATACAGGTTGGGCTTGGTTATCCGAGAGCTTGGGACCCAAAGCATTTTGGATACTGGATTTTTTCCATATTTTGGAATACTTGCATATGCCTAATGAGATATCTTGGGGCATGGGCCCAAGTCTAAACACAAAATTCATTAATTTTCATATATACCTTACAACATAGCCTGAAAGTAATTTTACTCAATATTTTAAATAATTTTGTGCATTTTGTGTAACTTGTCACACGAGGTCAGGTGTGGAATTTTCCACTTATAGTAACATGCCAGCAACTCAAAAAAGTTATGTTTTTTTTTAGAATACTTTGGACATGCATTTTAGACACGCGCGCGCACACACATACATTGTATGCACAGGCCATCAACATTGCAGTGCTCATTAGCTAGATCTCCATTTCCTAAAGCTGGCATACAGATACTCCTTTTCGATGATAGCTGGAGGAATGAAAAGTGAACACTTTTTGATTTTAACTGTCTGTATTGTGTGACATCCTAGTTCACAAGGCATTTCTAATTATATAGCTTCCAATTACCACTGATACAATACCGAACATTGTGCACTCTATAAAGAACCTTGTCAAATTGGGAAAAAAAATATGATTCCTTTTAAAAATATACCTATGTAGTAAAACTGTCATTCACTTACCTATTTAATTAAATACATTTCCCTTTGTAGGGCAATTTCCCATAAGTACCAAAGCTGAGGTTTTTTTAAAGGAGGCAAAAATCTGTCAGATCTTTTGCTCATTTATGTAAAATGATATTCCCAAATTAATTCAAATAAATAAACATAACAAAGAAATCAACATATTATGATAGCTGGAACATTTTGGTACTTTTCGGTGTGACTGAAAGGCTTTGTGCAAAGCCTTGGGTGGTAAATGAACTTTTTAAGGGCTGGTTTCAATGGAGAATGCCTTAACGTTTACAGATCTTTGTCTGAGACCTTTCCAAACTAGCCTCCTGCAACCCTACACTTTCAAGTCCTCAGGATTGCGCTAGCTAATACAAATATCATTTTTTGTTATATTATTGTGGGGAATGTGCTCCAGAATCTGAAGGATCTTTTTAATGCACCTATGAAGGAATGTTATGGCACAGAAGAGGGGAAAAAAATGCCAGTATTGCTGCTTTTAGAAGAAGATGAAAGCTATGGCAGAAAAGGGGCAAACCAGTGCTTCCCAACCACTGTACTTGATTTCATTGTGTAGCATCAACAAACACAGGAAGATTATAATTAACTGTGGAGAACAGTAATCATGGAGTACAGTGCTTTTGCACTTATGCACCCTGGTTTAAAAGGAGTGTAAAATTGAATTCAGTGCACTGTTTGCTGTCATTGGGAAGTGCTGAGGTCAGTGTAGTCATGCACCCGGTTCTCACCGGTTCCCGAGAACCTGTTTCTAAATGAGCTGGCCCCGCCCACGGCAGCTGGCCCGCCAGTGCTGTCATGCAGCTGGAACGGCATTCCGGTTGTTACAATTAGTGGACTCCGCCCACTTAACTCATTGCTGGCTCCTTGTTTTTTTTGCTTCGGTTTTTTTTTTTTTGCTCCGTTTTTTTTGCTTTGCACTTCGTGTTGGTGTGTGTGTTTTTTGCTTTGCACTTCGTGGGTTTTTTGTGTGTGGCTCCGTTTTTTAATTGGACCAGAAAACAGGGCCATTTCCCACCCATTTGAATTTGAATTTCAATTGCAAGCAGAGGCAAATCTAAGGGAGGGCAAAGCTCTTAAGTTTTGAAAGAAGCCTTACCTTGCAGTGGAATCACTTCTCTCCTGCACCATTTTAGCCAATCCTCACAGGGAAAAGCAACATCTTGGCGTTGCTTACTGGCTACAGCAGCAAGGGAGAGGAGCAGTGGTGACATGGAGGGGAAAGGCTCCGGAACGTGCATTCCAGAACCAAACCTTAGGGCTGGCTCCGCCCACTCATCGCTGGCTTTGTTTTTTGTTGTTGTTTGCTCCGTCCCCCAGCCTCTCTGTTAAGTGCTCCTAGAAATGCAGACCTCTCTCCCCCCCTTGCAGGATCTCCCCCCCCAGCCTCTCTGTTAAGTGCTCCTAGAAATGCAGACCTCCCTCTCCCCCTTGCAGGATTGCCCCCCAGCCTCTCCTTTAAGTGCTCCTAGAAATGCAGACCTCCCTCCCTCCTTGCAGAATCGCCCCCAGCCTCGCCTTTAAGTGCTCCTAGAAATGCCTTTTCTTTCAGACTTCCCTTGCAGGATCGTTGTGCATGAAGAGATTTTGTGTGAGCACAGAGCTTAGCATTGCTGCACTTCCTTGTAGCCTGCAATTCACTATATCGATCTTTGTGGAAGTTGATTTTCCCTGTGTTTGGAACTGTGGTGAGTTCTCTAGAAAAGTGTAAAGGGAAGATGTACACGTAGTTGTTGTTCTTTGTGGGTGTCATGAAATTGTGGTCTTATGTGAACCTGGTTAGTTGGGAGAGAACTACTCAAGTGTAAATGGCTCAGGTGGGGGTGATTAGTTCATTGATATAAAGTTAAAAGCCTCAGGGAACAGACCCCTTTGGCTGCTCTCAGGGAAGGTTAGCCTCACTATGTGCTGTGGAAGCTGGTTGTAGTCAGTCAGTAAGGTAAAAATCCTATAGGATTTTTTGTTGTTGTTTTTGTCCTTTGAGTTCCTCTCAGTTAAGTTATAAACAAAGGAGTTGATTATTGTCATTTTAATATTCAGGTTTTATGGTACAGAGCCTCTGTAGTTTATTTATAACTCTTAATATATGTCAATAAAATTGGGTTTTTTACTTCTGTTATTTGGCTTTCTTTTAAGAGGGATTTTTGCCCAGGAGCTCCCTTTGTTGTGTTGAGCCTGGGCTGGTGGCAGCAGCAGCTACACCTGAGGAGGGGAGTTACACCCCCGCCCTCAATAGGTTAACTAGATTTCCTCCCACAAGGTTTGTTGCTTTTATTGCTGGAATCTTAAATGATGTGGGTACTACTTTAAAGCAACATTATTTGACATAGTGAAGCACGAGATTTCTCCTGTCTCTCTTGAGAAGCAAGAAATTTCTTGTGAATATGAGACATAGTCTGTGACCATTCATAGGTCTACTAAAATGACATGCAGCATCCTGTTGGTCTGGATGGCATAAAATGAAGCTTGAACTGGGGATACTGTGGACTAGTAACTTGCAAAGTGGATCACTATATGATGTAAATCCAAGTAGGAATCATAGTTCAGTATGATGGTTTCTGTGAATTAAGCTGTTGTTAAAGGCTGGTTTTCCCTCCTGCCAACTCTAAAGTTTGCACAGCGTTGATTACCCAGCGCAGTTATTTACAGGTGATAATTATTATTAATTGGGCATGATCCAGTGTAATTTAAGTGCTTTTACATTGCATTGATTTTGAGTAGTCAAACATGTGCTTAACTCTCCCTCCAGTTGAAATCCCTAAGACATAAAGACTGATCTAAACTGTTTACTCAGAAGTCAGCCCCATTATTTTCAGTTGGATCTTCCAAAAAGACAGGCTTATACTTGCAGACTTATGCATATATTGCTGAATGGCTTACTCTTTAGAAAGTGTGTTTAGAATTTCAGCCTTGAGAACTATTGGCTGAATTCTGCCCATAATTGTAAAGATTATCCTATTTTCCTGTGTCATTGCATTCCTCCTACCTCCAAATCACTGACAGTATGATGGGTTTAGAAGACCTTGTGTACATTCTGAGAACTCTTTAGAGTATGGTCAGGCACACACAGCCCAAAAGAATTAGATTGGGAAGAGCTGACGTCCCCCTTCTCAGGCCTTCTTAACATGCTCTGAGAGTGATCTGGAATAGTTTGGGAATTGTTGGGTCTGCTTGATGACATCACTTCCTGCCATGACATCACTTCCGGTGGGCGGACCCCAACACGTGCCAATCAAAAGTGAGTTCCTGTTCCTAAATCATTTGAATGACACCACTGCTTATGATGTCACTTCCGGTGGGCGGACCCCAGCAAGTGCCAATCAAAAGTGAGAACCTGTTTCTAAATCATTTGAATGACACCACTGGCTGAGGTTGTTAGGGCTCTTCTCTGCCCATCTTACAACATAAGCCTTGGCGTGTCTACAGAAGTAAGACTGCAGTCCTAGGCACATTTAGCTGGGAATAATTCCCATGGAACATACTGATACTTATTTCTGAGTAGACATACTCAGTGCTGTCTGAGTGCTGTTGTGTTGTTGCTCTCATTGAATTCCATGGGACTCCCAGGTAAAAGTGTATAGGACTGCAAACTTAGGGTGCCATCCAGAAGTGCCCTTGGGACAATACAGGTTGCTTGTGTTGGCCCAGCAGAGATGCAAATGTGTGATTTACAAGGCAAGGTACGGCTCCTTGCAAAACTTAGCATTCGGCCCTCTGTAGGGATGCTACTGGAGGAAGGTGGGAGGGAGTGCTGCCCTCCCTCTGTAATGGGTGGTACTTGGGGTTCAGTACACTAACCACTGGATCTGCAAACACTGCAAATGATGATATTTCACTACAATCTACTACTTAGAAGAGACAGCGCACAGTGCTCAGGAATACATAGTTCTGCACCTGATGAACATCAAACTTCTGTTGTTGGAGTGGCCATAAACAGATTAATAAAACATCTGAAAACTGCCTTTTGTGATGCAGATGTCAGTGGAGATAGAAACCTAAGTGAAATGCAGACAGATAAAAGAAAGGCATGCAAAATATCTTATTAAATATATTTTACCCCATTTTTCACGCGTCGTCATCTATGGCAGATAGAGAGATGATGTACAGGGAAATTATTCTCCACATAATGCAAGTAACATTTAGTCACTTCCTAGCCATGGTTTGTAGTCAGTCAGTCATCTGTCCTAACCATCTGTTCAAAACTACATTCTTTCCTCCCCTTCAGTCTAGTTGAACTGTATCAACAGAAACTGTTTCTTCAAGGAAAGTAAATGTACCAGTATGTATATGGTAATGAAATACTGACTCTCTGTGTTTCTGGAGAGTAAGATTTCCTATGAAAAGTGAATAACATTTGAGTGTGTTGAAGCCAGTTTTCTTAAAGGAACCAAGAGTATATGAATGATCTAATATGGCAGCTTTCAAACTGTGGGGGCGCAATCCTAAACTGAGTTAGGCCGGCATAAGCTAAGCCAGCAAAGTTTGGCCGGCACAAGGGCCACCATAAAGTATGTTTGGACCACTCTCGGAGTCAGAGAGGCCAGCACACAGATGTGCGCAATCCTCCCTGACTCGAAGAGTGGTCCAAACGCACTTTATGGTGTCCTTTGTGTTGGCCAAGCTTTGCTGGTTTAGCTTACGCTGGCCTAACTCCAGTTTAGGATTGCACTCTGGGTCTGGGACTCTCCAGTGGGACTCTCCCAATTTTTGATGGTTTTCAATAGGGAAAATTAGGCTATGTACATCCGGGGTTAAATAAGCTGTTACTTGGGGAGGAGCACTGCTGCCCAATCACCATTATAGCCACACCCCTTTGCATTTTATAAGTCAGGCAGCAGCCTTTAGGGCAACCATTTCCAACCAGTGCGCCAAGACACATTAGTGTGCCACGAATGGTTCTCAGGTGGGCTGCGGGAGTTCGGAGGGAGGGTTATCTATCAGTAGGGCCATTGAGGAATGTGAGCCCCACACAACCAGCATGGTGTGCCATGTCAATTGTCAAAAAAGCTGATGGTGTGCCTTGATGGTTTTAGCATTTTGTCAGTTTGCCATGAGATGAAAACATTTTAAAATCACTGCTCTAAGGCCTCTAAAAAGTTTGCGAACTGCTGACCTAATGGATACAAAGAAAGCTTATGTATTTGGCGTAATCCAGCTCTTCCCAATCTCTGTGTTGTGACACCTTGAGGTGTTTGGGGCATCTGAAGGCACTTGCTGGGGCTTCACGGGCTGCCCAATGCTTGGTAGCAAGGCAGTGGCATGTGGGCGCAATCCTAAACTGAGTTAGGTTGACATAACCTAAGCCAGCAAAGTTTGGCCAGCACAAGGAACATTGTAAAGTATGTTTGGACCACTCTCGGAATCAAAGATGTGAGCCATCCTCTCTGACTCTGAGAGTAGTCCAAACACACTTTATGGGGGCCCTTGTGCTGGCCAAACTTTGCTGGCTTAGTTTATGCCAGCCTAACTCTAGTTTAGGATTGCGGTCTGAGTCTGCAGACAGCAGTAGGAAGCTTAGTGCAGTAGACAGTGAGGCAGCAAGTGAAAAACGTATGCTGAAAAAGTCCTCCCTCCCTCCCTAACCCTCTTATTACCTCGGAACCAGGAAATGAATGGTGGTGACATCATTGCATGACATGTTTTGCATCATCGTCATTGACTTCCTGGTTCTGAGGGCGTCACAGCAAATTTGGAAACCACTGGTATAATCCATTGGAAACTAGTTACACTTATGTTCCATTGCAGTAGAATAAATAGAATTTATGTTTATTTATTGAATTTATCAGAGACTTGGACATCACAAAGATGTCTAATGTCATGACTATATTTATTGATTTCAATGGTACTTAAGTGCGAGTAACGTTTTCTGGAGCCATCCAATGATTTCCCTGTGAATTACACTCAGCTTGATCTGTATGTATCATTACTATAAAGCAGGGTTTCTCAAATTGTGGCCCACTTGGTGGGTTGAGGCCTGGTTGTTGCGGGATCACGAAGCTGAAACTAACAAGCTGATAGCTGAGAACGCATGGAGCCCTATGGAAAGTGAAACTGAGACACAGCATACACTTACAACAACACCAGAATGGTCCTGATCCAATGAATGCAGCCACATAATATTTGTGTGTTATACTTGAGGAGGCTCCAAAACTTTGCTCTCTGACAAGGGGATATGATTGTGATATGATTGGACCTTGCACTGTGGTGGGTTATACTGTAAGAGTAAGAAACTATTCTCAGGAAGAGAGAGGAGCACCCCCAATTGGGCATTTTAAATTCCTGCCATCTGAGGTAGCCACTAAATTAAATTCCTTCTTATATTGTTTTTGGCAGAGAAAACCTGAAAATACCTTTAGAAATATTTCTAGAGCTAACAAATAAGTATGTTAGTGTGTATGTGTATAAATATCTCTCTCTCTCTCTCTCTCTCTCTCTCTCTCTCTGCTGTTGCAACACAAAGTATCCCAATAATTTCAGGTGTTACAAATATTGAAATTCTACATTTTGATTTCAGAAGTAAATTCATGGCATTGCCAACTAAATATGAAAGACTTGAGTACTGAAATGTGTGTGTGTGTGTGTGTGTGTGTGTGTGTGTGTGTAACGTGGAGTTAATCTAGTATTTTGTTTGAAGTGGTTAATCCGGTATTGCAGAAAACAGGTGGCCCTTTTACTCATAAACATGTGACCACAAAGACAAACACTACAACTAACGTCTCAAGTTGAAAATCAGGCATTCGCTTTAAACATGGCTGGTAAAAATAGTGACAGATTTGATATCCGCATAGCATCTTGGCAGTCTATGACTGTATGCCACACGCACTTGCTTTTGTGGATGTTGTTTCATATTTTATTTCAAAAGGTCCCTTGGCTGGTAGTCCTGGAAGAGCCTTGAAAATACAATACGGATAAGAAACTTTTCACGAAGTCTTTTATGCATGGGATTCTCCAAAGTGGTGGGAGATACATGTCTTAATGCAGGAACTAGAGTTTCAGTGCTGGGGCGTACTTTTCTGGCAATCAAAAATGGCCTTCTGAAAGCGCACAGAATTGCTAGCTTTTAGAACATTGGTGATGAGGCCAGAGTAGCCCAGCATGCAGCAATGACTCCTTGGAAGCCCAACGATGAAGGTAGGTTGGTGGGGGAGGTGGGACGGGGATGGGGGAGAGCAGAACGGAGTTGTGACAAAGGTGAGGAGGAGGGCTGATTCAGTCCAGGAAGGGGGTGCATTCGGTGACAGCAGTGTCTGCCAAAACAAAATCCCCTTCCTAGATCTGATCCCATGGCCCAGGTCCACGCGGACCTTTGCCTGCAATTTCGTTGGCACAGGACTGAGTAGACCTCTGTGCATGGTGGTGGCTTACCTCCAGGCCCTGCCTCCCCCACAGAATGCAGTGCAAGCCATTTTGGCACCATTGCATTGGTAGGGAGGGGAAGCATAGGATTGGGCTGTCAGGCTTCTCCAGATGCTATGCTTACTGCTGGTTCTTGAATATGGGATACTGGAATATCTGGAGCCTCTTTGATCTTGCTGAGGGGTGCGTGCGTGCGTGCGTGTGTGTTGTGTGTGTGTGTGTGTGTGTTAGGCAATTGGCCATATTGGCAAAAATAACTGCAAGTGGGCCCTTGTATCCACGGATTTGTTATTTGCAGTTTCACGTATCCACAGATCTGGGATGCACCCATTACTGTACCTTTGTGTAGAAGTGCTTGCAGCACAAGTGTTTCTTGTTCATCCATCTTCCTTAACTGAAGAACCACACGTGCAGGTTAGAGGAGTTGCTGCTTCCTGTTAGCCTGTGGCATGCAGGCCAATGCTAGTTGGATTCCAAAAGAGTGCCTGATGGACCACGTAAGCTCCCACCAGGATGTACGGGGGCTGTGGGGGGGGGGGGTGGGGTATAATCAGTGATGTCATTCAGGGGGAACGGACCAGAATGGGCGTTCCGGATCCTAACGGGCTCCGTGGCTGGTTCCGGGTTCCTGACAAGTGCCAATCAAAAGTGAGTTCCTGTTCCTAAATCATTTGAATGACACCAGTGGGTATAATGGAGACAGGTGAGGATCAGGCCCAGGAGAAGTTGGGGTCAATGGCAGTGGCACATGCCAATTCCTATCCCTTTTCCTGGGCTTGAAAGCCCAACACAGGGCTTCTCGGACTTTTTCCAACCATTTAGAAGGTGCAGATCCAAGTGGCCCCATTGTGCAGGCTGGTACTTTATGCAGAGCAATGGGGCCAGATGTCCCTTTACCTTGAGGAGACCTCCAGCCTGCTGCTTGCCAGTGCTGAATACAGCATGGGCCGGGTAGCCTTGCTGCTCCCAGCGCTGGTTAGGATTGGGCTGCCCATTTGGTTGTTTCCGTGTAATGTCGGGTTTGCATGATCACTCTCATGCCAATGCCTAACTAAGCTACTAGGGGAATATGTCTTTGTATAAGTTGACAGCACGTACTTAGTAAAGGAGTCCACAGTGGGGAAGCCTGGTGGAGGGGGTTTCGTTTGGAATCGGTGGTGTTCCGAGGGCGGGGGAAATGCTACATTTTTCAGGAGCCTGAGCTTCTGTGTAATGCACCCTCTCCCTCTCGCCTCCAGAGCCATTAGCAGCTTGGAGAGCAAAGCCTCTGAACCAGCTTTCCAAGCCTCTAATGGCTCTGGGGGCAAGGGGGAGGAGCCGGCTTATAAAGAAGCTAATAGTGCTCCTGCAAAACTTAGCACCTCCCCCCCCTAGGAACACCACTGGTAGGAATCTCTTCTCATTACCATTAGAAAAGAATTTCTGTGCATGTGATTAAAGTGGGAGGGATTTTAGAATCCCCTGATGGTGCCATTTAAGGGAGGATGAATGGCATTTGATAGGAAGGGAGGTGATGAGTTCTGCCTGACCTGGCTGTTTAATCCTCCCTTCCCAGCCACACATCCTCCTCCACATGTCACCCATGTAGAGCTAGAGAAGCAGTTTTTCCACTCTATTGGATGCTGGTTAGCCTTCAATCGGAGTGCAGAATTTTAGTTGAGGGCACCATACTCTTCTCCAGATATAGACAAATTAGAGGCAATTAAAAGGACATCACCAGACATGATAAAAGATATTGAGAATAAGACCCAGGAGGACAGGCGAGGAAAAGTGGACATGCTCAATCAAGAGAAAAGAAGGCAAAGGGGAGACATTATAACTTTCCACCACTGCATTAAAGGGCCATCGCAAAGGGCAGTGGGGAATGATTATTCTTATTAGCCGAAAGGGACAAAACACGCAATACAGTAATAGGCTGAAGCTGCAACACAGATAATATAGGCAAAATATTAGAGAAAGCTGAATGTCCTTAAGAGCAATTAGACGATGGAGGAAACTGGAGATGTTCAAGGCTAGAGTTAATGGTAGCCTATTAGAATTTAAAGATAATTAAATCAATCCTTGCATAATACAGGGGAGGTCAGAGAAGGGAGACCTAAACAAATGAGTTGCCGGGGATCCCTTGTCTGTGCACTACAGCAGTGCGCTAAAAGGTTGCGGACCACGGAAAGGCTGGGAGGCGGTGCTTTCATTTTTCCTAGTTGGTGCATTTCCCATTGAATAAGTCCTGCAGTGGTTTCATAAGATGCGTTCAAATCTTAATAACCCTGTGAGAAAATGTTTGTTTATAGCTTTGGTGCCGATTATTTTATAACGGTGATGTCTAATAAATATTTTTGCAATGGCTCTAATAGCTTAATCCACAACACCCGGAAAGTAGTAATTGACTTCAGGGAACCGTTTGCAGGGTGCTGGCTCTAACCATAGGGAGAAGCAATCATTTGTGGCTTCTGGCAGGACAGTGAGGCAAGCATGAAACTCAGTGCACAGGCATCTAGGGAAGGCTAGGCTACAGCTCCCCAGGGGGTGAGCACTGCCCCCCCCGTGAGTTTTTAAACAACCATTACAGCACACCGACTACCAGTTTGAAATCCACCTTCTGGAAATAACTACACATTAGTGCCCTGACACCTTTTCAAAATAAAAGAAAAAAAACCCCATAGCTGTTTCAGGAGAGGAGAATTAGAGAGGGCAATGGAGGGGACATTTCATCCTTTCACTACCTGCTGACTCCCCGACTCCAAACAGCTCCCCCAGTGGCTTTTTAGCCTGCAAGGGCCAAAAATCATATTTGAAAGGACAAGCATGCATTTCTCCCCCTCTTTGTTTTATTTCTTTTAGCCCCCCTCTCTGAAAGCAGTTTTGCCTAGCTAAAAACAGTGGTAAACAAGACTAACAGTCTTGTTCGTGTGATTTGCACTTTGAAGTGCAACCCTAAGCATACTTATCAGAATTTGGATCCAACTGAAATCAATAGGAGTTACTTCCACATAAATGGCTGAATTGGGCTGCTGACCCCATTGAGTCCAATGAGTTCATTGGAATTGGACCAGGGGGGGGGCAAAAAAAAAAAGTATCCAAATCTAATGCTGGACACTGGATGACCATGAAGCACCAAAACAAATGACAACGTCAGTCAAGTATCAGAGAAAATTCTGAAGCATCTGACTTTCCTTATCCACCTTGAAGTCCAGACCTCACGATATGTGATGCATTTCTATTGGGAATGTTAAAAGAAAGATGTTCCACACAAACTCCATGAACTCTAGAAAAGCTTCACACAAACATTGAGAGCGCAATCCTAAACTGCCGACATAAGTTATGTCGACATAAAGGCCGACATAAGTTAAGCCAGCAACGTTTGGCCAGCACAAGGGCCACCAGAACGCATTTTTTTGACCACTCTTGGAGTCAGGGAGGATGGCTCACATCCAGAGGTGTCATCCTACCGGAACGGGGTGGTACCCCATTCCGGTAATTCCGGGGAGAGCGGGAACGGAGCAGCAGCACGCGGCAGACTCCGCGCGCTGTTTTTGCCTGCCCGCCTGCCCCTGCACCTGGATCGCTCTGTAAGAGAGCTCTTCCAGGCACAGGGAGGCGTTGCTGGGCGCCACAAGGGGGCGGGGAAGTACAGCTCACCCGTCCGTCCCTGCGGCATTCCAGATCCTGGCGCCAGCAGCATTCCGGTTGCTGGCGCCAGTGAATGACGTCACTGCTCACATCTGTGTGTTGGCCTCTCTGATTCTGAGCATGATCCAAACATACTTTATGGTGGCCCTTGTGCTGACCAAACTTTGCTGGCTTAGCTTATGCCGGCCTAACTCAGTTTAGGATTGTGCCCTGTATCAGTGATCAATGGTGTAACACCAGAAAAGTGCTCTAATATGGTTACCCAGATAATCGATTGAATGGAATGTGTGCTTTCAAATGAAAGAAGACATGTAGAAAATGCAATCATATGATAAAGAACCCTAACGGGGATAGTATAATATATAAATGACATGAGCATTTTGGTTATCATTTTGCCCCATCCTGTAGAAGTTGGACAATCCACAACGGGTTGACCTATGACTTTACAATCCTCTTCCTTAGTAAATCTCCATTTCATTGTTAGGCTGAAGCAGAATGATATAAATTAACAATACCCTACGTAACATATGGAAGGCATATACAATTATGGTCTTACAAAAATGAATCCACATCTGTAACATATAACCACTTGTAACACATAATACAATGATACCAGAATGCCAAGGTAAGGATAAGAAACAAATATGTACAAATTCAATTAGTACTTGGCCCAATTCTGAGTAAACAATGCAGAACACAATTCTGTTCTGTTACAATAATTAGCAGATTAGCCTTTAAGGATGTAGATTTCATGAATCAGATTTTTCAAAAAAGATACCCCCCCCCCCAGAAAATGCCCTAAAACTATTTGGAGATCCAACTAGAAGTGTAGAAGCTTCACCAGGTCCAGCCAACAGATCCTGCAGTGCCAGCTATACATTCCCAGACTAAACTGTTTAAAGTTAAATATTCTCACAGGTGATGTTGTGCTGGCACTACATTCATGATTGCACCTTCAAATGATTTATTTCCAGTATAGAATTCTGGATGGTACCCCTGTGTCCATGGGGGCAGGAGGATTTGGTGTTTGAACATTTTTTTCTCTCCAGAATGGATGGGTGGTGCTATTTATATAGTTTTGTATATGGTAAGGGCAAATTAGGTATCCTTCTCTTTTCTTTCCTTTAAGCCTATTTCAGCTAGGCCAGTGAGGTAGACCGAATCTTGGATTCAGAGTAAGAAGACCTAAATTCAAATAAACTCAAATCCTCAGTCAGCCACTACATCTCATGTTCTCTCTCTCTCTCTCTCTCTCTCTCTCTCTCTCTCTCTCTCTCTCTCTCTCTCTC
>JAJKFI010000006.1:7000898-7034094 GCA_029204185.1 Lerista edwardsae
TCTCTCTCTCTCTCTCTCTCTCTCTCTCTCTCTCTCTCTCTCTCTCTGTGTGTGTGTGTGTGTGTGTGTGTGTGTGTGTGTGTGTTGCAGTAAAAACCTGAAATTAGTTGTTACTAGTTCCAACTAGTAAAAACCACAAACAGTGAACCATCTTTGAATATAGTTTTAACCATGCAGCAGAGCTTCTAGTTTTTATTTGTTGGAGCGAATTCAGACAGAACTTTGGGTTTTTACTGTAAAATGCACATGCACACACACAAAAAGAGAGAGAGAGAGAGAGAGAGAGAGAGGGAGGGAGAGAGAGAGAGAGAGAGAGAGAGAGGGAGAGAGAGAGAGAGAGAGAGAGAGATGAGTAGTTAAAGTTATAGAACTATAATTATATCTATCTGTCTATCTGAACAACAAACGGTAGCATTTTAGCAGAAATGAAACATTTAGTATAAGTGTTGAAAATTTGTCAGGGAATTGGATAGAATGAACCAAAAAGTAGTTGAGCCAATGTTTTGCTTCTCAAACCAATTGCTTCTCAAACCAATTTAAACCCTGCTCCTAAACATGATACCTAGTAATTAAAGTAAGACTTACTGTGTGAGTCTTCAGTAAGACTTAGGGCCCAATCCTACGTTTTTCTAGCACCAAAGACTATAGCGGTGCCGAAATGGCTGCCACTGTATCCTGTGGGGCCAAGGAAGCAGCAAGAGGGCTCCTTGGGTAAGGGAAGAAATGTTCCTTTACCCCATTTCAAGCAATGGTGGCCCCAGTGTGTCTATTAGGAACTGTGCCCATTAGTGAGAGGGCACAGAACTGAGGAGACCTGTGTTGGGTTCGTTGGCTTAGGAGGGGGCATAGGATTTGGCGACAGAGTCTGCTGCCATCTCCGCTCCACTCCAAATCGTGGCCCTCCCAACAATCCACCCTTCTTCCACTGGTCCATCCCTCCCTGTCTTCCCCTCACTTTCCCCTGTCCCAAGAAGCCTCGCCAGAGACTAGCTACTGACCAGCAGCCAGGAGCTTGCCTGCAACATCTTTCTGGTGCTGAGGCCCAGCTGACTGGCACTACTTGCCCGTGCAGTGGACTCACTACCAGTGTCAGCGTGCCTTATGGCAGAGTGCCTTTTTACAACACTCAGAGCTGGCAGTAAGTCCGGAGCATGGACAGTAAGCCAGACAGGATAGAGCTGTTAGGCTGTAACCTCACCTTACTCACTGGAAATACACAACTCTACTGTAGTTATAGCCTAATGACTAGGATGCAAATGCCCATATATGTGCTGTGACATACATGGGGGCTTTTTGCACATTCCTTTTAATGGTATTCCGTTTTTTTATGCTGACCATTCTCCAAAGGGTTCAATGGCAACTTACCTAGTCCTTCCTTTATCCATACAACAATCCTGTAAAGTAGATTAGACTGAGAGAGAGTGTCTGGCACAGCATCATAGCCAATATCCACCCAGTCTAACCTTGATATCACTCAGCTCTCTGTCTTCCAGCAAAGTCATATGGGATATCCCTGTTCACAACAGGGGGCAAAACAGCCCTCTTATCTCAAGAGCCCATTGCTCAGGTGATCTGTGTTTTGCATGGTAGAGCCCCTCTTCCCTCCAAGGATCACTGGGATCAAGTGCTTGGAATCAAGGCACAGATAAACAGTGCAATACTATGCAGAAGTTAGTCCTATTTAATAGGGCCTACTTTCAGGTAAATATGCAGTGGACGGCAGCCAAAGATAGTATCGTTAATGTGTAAAAAAATGTGGAAAGTTGAAAAGTGTTTTCAGTCTGCATGTGTGATGGCTATAAAACTTAGCACACTTGCTCTGGTTTCATTAAAATCAATAGCACTCCCTTCAATGTAAAGAATGCTTAGGGATTTGATAAGAGATTTGCTTAAATTTATATACACTTGACTCTGGTTTAACTGGCTTGTTAGAATCTGTTATATTTTTGATTGTTATAATATTCTCTTTCACATACATACAAATAATGTATGCACAAAACTCCTGTAAATCTTTTTAATGTGTGCTAAGAGCCAAATTACACATCAGAGTTGAGTGTGCAGGGTGGCCCCGTGTGTTGGCTGTTTTTCAAACTTAATGGCACTGCCTGGGAGGATCAGGACCAGAACCATGACATGCAGAGTGGGTATTTAATTCATTCCTACAGTTCTGCTATCGTGAAGAAAACCAAACCCTGAACCTGCTGTTAGCCCAGGGAATCAACTGTTGGAGGCTTCCATCTTAGGACTCTTAGGAAAAAGAAGGGTTTAACTTTTGTCAGAATTGTAGCACAGTGGGAAAAGGTTAAATATTGTCTATTTATGAATCATGATCCAGATGCTGAATGGACTTCACTACTGTTGCTGTTTCACTTGAAAAACACGGTGACAACACCACCACAGAGCATTGAACTATGAATTCAAGGCCATATGTAGTTTGGCCCTAAAATGAACATGCAGAAGAGTGTTATGCTGTTTCTTTGCCCTTACATCCCAAAGGCCTAAGGGCCCAATCTCATCCAACTTTGCAGAACCAATGCCAATGGAGGCAGGAAGTGAGGTCAGGAGGTTGAACTGTGGCCTTGCCTGAAGATGCTAAGCAGGATCAGCCTTGGGTTGGCCTTGAATGGGAGACCGGAAGTTGCTGACAGAGCTTGTGGAGGAATGTGAGGAGCGTGGAGGAGTCAACTGACAAAAGATGGATAAAATCTTGAGAACTGGCCGAAGTGTGATCTGTGGTAGACTGTGGAAGCTCTGAAGTTGTAACAATGCAGCCAGGATGATGACCACACATTGATACGGAAACATCTGAAGAAATGGAAGGTTCTGGGAATTGTATATAGAACAATAGTTGTAAAAACCACAATTGAAAAAATTGGTTTTATGAACATCCTGCCAATGTAAACCGCCTTGTGTCCAGTGAAATCTGGAGAAAGGCGGTATAAAAATACATCAAATGAATAAATGCAGGTGTGTGAATGGGGCATGCACCCTGCGGTGGAAGGGACACTCACGGGGGCCTCCTCAAGGTAAGGGAAGGTTTGCTCCCTTATCTCAGGGCTGCATTGTGGCAGCATCAGTGCTGGAAAGTTGGATAGGATTGGGCCCATAATCACATCAAAAAAATCAAACTGAAGAAGTATTGTATATAATTGTATAGTTTCCCTTAATCCATGTCATAAAGGTTTAAAATTGAGCCTAGAAACACTGAAAATATTTCCTCTCAGTAATTTGAAAAAGGGTGAGGAGAAGACCAATGTTCAAGATCAACTAGATTAGTTGAAATGCAACCGACCACCTGAGCAGCACTACCCTAAAATGGATCTGCAGTTGGTTTCCTGCATAATATCGGATGCAGGCTCTGTAACTGAAGTGAAATCATGTTAAATTAACTGTAAAAAATAAGTTGATTTAATTAAGCACTGAAAGACTTATTAGATATAATAAATGTTAAAAAGTCAAATGATGTGCAGCTACATTTCAGTTAACACTGTTCCACAAATGCACGCAATTTATTCCTTTCAACAATGATGTGTTTTGAGCATTTAATTAGATAAATAATATTTAATCACTTCAGCAAATTTGAACAAGAAGAATTGGTTGTCATCAAAGGTGACTCATACTTGCTAATATCTACCTTTAAAGAAAAAACAGCGGCCGGGCAGCCCCCCCCCCCTTTGATGCAGAAAGTAGCAGAGGGGAGGGCTAGCTGGAGAAGTCTGTCTCCAGGCCTCATTAAAAATCAAGGTTTGCTAAACAAACTATTATTTACCGTAAGGAGTGTGCATATTTTATGGAGCACGAGATTTCACTTGTTTGCCTCTTCTTTCCAGTGCCAGCACTAGAAGTACATTGCAAGAAAAGGCATTCACGAGATGTCCTATAATTCATCATAATACTGTTTCATTTAATAACTACTTTGCTGAAGTGATTGGCATGATTACAGGAAAATTACTTCAAATTATTCATCTCTTATCTTGCATCTAAGATGTCCTAAACTTGCATGATAGTTAGCATAATGGGGCCCTATTAATTGCTAATGCTGGAAGTCCTTCACTGCTGAAATGTGCCTTCGATGGAGAATCGTGCATCGTTCAAAGAATGAAAATACAGTGAAAAGGCAAGTGTAGACGATGTCACCATTCCCTTAAGGTGGCTCCATGTATTGTCAAATAAGTGAAATGTCAGCAAGTACAGAAAAGCATTGAAAGGGAATCCAGGCAAACCTTTGCCTGAAAAGGCTAATGTGGTTGCATAGCCCTGTTAGGAAAGCTCTCAGACAGAACCGTCTATATTATGAGGATGTTTGCTACCCCAACAATTTTATATCTGTACAATGAACATATTCCATGTCACTACAGATGTGCCCTGGTATCCAGGGCACATCCACGATAGCTTATCCACGGATACCATGGATAAGGTAAAGGTTTCCCCACGACCAAATGGTCTAGTCGTGACCGACTGTAGGGGGTGGTGCTCATCTCCGTTTCAAAGCCTGTAGAGCTGGCATTTTGTCCGAGGACAAGCTTCCGTGGTCATGTGGCCGGCATGACTCTACGCTGTAGCGCATGGAACACTGTTACCTTCCCACCGAAGTGGTCCCTATTTATCTACTGGCATTTTTAGGTACTTTCGAACTGCTAGGTTAGCAGGAGCTGGGGCAAGCAACGGGAGCTCACTTCGTCGCGCAGTCTTGAACTCCCAACCTTCCGGTCGGAAAGCCCAGCAGCAGCGGTTTAACCCACTGCGCCACCATGTCCCACATACCATGGATACTGGGATGCTTATTAAAAAGATAGGGGAACATTAAACAAATCTCTTTTTTCATCTTGTTGCAGCAAAACCATTGATGTGCTCCTATATTTAGGGCCACCGTAAACATGTTTGGACTATTCTTGGAGTCAGGGAGGAAAATTCCATCACAGGTTACAAGTTATGATGGGTATGTCCAGTCTGAAATTAGCTGGTTGCTCATCATGAGGGCCAGGTAGGAATTTTTTTCTGTCTTCCAGAATTGGCTATGGGTGCCATTTATTTATTTATTTGCCTACCCCAGACTGGCAAGGGAGGGATGGTGTGTTCAGTAGGTTTCATGTCTTAAAAACGTACGTTTAATAAAGTGGCCCAAGTTAAAGTTTAACTGCATTCTGGTGTCTTCTTTAGGGGTGGTGTGAGGGTAATAGGCCAACTCACAATGCCAGATGCAGAGGAGTGGCATCAAGATGCAAGCAGGACGACCAGATGTCATTTATCACAAAGGAGGACACAGCACCCCAAAATGAAGGACATTCAAGAAAAATTAATGTGACAAAATGAAACCTAAAAACACTAATATATATATTGATTGGGGTGGTGGTGTCTTGTCTTCCTTTAATGCAACCCAACGAACAAAGGAATACAGGACAAACACACAAGCAAGTGATGCGGGCAGCCCCTCTTGATAATGGCACTTCTGGTCTGTCTTGAAATGTAAAACATTTTGAAATTTACCCAGGACAGACAGTTGAAATGTAGGGCATGTCCTGGAAAAAGAGGACATCTGGTTACCCTGGATGCAAGTATTTTGTTGTCATATATGCTCCTTTAGGCATCTGGTGGGCCTGTGAGATACAGGAAGCTGGACTAGATAGGCCCTTGGCCTGATCCAGCGGGGCTTTCTTTTGCTTCTTAAAAACATAAAAGGGGGTATAAGAAGGAATGGAGACCAATATGCCCAAGCTGATGAGATGACATCGTCTGTTTTGTCTGCCTCATCAGAAACATGTCACAAAAGCGATCAGGAGGAATCCAGGAATGTCTGTTTCCTTGCGATGTTCTTTCTTGGCTGGTTCTGACATTTCTTTCAAGAGAATCAAAGGAGGGGTGTCTCCATGTCTCTCCTCAAGGAGGCAAAGCTTGATGGGCATTCCATCTTTTTCATAATTCTTTTACACTGTGTCAAGGCAGAATTGCTTCACTTGGCACAAGCTTAAATGTCTGCAGAAGGAAAAAATTAAGCCACTGTTGTGGATGAATGGGTTGAGGACGGAGCCGTAATGAATGAAAACTGTGCCCGGGGCAAGAAAGTATTTTGCGCCGCCCCCCCTGCTTTTTCCCAAACCAGTGGGCAGCGCAGGGTTAACATCTCTGCCCCACTGCTGCAACTGCCCAGACCAGAAAAGCGCCGCATGTGCCTCTGGCCGACTGAGCAGCCCGGAGCCTGAGCAAGGCATTGCACGGAGCTCCGGGAAGGCGGCCTCCCACCCACTCAGCTCCGCACGCTTGAAGCAGAAGCCACTGGGCCGGCGGGGCTTGCAGGCAGCTCGGGTTGCAACAGCAGCGGCAGCAGCACTTTCAGTTTCTGCAGCCTCCCACCAGGAAGAAAGGAGGGCGCCGCTTAGGGTTCTGGGATTTGTAGTCCTTTTAAAAAACCTTTCTTTTTTTTCTTGGTGTGGCTCCATGTTTGAGCTGGGGCAGAGCTGGGGGAAATCCTGCGCCCCCTTTAATTCAGCACCTGGAGCGGGTGCTCCTCTGGCTCCGCCCCAGTTCCAGTACTGGTTGAGAATCATGAATGTGAGATTTCTGGTGAAGCCCAACCCTAAACTGCCTGGCGTCTCCTGCATTCTATGGGATCCCCAGGTTCTCCTTGAAGGAAAAGGATGTTAGTTCCCTTCCCCCAAGGAAAGCTGCCAGCCCTGCAGTGGGATTCCACAAGTCTCCATTAGCTATTTTGCAGGCAGAGACTCGAGCAGCCCCATGTCAGGCTGCCTAGCATGACATGGGGGTTGAGGATCCAGCGGTGGAAGCAACCGCCAACCTCATCCCCAGCCAGCCCCGCTCCTCCTCTCCCTCCCTCCAGTTCCATCCCTTATCTGCCTCTCCCCATGCCCCGATGGTCCTTATTGCTGGCTGACACTGCTGGAGTGATGGCCAGCCATATCACCCATGTTGAGCAGGCACCTGCGGTCACTAGAGACCAGTCACTAGACCCAGTGCCACACCCCGGGACTCCTGGATGTGACTGGAGATGTTCTCCGGTTGCATCCGGGAGACTTTCTGAGGCCTGCAGAGCCTATGCAGCCTCTGTGGGCTTCAGCAAGCCCCCCTTGGATGGTGCGCAAAGCCTCCTTGTGGGCGGTTCAGGTTTCTGCCTTTGCAGAAGCCAGGGGGAGAGCGCTTGCTCTGGCTTCTGTGACGGCAGGAGCACTCACAGAAGCCAGGGGAAGCTGGGCAGAGACCTGCCCTCAGAGAGGACATTGTCATCCCCAAGGGCAGGGCACTTCTCTGTGCTCCCAGCTTCTGTGAAGGCAGCGAGACTCTGATCACATTCAGAGGCTGCATGACCCAGAACTTTTACATCACTTCCGGGTCATTGGGCTCCGTGACGTTCTGTGCCTCACTGGCTAAGTGATGCTAAGATGCTAAGATGCAGAGCCTACTGGTGTTGCCCCAGCATAGGGGCTCTGTCCTCTCCAGGATCTGTAAACGTGTTTTATGGCATGTTTATAACACCCAGAGCCAGGAGTTTGCATGTACTGCTGGTGTTATAGCCCATAGGATTAGGCTTTGAGTCAGTTGGTCTGTGTTCATCCGCAGGGCTGGCATGGATTAGCATTAGACCAACAGAACTTGTGAATTCCATATGACTTAACGTCTTGTTTTGGATGTATGGGAAAATGGGCCTACTTTCCTGCAGGATATTTCTGATGTTCTCAACTGCATGCTACTGCACTGAACTAGGACTATGGACACTACTAACCTGAATTTCTCCCTCTTTCATTGAATGTTCCTATTAGTCTAGTTTCCTGGCTTCAGCTGTGGCCACATAGAAAAAAAAAAGGTCAATTCCAAATTTATGTCAGGAGCAGCTAATAGCTGATTAATTGACATCCATTGAAAAACTATCCTTTGGCAGCCAAGTTATTTCATCTGATATAGAAATAATAAATTGAATCCTGAACTTTCAAACATGAACAGCACAATGTGGAATTGTAAAATGTGAAAGGATAAAATTTAATGTTAAAACAGCGAAGCTTCAGAAGAGAGAGAAAGAAAAACCAAATTTCAGAGCAATACAACCAAGTTTTGTCTCCAAGTTTTGATGCCAACAAGCATTTTCCAGGGTATCTTTTGCAATTGCTTTAGAAATATACAATTGCAGATATAGGAAATTTATCATAATTTGTATCAGTGACATGGTCAGATTTCAGGACTAGCTATTAATGGTAGCAGCAAGCAATGCAATAAAAATTAATGTGTGAGATATAGCAGTGATGGTTGACTAAGGACAATGCACTATTCTAATACTAAACACAATGGGAAGTACTTATCTAAAAGGATATAATTTATCAAAGCCAAGTTATACCATTCAGCTTCATGATGCGATGAAACACATCAAAACATGAAATTTTAATAAAGACAATTTTTGAACTCCATTACAGCTGTGTTATTACCCCCTTACTCCATCAATCTAATTTGGACATGAGAGCAGCGATGTCATCTGGGCAGGATGGTCCGGAACGCCGTACCGCTTGTTCTGAGGACGGGCTGCGACGGGGCGCCATTGTGCGGCAGATGCTGAGTGCTTTTTGGTCCACCCGCCCTCCCCTGCGCTTGATTCGCTCCGATATGGAGCTATTCCAGGCACAGGGAGGCGTGGCCGGGCTCCGCACGGGGCCGGGGAGCTGCCACTCAACCGTGCGTTCCGGTTGTTGGCGTTGACGGATGACATCACTGCATGAGAGGCCCAATGCACGCCTAAAGTTAGCACTGCCCTCTACTGCTTTCAGACTTCGCCAACCTGATCTGGAGCTCCCATATGAGCAGTGGCTCCAAAATGACAACCGCTGGGGTCTCCTTGATGGAAGAGGATTTTGTCCCTTTCCCCTTTTCCCCATGGGCTCTGTAATGGGGCTACTCCACTCACTGCCAGTTATTATGCCGGTGGTGAGTGGAGCAATGCCGTGTCAGGTTCTGGGCCTGAAGCGGGACATAGGTTCCAGTGTTTGCCTCCACTGCCAGTCCCACCCCTGCCTCAGCCCACTCCCCCCACCTTTTTCCCCATGCCCTCCCTCCACTACAAAAAAAGCCATTCCACCAGCCGGTAGGAGGACTTACCGCAGGGCAGTGACGTGTCCTCCTCTGTCTGCTGCTGGTCTCAGCACTGGTTCAGTGCTGACGGTAGGACCTCCGCCACTGGTGCATACGTGTTTTACAGTGTGTGTGTGTGAGAGAGACACCGAGAGATGGTGCTGGGCTAGTGCCAATGGTGGTGAGCCTGATAGGACTGGTCCCTCAGATAGCTTCATCCAGATAGCTTCTCTATGGTTGGTATCTCCCAGTGCAGTAACTCATGGTGTCACCCCCATGCACCTCTTCCTCTTCCCATGCAGTGACTTCTCAGCTTGCTGCCTCTTTCTCCTCTCTTGGCTCTCTGTGGCTGCTGAGCTCCAACTCAATATATGCCCTGGGCAGACTGTACATGCCATTTCAGTTTAGCTGTGTTTATTTATCATATTTGTACCACTTCCTTTCTCTCTCTCAGGGGGACTCGAGGTGGTTTTAAAAGCCTGGGTTTAAAAGGAGGGGCACACTGAGTCTTTCTTCTCAGATACCGCAGCCATGCAGCACTGTATGCTCCTATGCGGGGCACTCTGCACTGACCTTCTCAGAACGTGTAGGTGTGGCACAAGGGGGAGGTACAGCCTCTTGAAGCAATGGCAATCGCACAGCTGAGCTCTGTGGAAGTGGATGTAACTGGGCAAGTCATTTTGGTGCTGCCACCCCGATGGGGGTCACCTGGTGCAGTTTGCACCCTCTGTGCCCCCCTAATGATGCCACTGGCTTCTTCCATTCCATTAATGCAAAGAAGGCAGAGGATCGTGACATCTTGGAAACACGATCCACTCCCAGCCCCATGCATGTCCACTCTAAGGTCAGAAAAGTGTCCTTCCTGATCAGGAACAGTAGTAATACCCTCTATAGCACTACTTCCGATAACACCATTTCATCATTGTACTCTGTGTCCTGGGTATAGTTTTTAAAGTATTGTATTAAAAAAAAGAAAGGTTAAAATAAAACCATTCAAAGGTTTGGTGTGGAAAATGAGAGCTGCCTCCATTGTGCTTTCAGCCAATGGAAAGTGCTGATTTTGGCTGGCACTGTACCAATGAGCATGATGTATTCTAGCTAGCACAAGGCCAATCACTTGTTTTGGGAGAGGAAAAGGCAGGCAAGGCAATCCACCCTAGATGCCTTTGGAAACAGGAAATCTGTAGTTCCCAAGGATTAGTCACAACCTGACTCATCTTCCTGGGAGTAGCTCCTCCCATCATCTTCCACAGCTGCCATGTAGGAGTGACAGCAGTTATGTAGCAAGCTCCAACCTAATGCGCAGGTAGGTGAATACAGCACTGAGAATGCATCTATATTAGAGCAGTGTTATAATTACCTCTGATGGCACTGTTTGATATAGCATTATATTTTCCAGGCTCATATCCACTGCATTATAGGAGGTATTACTATATTAGAAAAGCAAAATTCCCAATCATGTGGCGAGAGTCCTGTGTGTATATAATTGTACATGCAGGGTTCCTTTCAGCACTTACATGGGGTGTGGAACAGAGCCTGCCATTACAATCCTCCCTGCATTAATTTGCATGTGCAGTGATTGCTGAATTGTGTATTCCACACTCATTCAACTGAAGGAACCTATCTGTGTATTGGTTCCTTCCACTGAAATGAACAAGGACCACTCTGCATGCAAGTGAACCATGTACCGGTTTAAGTGAACACAGAATTCAGCATCAGTGTGAATAATTACAGTTAGTTGTCTTGCAGGAAGCATTATCAGAAGACATATAGATTAATGACTAGCAGTGAATGAATTTAATCACTGTTATAGACCCAAGAGTCCTCCCTGTGTGCCTCTCAAAAATATCTCCTAATAAACCAACGTACAAATTACATGCATGAAACAACCATCACCCAACATCATACCTTCCTCAGAACTTTGCTCAGCTTCCATGTTAGGAGAAACAAATGTAAAACCAAACATAAAACCTTATTTTAGCTGTAGCTCTTTGAACATGTAACCATGTGTGCGCTGTCCACATGGACATGCAGAGTTCTCAATCACATGGATACAATCCTCAATGACTTAGTTAGGGGATGCAGGGGAGAAATTGCACTGGGCAACAGTTTTAGGGGGGCAACAAGCTGAGCTTGACACTAATGGTCAAAATTGTGAAAACCTTGGTAAGTATGAATACTATCATGTGAACTACCAGATGTACAAGCTGGTTTCCAAAGAGGCAGAGGAACTAGAGATCAAATTGCCAACATTCGCTGGATCATAGAGAAAGCAAGAGAGTTCCAGAAAAAACATCTACTTCTGCTTCATTGACTATGCTAAAGCCTTTGATTGTGTGGATCACAACAAACTGTGGCAAGTTCTTGAAGAGATGGGAGTACCAGACCACCTTATCTGTCTTCTGAGAAACCTGCGGGCAAGGAAGCAACAGTTAGAACTGGACATGGAACAACCGATTGGTTTCAAATTGGAAAAGGAGTACGACAAGGCTGTATACTGTCACCCTGCTTATTTAACTTATATGCAGAGTACATCATGAGGAAGGCAGGGCTGGATAACTCACAAGCTGGAATCAAGATTGCTGGGAGAAATATCAACAACCTCAGATATGTAGACTCTAATGGCAGAAAGTGAGGAAGACCTCAAGAACCTTCTGATGAGGGTGAAAGAGGAAAGTGCCAAAATTGGCTTGAAGCTCAACATCAAAAAAACTAAGATCATGGCAACCACTTCCATCACTTCCTGGCAAATAGAAGGGGAAGAAATGGAAGCAGTGACAGAGTTTATTTTCCTGGGCTCCAAGATCACCACAGATGGTGACTGTAGCCATGAAATTAAAAGACGTTTACTTCTTGGGAAGAAAGCTATGGCAAACCTAGACAACTTAATCAAAAGCCGAGACATCACCCTGCCAACAATGGTTCGCATAGTCAAAGCTATGATTTTCCCAGTAGCACTGTATGGCTATGAGAGCTGGACCATACGAAAGGCAGAGCGCCAAAGAATAGATGCTTTTGAATTATGGTGTTGGAGAAGACTCTTGAGAGTCCCATGGACTGCAAGGAGATCCAATTGGTCAATCCTCCAGGAAGTCAAATTCTGAAGCTGAAGCTCCAATACTTTGGCCACCTCATGAGAAGAGAGGACTCTTTAGAAAAGACCCTAATGCTGGGAAAGATTGAAGGCAAAAGGAGAAGGGGGCGGCAGAGGATGAGATGGTTAGACAGTGTCACCGAAGCGATGAACATGAAATTGGGCGACCTCTGGAAGCTAGTGGAGGACAGGGAGGCTTGGCGTGCTGTGGTCCATGGGGTCGCAAAGAGTCGGACATGACTTAGTGACTGAACAACAACAAATATATCATTGGACAGGAAATTTAATGCAGAATATAATGAAACAAACCTTATTGGAGTGCCTGTATTCTAACAAAAGTTGTGGCCAATTAACCAGAAAACCATTTATTTACTTAATTAAATTTGATTTCATCATGGAGGAAGGGGGGCTACAAAATCTTCTTTGACCTCAGGTAGCAGATGCCCTAGCTATGCCACTGCTACACATACATCTGGGCTCACATGCAATTCTCTTCAGACATTCAATGAAGCTGGCAGGTGCGAGGGAGTCTCCGTGTTGGGCTGGGACTGGGATTGGTGGGGGGAGGGTGTTTCTGGGTGTGGGGGAAGGGTGGGACATGGGTTAATAAGGCCAAATCCTAAGCTGCTACTTAGCAGGCGCAGAGCCAAGGAGCACATCAGGGAGGCTGGAGCCTTCCCTACAGTAAGGGCGCAAACTTGCCCTTGCCGCAGGGAGGCTCCAGCCTCCCTGACCCAGCCTTGGATTTGGCGCTGGCCGACCAGCCTTGCCAATTCAACTCCAAGTCTGCTCCAGTCCCCAAATGAGATGGAAACCAGAGAAATATGGGTCTAGGTAATTAGTCCTGTACAAAAAAATCTGTACCTGAGTCACCACCATATGCTTGAGCACCTTGCCAAGCATGGCAGTTTAGAGACTGACAGGTAATTATCCAACATAATGAGATCACATGAGGGATTCTTCCACTGTAGCACTCAAACAAGTTGGAATACTTCCTTCACAAAGAGAAGCAATTATTACTCTCTCCTCTCACCCAGCAAGACTATCTTAATCCACCAGGACAGGGAAGTATTGAGGGACTGTCTGCTACCGGAATCTTGGCCACATCCTAAGGCTGCACAAGTTGAAAAGAATCCATAACAACTGAGACAAGCAGTTGGACTTTATCTGCCAAGTGTCTATGCTACAACCAGCCACTGTCATCAAGCAAGCCCCCTCTCCAGCGGTCCTGATGTAAAAGGCCTCGCTGTACCCAGACAGCTTTGCTGCCTGACTCTCTTCAAACGCAGTGGTGGTGGAATCACACACGCCTGTGTTCCCTCTTGTTTAGAGGACTACAATGCGCTGTATATGAGAGTGCCTTGGAAGAAGTTCAGCCGGAGCCACTGCTAAAGATCTGCCTGGGCCACCTCTTTGAAGCTGGTGACTCCATTGTTGTATCAATTACACTGGCTCCCAGTCCATTTCTGCGGGCAGTTCAACGTGCTGGTGACTTTTAAAGACATACATGGCTTTGGAAGGACCCAGTTACCTAAAGTACTGCACATGAGTACTTCCTGCACATGAGTTAGGGTTAGGTTAGAGTTCGGGCCCGATCCTATGCCGGCCAGCAGCAGCGGTATGCCCTTACACCAGTCCTGGTGCTGGAAAAGTGCCATAAGGCTTTTCTAGCAGCTACAGTAAGGGCTTACTGCTGGCACCGGGCCTACTCCAGTAGGCACTTAGCCTTGGCACCAGGAGGACTTGATGCCAGGCTGCCAGGTGGTAAGTTTGTGCTTGTTCGGGGCATGGGAGAGGGTATGGGGAGGGTGAAACTGGTCAGAGGAAGGGATGAAGTGGGCTTAGGAAGGGGCGGGACTGATGAGGGCTCCCACCACCGCATCCTATCCTCTGTGTCGGGCCACAACACCTGACATGGAGGTTCCCAAGTTTGCACACGCAAAATAGCTGGCACAGACTTGAAGAGTTCCCACTGTGGGAACAGCAGCCTTTTCCAGGAGAAGAAGTTAGTGTCCCCTTCCTCCAAGGAGCTTCCTACAGCTGCTGCAGTGCCCATAGGATGTAGCAGTAGCTGTTTGGGCAAGTCGCTTCTAAGAGGGCCTGGCAGCTTAGGATTGGCTATTATATTGCCTGCCTGCCCATTAATATCTGTTGGGGAGGACGTCTTATTTGTACTGTCATACTCCGAGCAGTCAGAATGTGGAACTCCCAGACTCAGGAGATTGCTTGAACCTTGAATTTGCCTGTTTTTTCATCACTTTCAGAAAACCTGGCTGTTTCATCACTTTCAGAAAACCTGGCTGTTTCACTTTTCCTTAACTGCTGGCACTCTGTTGCTGTTTCTTAACACTATTTTTTTTCAACTAATTGTTTTGTTCTGAGTAATGTTGTAGACACCTTTATGTTCTTCTGCAAGCCACCTTGACCATTGGAATGGAATGGAAAGCAGGTTCAAAATCCTTACATTGATCAATCCATCCATCAATCAGTCATTGATCAGTCCATCCATCAATCAAATGATGTGTATGCAACTGCTACAAGCTTATTATATAACTATAAATTAGTCACAAAAATGTACCATTTATTTCAATCAAATCTGCCAAATGCAGAAGAATAAATGCATATTCCCTGCTCCAAAAGAGCTATTTTAATTCCCTCACAATAGGACCAGTAACATTTTTGAAAAGGGAAAAAATGCAATATAAAAGTCTTCAAAATGTGCATGTGAAAATTCATTCCAGGTTTGTTGCTTTGATCTGGACTTCAGAGACTGCCTTCCTAATGTATTTTGCACGTTGCACAAAGATTGGACTTTTTTGGACTATTATTCCAGACAATTTAAGGGCTATTTTTAAACAGCAACAACCACAGCCACACAGCTTGTGTTTAAATGTATGCTACCCCATAGAGGGTAATGTAATTAACACAAATTTAAAATTCATTAAGGGGAAGAGATAAAAGTTTTTAAAAAATCTAAGCTTCTTGTTCTTTTTAGCACAACGCTACAATTTTTTTTTCCCTTTACCCTGTTAAAAAGAAAAGCTATGGGCCTAGTTCTGTCATGGCGGTGAGCAGGCAGTTGGATACGGTAATGCATGCCTGAAGCTTTCACCAAGGATGATAAGCCTGCATGAATTTTACGAGTCTCAGTATCAAGGTTGCCCTCGCCCAAGGGATTTAAGAATAAGGGGGGAAAAGAGAGAAGGCAGATGTATGAATAACTGGCATTGTAAATCTTCACCGTGGCAACCTACAGCTAGAAAAAGTCTGTGATGGGTTCATGACTTGAGAAGAAAGCGACACAGCAGAATGTGAATGGATTTTCTTCAGCTACTTAATACACTGCTTAGACCAGCTTAAGGGTGTGTGTGTGTGTGTGTGTGCGCGTGCGTGCGCGTGCGTGACAGAAAGGGTGTGTGTGTGTGAACATGTGTGAGCATTTGGAGGGGGGGTGAAATGGCATTTGTGGAAATTTGTTAGGAGTTACCAGTGTTATACAGCTTGCCAGCTTTGTGAGGGGAGGGCTGGGGGAGGAATACCATTTAGACTTAGATATAAAAGCCTGGATTTTGCTGTGAGGGGGGGAAAAGAAAAGATAGTGGGGGAGGTGTGCTGACTTATACAAGCACATAATAACAAGGAGCAAATTGGACCCTCAACAAGACAGCGCAAGGTCATCGCCGAAGTCACCACAGTGGGGGGGGGGGTGCGGGTGGCTGGAGGTGGAAAACAGATCATGATAAATCGCTTCCCATTTTGCAAAATCTGGTAGTTAATGAAAATAAGATGCATTTGAGTTGACTGTGAACACCTGATTCCCCCCACCACCACCACACTCTCTCCTCTCTTGTTCACTCACTCTCAGGTCCTGCTGATGTATGAAAGCAAAGCGCTGACTCTAATTGCACAATTATAAAGCGGAAATGATGCAGATTTGGCAACAGCGAGAGAAAGGAGGCAGCTCAATAACATTGTTTAATAACAAGCAAATAAAGCTCCAAGGGGAAAAGGGGTGACTATTTCTGCTTTCGACTCATTAAGGACCCTGAAACATATTGTAGGAGAATGATATTTAATTATGGAATGGACTGATAATATGGAGCAGGGCCTCACTGAGAGAAACAGGCCTCTCTGCTCCTAGGAGCTCTTCGCATCAATTACCATGATTATCAACCTGGTGCTTTAAAAATGCGCCCGCCTTAGTATTCCATCAGCGGCCGGAAAACAGGCACGGGCATGGGCGAAATTTATGGGCACAGCCAGCCAGCCTGGACCAGGTGGGAAAGCAAGCCTCCCATTGGTGACACCTCAGCTCAGGAGGACAGAAGGAAAAGGGACGGGAAAAAAAAAATCTGTCTTCAGCACTGCCGAAAGAGCAATTTATTACAAAGCATTTGCCGGAGACAGCATTTGTTGCCCTGCTGCCTTCTTTGCCTCTGTTGGCTGTCGGAATGAGAAATGGGAGTATATTAAGCATCTTATGGGTTACACAAGATGGCTTGGCGTGGTCCCATCAAACTTAGTGGTGCTCAGGCAGGTGAAAGGTCACGAGACAGCGTTAGCAGCCGAGATTTAGAACCGAGCGCATTCTCTTTAACCTTAACTGCTGGGAAGGGAAGGGATCGCTTCATTTCTGCAGCCGAGAACTCATTTGTGCGGCAAAGGCATTACGGCGAGGGCTCGAACATCCGACTTGAAAGAGATAGGGAAATTTGTAATGGGAAGAGAAGTAATAGTCCTAGGGAATTGTGTGCATGCCCCGGTATTAATTCAGGAAATGGTTTTGCCTGATGTCTTTACATCAGAATCCATTTCATAATCTATGTGTTTCTGTATTACATACATTAAAAAAAACAGGTGCATGTCACTCAGGGCACAATCCTAACCTGGATTTAGGCCAGCACAGTTAGAACAGCAAAGTTTGGCCGGCACAAGGGCCACTGTAAAATGCGTTTGGACCACTCTCGAGTCGGGGAAGATGGCTCACGTCTGTGTGCTGGCCTCTCTGACTCCGAGAGTGGTCCAAACATACTTGACGGTGTCGCTTGTGCCAGCCAAACTCTGCTGGCCTAATTGTGCCAGCCTAACTCCAGGTTAGGATTGCGCCCTGAATAATAGATGCTAAGATCCATGTAATGATCCATCAATTTTCTTTTCCTCCTGTTTGATGTTTGAGAGAATTCCATTCTGGATGGGATTACAGGCCAGATTCTAAGCACCTAAGAATGTGTCCTATATTTCCAATGTCCTCTGTCCATTGGGAAACACTTGCAGGGTGGTGGTGAGTACAACCAGTTCTGTTCATTGACAGTGGCCCAAAGCCAACTGCATTGTAGGACTGCACGGGAATGCCAGGTTCTGTCCACAGAACTCACTGGAGATACTGGACAGCTCATTATCGATAAGGTGCATGTATGTGTGTGTCTCAAACTGGAGTGCCCAGAAGCCAGACACTGGTGCCACTACTTCCTCCACCATCAGTATTGTGTTTCTGTCATAAGCCTTATGGATGAACCTGTGCAGACTGCAAGACAAGTTGACTTATGCCCTGAGCAGGCATTCTCTGGGAATAAGAACATAAAAAGCGCTCTATTGGATCAAGCCAAAGGCCCAACTAGTTCAGCTTCCTGTACCTCACAGTGGTTCACAAGGTGCCTCAGAGATCACTCAAGAGAACATGATACTAGTCTCATTCCTGACACACATATCGCCCGGGGGCCAGGACCACAGATTGCTGCCCCCCCTGCAGACTGCCACCCTGACTCACCTACATGCTCCAGAGCCATACGCAATGTCCCTGAGCCCTACAAAGGCATACTGCAGTCTTTGGAAGGCCATTAAGCAAAACTCCTGGTTTTTGTCAAAAAAAAAACTGGTAGTACAGATTACCGGCCCTCTGGAAGCTGCAGTACGCCTTCTGAGGGCCCAGGGACTCCAAGTGCAGCCTGTCTGGCTCCAGAGGACAGCTTGGTAGCTTGCAGTGGCTCACAAGAGCAGCTCATCAGGGGGTGCTACCCTCACTGGTCCTACAGGCATTTGCCCTTCCCCCCCCCAGGCTAATGGCAGGACTGCCACACCATGACACCTGTATCTTTTTAATATGTAATGGCCAGCAGCTTAGATGGCTTTAATACAGTTAATCACTTCATTATGAAAATATGTTACTTTCAGGTTCAGAAGCAGCATGCATGAATATCCACAGGAACAACACTGGGGAGGGATATGCTTTCATTTCCTGCTTGTGGGCTACCAGATCACTGGTGGATCTCTGTGGCGACATCCAGCAAGTTCTTTCTTATGCTACTGTGGTCCATCTTATGGGGAATGTGTGGTGGTGGTTGGTCAACAAGAGTGTGGCGGCAATATCTCTCACCTCACTGACACTCATGGTACAATCCTAACCAACTTTCCAGCACTGACATTGCTGTGCCAATGGGACATGTTCTGCATCCTGCAGTGGAGTAGTAGTCACAGAGGCCTCCTCAAGATAAGGGAATGTTTGTTTCCTTACCTCAGAGCTACATTGTGCTTACCCTGGTGCTGGAAAGTTGGTTAGGATTGTGCCCTCAAAGGTATCACTAGGGCTTGCATCACCCAGTACGAGAACTCATTGTATCATCCCCATGAGCCAACTTTTACGTATTCATTTACTGGTTTATTTTAATACTAGCTTGTCCTTACCCGGCGATGCCTGGGTATTTATGTATCCCAAGCTTCTATTACACAGGAAAAGGAATGAATTCTATCTATAGTGTAAAATCGAAGTAATTTTATGTACAGCAGTGATGTCATGCACCCACTATGCACCACTACGCGAGTACCAGTTCCTAGAAGTTGAGCTGGCCCCGCCCACTTGAAGCTGGCCCTGTTGGCTGGTTGGCTCAGCAGCTGTGCATGCGTACTGCATGCCCGCAGCCGTTGCCTCCACTTTCTGTGAGGAGGCAGGCAGGCAGGCAGCGTGGTGGTGGCAGCAGCAGCAGCAGCAGCGGAGCAAGAGGACCGGAGGCAGCAGCAGCAGCAGCGAGGGAGACCCGGGAATAAGGCCGCAAGCATGAGAAGGTAGGCTGCCTGGGGCTCCCGCTCCCTCCAGCCGTGCAGATCCAGCGTCCCGGTTCCTCCTGCAGCCTCCCCCCAACCCTAGCCCCCACGCGGTCTTTTTTTGGTCACCAGTTCCCCCTCCTGCTCCTTGCCAGCTCCTTGCATTTCACATTAAATTTAAATGGCTCCCTGTCCCAAAAGGGCTCACAATCTAATACAGTCTAGCCTGCTATTTAACCAGGGAACAGTTGAAGCAAAATATGTCTATACACATCTCTAGAAAGCAAAGCAATAGAAGTTAAATCAACACTAAGCACAAGCTGAAGTTATTACAAACATGACCACCTCCATGGCAACAATCATGACCTCACTTCCGGCTGTGACCTCACTTCCTGTCATGACATCACTTCCGGCTATGACCTCACTTCCTGTTGTGACATCACTTCCAGCTTATGATGTCACTTCCGGTGGGCGGAGCCCGACAAGTGCCAATCAAAAGTGAGTACCTGTTCCTAAATCATTTGGATGACACCACTGATGTACAGGTAATTAAAAGTATAAGTACAGTATAAAAATTATAAAGTAAAATCTTTTACAAATTCACTATAATATTAATTTAACTCAGAACTTGATTATAAACAACATTTTTAGTTTCACCTCCAGGAGCAAGAATTCATAAATTCTTCGGTGAACCCACCCTTGAGCAAGCAACAGAAAGTTGTCCGTGGGAGAAACATGGCAATCTCCAATCCACTCCGCAGTACTTAATAGACTGCCCCTGTGACTTGTTGATCGTGATCGAGAATGCAAGTTTCACTGGAAATTGCAATCACATAAAGTTAAAAGGGAGATCCGTCGGAATGAGTGGTATCCGTGGGATAAAAACTGTTTCACCCTCTCCCTTTCTTGTTAAGATAGTCGCTTCAATTACATTACCCAGCATCTTCTTGACACACAGCCTTGTGCTGTTGCAAAGTTTTGGTGGGTCGAGGTTCCATAGTAAAATAATTGGAGATCCTACTTTACCCCCTACCCGCAGTATTTCTTTCCAGATTGTAAGGCATATGTGTACCAAGTTTGGTGTAAATCGCTTCAGGTGTTCCAGAGTTATGCTGGAACACACACACACACACACACACACACACACACGCCCAATTTTATATATATATAGATTAAGTTTTAAATGCTTTGGTTGGGTTGGTGTATGGTCTTTTTTCTGTTGATGTTATGCTGCTAAATGGCTGTTCTTTGCTCTTTTGAATGGCTTGTTGCATTAACTTTTTTATCTATATTTTGAATAATTGTTATGTTTTCTTTTGGTGTTGTGTTTTAATTTACCATGCCTTCAGCTGCATGGAGAAAGAAAAAGCAGGTTTTATATAAATAGGATTAAATGGTCACATGTGATGTCTGTAAGAAATTTATCTAATGGATAGATGTACTGTGCATGTATTTTTGGAAACAACCTTTTATTGATGTAAAAGCACCAGGCAGAATGGAGAAATAGCTTTGTTGGGAGTGTCACCATTCATCTCAGCGACCCCGAAAACTATGGATTGGACACTAATATCGGCCGTTTTCAATCATTTTTACATGTCACCCCCTTCCCACCCACACCTCTAGGGGTGCTAGGGGTATCTCACCCCCACAGTATTTGTAGAAGTGGGATGAGTTTTGAAATCTGAAATCAAGTGGTGTCCTCTTTGCCACCATCAGCGTGCTGCGGATATTCTATTTCCAAGCACTGTATCTTGCACCCCTTCTCACCCCGCTTGCTGATGGGGGCTGAACTTGGACTTAAATGGCATCGGGTGTGTCACCATTCATCTCAGCAACCCCCAAAACTATGGATTCTACACTAATATCGGCCGTTTTCGATTATTTTTACATGGCACCCCTTTTGCACCCCCACCCCTAGGGGCGCTAGGGGGGGGGTCTTACCCCTGCAGTATTTCTTTCCAGATCGTAAGGCATATGTGTACCAAGTTTGGTGCACATCGCTCCAGTCATTCCATAGTTATTATGGAACACACACACACACACACACACACACACACACACACACACACACACACGTACGTCCTTTTTTGTATATAGAGATATAGCAGTACATTTCACCTAACAAATCAGTAACCAACCCAAAAACAATGGCTAGCCTGATGACACTCACAAACCACTAAATAAAAGAATTCTGGCATTACATGGAAATGAGAGCTGATTCATATTAACACCTTATTGGTTCCCTGCTATATCATAACAACACCTCATTGGCTCTTGGAACAATCAGTTTCATTGGTTAGGTTTCAGTTAAGAAAATCCATTTCTTGTTGCTTTCTCCCATTGGCGCATTTGCAGACCAGTGCTAAGTGGGAGGCATTAAAAAAAAAAAACCCAGCCCAACAATGTTTTAAAAAAAAATTTTTCTCTGAAAAGTATAGGCTTGACATACTTTTTCTGAACTTTTTCAGAACATTAGGGTCACCCCCATTTTAGGCACCAAGGCGGCAAAGATAACTGTTTTTGGCATTTTGAGGTTCTCAAACTGTTAGCAAGGTATCTCCTTCCACACTGTAAGTTAAAACTACACTTTGGCATACTTTGTATGGTGAGGGTCTACGCTTCGTAATCCACCTTGATTGCATCAATTCAGCTACAGGTTTGATCTGTAATCAGCTTTGAAACATAGTGGGGGAAAAAGTGGTTTGCAAATGAACCAAATCCTTACGGCCAAATCCTGGGCCCTCCCCCTCTCCCCCCGGGCCAGCACCCCTAATGACCCACCCACTGCCTGCCCAAGAACACCCTCCTGCACCCACTCCCTCCCTCCCCCCTGCCTCGTTCCACCTCTGCGTCAGCTGGCTTTGGCCAATGCAGAAGTGCTGCTCGGCGCCCCCACAGCATGCTCTGTACAGGATGGGATTGTACCCTTAATGACAAGCGCCACTCAATTCAGACAATAGTCAGGCCAAAATGTCAAAACTCGAGTTAAAATTAGAGTCACGACTCTTTTCCCCCCCCAACACTGGCATATTGTGAGCCTGGCCATGTAACGATATTCTTAACAATGCTATAAAATTCCTCAGAACATATATGGACACCCCTGATAGTTCATCATCAATAGCTTATATTTGTCAATGAAATATTCCTAACAGTTAGAGACTATTTGGTCACCAATGGGAAAAGGAGTAATTAAAAACAGCAGGCTTTGTGTTCATCTCTGTTGCCTAAAATTTCACCTCTTCCTCTTAAGTGGGGTTGTGTTCTATGCTACTTATATTCCTGATAACAGAAATGTTGATTCGCATTGATTAGCAACAAAGAATGTTGATTAGCTTGTGGTTTTTCTTCTTCTTTTTAGCCGAACTATCCTCTTAGCTCAGCAAGAAACTTTACATTGAAAAACCTTACACTATACACTATCCTTGTAGCCACAAACCAAACCTTGGAACTTTCCCCGTCCTCACCCTGACAGATGCTTTAGCTCAGGGGACATGTGCTTCGGAGCATTTTGGCTAAAATTGGGCCGACTGCACTTCCTAATATTTCCGATATCTCCAGTGTAATCAGGGAACAGCAGTTACTTATTTATCTCACGTCTTGCTCCTTGATAGCTACCCACTACTGCCGGCATGACCTCTGAGGCGCACACATTAATTTTACCTCAGTATTTCTATAGCATCAATTAATAAAAACTGACTATGTTTTCAACAAACACACATGTACTGATAAATGAGGGTCCTGACTTAATTGCTCTGTAAATTAAGAGCTCACAGTAGTGACAACAGAGAATAGTTTTAATATTTAAAAACTCATTAAATTTGTGTACATTCTGCATAATTAAAGGCATGCAACCACTTTTAGGAGCTAATTTAAGATGAATTTGAAAATGTATATTACATAAAATGGAGATCTGTTGTTTAAAGTTTAAAAAAAATCTTTCTGAAGTAGTGAGCTGCTATCTGCACATGGTTTTTCAAACATTCATAGGACTTTTATATGGATGCTACCTTATAAGAGTAATGCAATGTGAAGCTTCTTAATTTTTTTTTACTTCTCTATCAGTAATTAGCCAGAAGAACATATTTTTTTTAAAAAATGGCATGTGACAATAATTCTTTCCTTTTTCTTTTCTGCCCTGAATCACAAGCTGATACTTAATCTCTTAGACTGATAACAGTTTGCTATCAGAATAAGATTTAAATATCAGGGGTGTTGAAAACAATACATTTTTTTCCCAGTTTCAAATGAGGGCACAATCCTAACTTGGAGTTAGGCCAGCACAGTTAGGCCTGCAAAGTTTGGCAGGCACAAGGGCCACAGCAAAGCACATTGGACCACTCTCAGAGTCAGGAAGGATGGCACACGTCTATGCTGGACTCTCTGATACCGAGAGTGGTCCAAACATACTTTACTTGTGCTGGCCAGAGTTTGCTGGCCTAACTGTGCCAGCCTAACTCCAGGTTAGGATCGTGCCCTGGGTCCAATCACAAATGGTTTTGTAAGTTGTTTTGATGGAGTGAAAATGAATCTCAGCAGTCTGTTGGTCTTCAGGATTATGTAACGGAAGTCAGTTGTGGAAACATTTGAAGTGATACTCAACACATATTACCACTGTTTCCTTTAAGCTGCGCGGCGTGTATCTGTGGGGCTCAAACTCCACTGAAGCCTAGATCTGTGCAGTGTGGAGCATGGTGTTCCCGGAAGTCCAGCAATGACTTTTGATGTCATTACTGTGTAATGAAAAACTGTGGAGCTGTTGCATTGCCAGTGGAGGGGTCCACGCAGCAGCATGGATCCCTTAGGGCAATGGTTCCCAAACTTTTCCAACTGGCAGCTCCTTTGACCTACTCGGCCATTGGCTGCTGTTTGCCATTAGGGCTACAGTCCTATACACTGTGTAAGGTGGTGGGTTTTTTGCTAGGATTCTGCAGCTCCTCAGGGAGCCACAACTCATAATTTGGGAACCACTGCCTTAGGGGGAATATTGGTTGTTATCTTTTCAACTACAATTTTAATCGACTATTTTAATACTGTGTTCCCAAACATTGTACTGAAAAGGATGGATTTTTTTTCTTTGTCCAGAATCCTCCAATTCTAAAGCCCTGATGAGAAATGGATTAGTACATTCAGGTACTCCATCTTTAATAATAACAACCTTATATTTAAAAAAAAAAATCTGCTCACTTTAGTGGTATTTTAACCTGAACAAAAAAAAAGAGGAAGACCTACAGTATGTTTGCCAAGATAGAGTCCAATAGCTCACAGTTTTATCCTAATAGCTCAATCCTATCCTCCGCCAGCCCAAACCACGCAGCAGGACTGACAGTGTGTATGCCACATTCTATGGGGATGATAGTGATCAAATGGTCCAAGAGAGGTAAATGTTTTTGTTTACCTCCCCACAGGCTGCCTGGCCTCCAGTAGGTCTCTTCAGAATACACCAGCTCTTTAGCTGGCATAAGTCCAAGGAGACTCAGGTGGTGGTTTGGGGCAGAGAAATGAGGAGAGGAACTCAGCGTGTGTTGATGCCAACAAGATTCTTGTCCATTCCACTCCCTCCTGACCAACCATTTTGAGGTTCTCAAGCTGTTAGCAAGGTATCTCCTTCCACACTGTAAGTTAAAACTAAACTTTGGCATACTTTGTATGGTGAGGGTCTACACTTTGTAATCCACCTTGATTGCATCAGTTCAGCTACAGGTTTGATCTGTAATCAGCTTTGAAACATAGTGGGGAAAAAGTGGTTTGCAAATGAACTGAATCCTTATGGCCAAATCCTGGGCCCTCCCCCTCTCCCCCCAGGCCAGCACCCCTAATGACCCACCCACTGCCTGCCCAAGAACACCCTCCTGCACCCACTCCCTCCCTCCCCCCTGCCTCGTTCCACCTCTGCGTCAGCCGGCTTTGGCCAATGCAGAACTCCTGATCCCTGCCCTGATCCACCCCTGAACTGTGCCCCACCTCCATATTACCTGCTCCAGGGGGCAACGTGCCACCCACTGCTGGCGGTATTGGGCTTCTCAGTTCCTGCACCATCACTAGCAGGCTGCAGAATGGCAGGGAGTTTGGGGTGGTGCTGCCTTGTGCCATGCACTGGTGGGTCCAATATAGCTCCTATAGGATTGGGCCATAAGTATAATTAGTCACGACAAATTTCATTGATTTCCGTGGGACTCGGTAAACTTAGGATACAATGTATACGCTATTACGTTGCCCGCAGAGAGATTCGTCTTCTAATCTCTTGCTCGCTTTCCTTTTTCCACACACAGTTCTGAGTTTTCTCTTTCTCCCCCCCCCCACACCAATCACATCTCTCTTTTCACTTTCGGCTCTCACAAATTTTCATCAAATTCTTCAACCCTCAGGGTCAGACAATTTTCATCAGGACCATGATATGTGTGAACGCGTATGTAAAAAGTGACACCCCCTGCCCATGCATTACAGTCCTGATCAGCCCCTCAGCTGCTATTTTCATTTTTTAAAAACCAACAAAGCAAAAAGTCACATTTAGCATCGCATCTGGTTTGACCCGCACCAGTTTCCTAAGGCTACTACTCTAAGATACAAAGAATTCTGTTCTGTGAGACCAGCAGGGGGCTACAGACTGCATATATGTCCATCTTTGAACATGGAGTCCTATGCCGTATCGCCATCTTCCCATACGACTGAACAAAAGACTTCCACTGCACAATTGCAAAGTGAAAGGTTGTTGGGCTTGGCCTGAGGGGAAAAAAAGACGGCCCAAAATCTCCTTGGGTACATATTACTAACTGTGTATTCCTGTGTACCCTAGCCTTCATTACTACAGTGTTCACTTCTCATGAAACACGGAAAGTGGAATCCTAACCTGGAGTTAGGCCAGCAAAGTTTAGCTGGCACATGGGATGCTGTAAAGTATGTTTGGACCACTCTTCAGTCAGAGAGGCCAGCACACAGACATGCGCCTTCCTCCCTGACTCTGAGAGTGGTTCAAACACGCTTTACTGTGTCCCTTGTGCATGTCAAACTTTGCTGGAATAACTCCTTGTTAGGATTGCACTCTGAGAAGCATTGCATTGCCAGGAACACAATATATTGGTGCTATTATACTTCTCAGAAATCACGTTGTTTGGGCCATGAAGATGCCAATGATTTCAGTCCCACATGCCTTCTATCCCCTGCCAAATCATAGCAATGGACTGGGTGTTGCAAGCTATGGTGGTGAAGCAACTAGAAGGCAAATGATGGGTAAAAACATTTTTTTTACTTACCCCTTGGTAGGCCTTTTGACTACCTATAGTTCTCTTTGGACCCAGGAGACAAAAGGAGTATACAGGCTGGAAAATGGAGGACAGGATCCAGGATGTGCATTTGAGGAGAGAACCACCCCTCCAGCCCACTCCTTGCCCCCCTGTCCTCTCCCCCCCCCGCCCAGAACCAGCCATGGCTCAACCTTACTTGAAATGGAGGAGAGACCAGATGAGTATGGCACATGCTTAGTGCCACTGACTTTTTTCACCAGTGGCACCATTGCATGTGCAGTCACAACGTGGTCTGCGGAAGCAGATTGTGACATTTACTGCTACATGCCCTTGATGGGTTTGAGCCATAAATTAGAATTTGAACTAGCAGCATATTAGAACATTCATAAAATATTTTAGCCATTGGTTCAAAATATCTCATTCTCCTTCACTGAAAATTTGAATTTTCGGTCTCATCTATCCTCACTCCTTTCGCCTTTCAAATTCCAGCATGCATCACAGCATGCATTGTTTCAAGTCTACCTTAAGTTATTTCCTTAGTGTAAAAATGAAAGTAATAATATGCATATTAATAATAAATATACACGAGCTGGAAGTGATCCATTCAAATATAGGCATGTTTAAATCACATTGGCTGATGTTCTTTCTCATGCAAACCAATGACATGTTAAAATATTTACCTTTTGGTGGACTGTAGCCCATGTTAGTATCATATATATATATATATATATTAATTGGGAAGATATACCTGCCACATCTTTCAGAATCACTGTCAAGCTGTTTTACATTGGACCTTCCAGTCCAGTGATTTTGTGTGTGTGTGTGTGTGTGTGTGTGGACATGTTAGCTGAGAGATTTGTAATGGTTTATCCAACACAAATGATTATAAACTGGGAAGGGGAGAATGGGAGGGGGGTATCAAAAATAATATCAGAAATAACACTGAAAATAGGCGCTCTATCCCAATGATGTCATAGAACGGGGGAGACATTGTCATCTTCAGTAAATTAGCATGGCCTAACCACACAGTCAAAAAATTTCCTTAAGCTGCAATAAAGACTAAATGATTTCAGACTCCCATGATCCTTTGTAGTCATCTTAAAGCACTGCCTTAGTGAGCTAAACCTGTAAAGTTTTCTTTTGAGCGGCTGTGAGTTGATTAGATCTATTTCAGCCTAGTAGTGGTAATAGGCTCCTCTCTGTGAAACTGCTTAGCCTCTGCTCCCCTGGCAGCTGGAGAAACTGGAATTAATCAGGTCTGCTGGGGACTTCTTCAGCTTCTCCGCAGGCCAGCGGCTCCGGAATCATTTACTACAGAATCTTACTGTCAACTCTTTGTCATTTAGGCTTTTGATTACGCTTTCTTTCCACAGGAAAGGAAAAAAATGGAAATGGGTGACAGATTATCCTAATGCAAAATTTCACTAGTTACTTTTAGAGGCATCTATTATCATGCTTTGTAATGTCCATAAAAAAAGTATAGGTGTGCATTTGAGTGGGGAGGGAAGGAATAGTGGGCCATTAAAATTAGCATATTGTTTACAATTAATGTTTGTCCCATGTTAATAACATGAGACATTAAGCACTGTTTATTTTTTAGCCCCCAAATAGAAATATGTCAGATCTTTTTACCTTCTGTATAATTGTTGAGGACATTAAAATATTTTTTTTATCAAATATGCTAAAGATTTAGCCACATTGTCATGTTCTATAACCACTGAAGTGTCCATTACTGTGATGAGCTGTATTTATTTCCAGAGCCTGACAGTATCGAAGGGGAAAATAAGTCAGGGAAAAGAGGCAAGCAGCCCAATTCCAGGAGGAACAGCGGTACCAAAATGGCTACTGCTACATCCTGCGGGAGCCGTAGCAACCGTGGGGACATTTGTCCCCTTCCCCAAGTAAAGCTCCAGGCCCCACAATGGGGCTACTCTGCCAGTTATTTGCCTGGTGCAGACTGGAGCAGCCGTGTATTGGGGCACAGTATCTAGTGCTGAAGGCCACCACTGGTCCCAGCCCAAGTGGTCCCAATCCTAACCTTCCCCACCCAATTCTGATCCCTCCCCAACTCTCACCTGCCCCAAATCCACTTACCAGTCTCCAGCACTGCTGGAGCTCTGGTGGCCCTTCCACTTGGCCCTGAGGCCAGGTGCTAAACAGGGCTGGCACAGAGCCAGCACTCCCTCCTGTGGTGTTGCAGATGTGGTTTATGGTATGTTTGTGACAATTTTAGCTGGCGGTACACATGCAGCTCCGGAGTTATGGCCCTCAGGATTGGGCCCCAAGTCTCTTTTTTTTAGTCTCATAGGAAGCTGAGCTAGAGAACCTGGGTCACTAGCAAACCTGAGTACTTTTGTGGTTCCACTTTTGACCTTCTTGTCAACTTGTTGCTGTGTGAGGGGGCTGAAGTAACATGCAACAACTGATGATGTGACTCAGGAGATGCAATGGCTAAACTCAGTTGACTTTTCTTCCTTTATCCTACCTCAGTGGTCTTCAACTTTTTGGTGCCACAATTCCAATAAATAAATACATGAGACTGGGGACCCACCACAGATCTGCCCCCCCAACCCAATCCTTCTACCACACCAGTTCCACACTATTTCCCTTACCTCTTGTGTCTTCTCAATAACTCTATGAGGTAGAAACCTAAGCAGGGCTGGCCTTAGGAGCTGTGCAGGATTCTATCTCAGTTCTTAATAGGAGAGTACCATTATGGGATTGGATCCAAGCTCCCTCTTGCACAGGTTTTGAAAGGTTGCTTCGACCCCACAAATGAAGACTCCATTGGGATTGGGACCCACAGGTTGAAGAACACTGTCCTACCTCAACATAACATAAAATGTTATGTTGCGTGTGAACAGCAGTGGAAGAGCATGTGTGGGTAAGAATTATGAAGGGCTGTATGAGAGAGGTGGAGAAAAAAGACATCTCACTCCTATAGGCTCTGAACAGGCTCAATTGCCATTTCACATCTCTACCCCAGGTTGCCTGAACTAGCACAGCCAATCCAGTTACTCAGGCCTTCCAGTGCTTCTGAAAGCAGCTTATGCCTAGACTTCAATGGGTTGGAGAGCGTGGAGTTCTGTATGCTTTACCCCTCTCTCAAGGTTCATGCTTTAGTTGCCTGAATGAGATCTAAATATAGGTTCATTAGGAAAGATCCCTTAGTTGATGGAAGAGATCAGGATAGGTAATGAAGGAGTTGGCAGCATCTAACCCAGTAATGGGATCTGGGAATTGACTAACGGAACGCTGGGCGGGACTTACACGTGATTGGCAGCCCGCCCGTTTCATTCCTTGGGCTGCCTGCCGGCCGCGCGGGCTTCTCCGGGGAAGCGCGTCCCACCGCTGCATGTCCGATCATCTGGCGCGCCCCCCACCTGTCCCCCCAGTGAGCCAGCACCCCCCCCCCCAGGCCAGGACGGGCGGCGGACCGAACGGACGGGCAGCCAATGACGCGTAAGTCCCGTCCAAGCCCAGCCCAGCGTTCCGGTAGTCAATCCCCAGATCCCACTACTGATCTAACCTATGCCAGATGTAAAATTAGCACCTAGTCTAATATATTCAGAGTTTTAATTCAGCATCCTGGAGAACAACGAGGCATCGTGCCCCTATGGCATTGTGATGCGTTTGCCTCAGGTGCTGCTGAGGGGGCTGGGCAGGCTGGCGGGAAAGCCAGCATGGCGCTGGGCCCTCCTGAATGGAGTGATTACGGAAGCAGGGGCTGTGGCGAGGCTGCGCAGAGTTGCGCAGTGATGTATTTTGTCACCGCCCTGTCCTGGGCACAGTCAAAGCCTGCTCTAGCTTCTCTGTAAAGCACGTTTGGACCATTCTCGGAGTCAGGAAGGATGGTGCACATCTGTGTGCTGGCCTTTCTGACTCCGGGAGTGGTCCAAACATACTTTACAGTGTCCCTTGTGCCGGCCAAACTTTGCTGCTCTAACTATGTCTGCCTAACTCCGCAGTATTGGTCACCCCTTCATGTTGAGTTTGGAACTGGAAGGGTGGGGCTTTCACAAATGCTCTGACCTTTAGATTATCTGGCTATGGGAGAGTGGGGCATATGGCAGGGTTTTTTCCATAGAATGTGGACAAATGTCGTGGAACGTTGGAAGAAATCAGATGAAAGAGGAATGGAAGAAATTTGAAATGTGATTATAATTATAAACGGCTGAAAGAGCAAAGAAACAAATGTCAAGTGGACAAAAGTCAAGGTATTGGTGTATGTTGACTGTCTTTGTGTAGTAAAATATTCTGGATATTTTTCCCATGATATCTGCCTAACCCCTTGCCGTGGGAAAGAAAGTTGTTGTCATACACCACACCTTTTGCTCTGCCACCACTCTTTATTTTGAGCTTAAATCCACGGAATTTGTCATTAATCTTAGATGGACTGGCCTTGTTGGCCAGCACTAAAATCTTTTTTGTTGATGGAAAACTGGGTTCCTAGAGACTGCAAGACATCTGCCACCATTCTCTCTTGACTTTTTGTCCAATTCTTATTCAGACTGTATCCTCCAATAGAGGTTTTGCAGACAATTGTATCAACTCGTATAAGTTTTGATTGTTTTTTATTGATTATTTTACATAAGCAGAGACATTTGGGAAATAAAAGACAAGCATCACTGCTTACATGTAAAAATGGGGCAGTTAAAAAGGGTGAGCCTTTCCAACTATGGGGAGAGGAAAAGCATAAATCAATCATTTCAAAAAGGGCTAATGTAAGGCCTTAGGTTAAACTCTCTGACCTGTTTAATGTCATAATTGGTTGCTGCCAAAATCATCAAACTGAATGAAGCTCTTAGCTAAAATGTCATAAACTCATCAACATGAGGATTTATATAACAAAAGTATCTGGCCAGACATTATGCCAAAGCTTTCACAGGATGTATTTGTTATGTTGTATTTGACTTTGCTAAAGAAAAAGAAAGAAAGAAAAAGATCAGTAAATGTATATGTTCTGGAGTATCTCAAAACTTTAAGAATGACTCCTGATATGTGTATTATATGTTCCATATATCGGTGACACACTCAAGATAAACAGCCATTTTTTAAAAAAAATAAAAATCAGATTTCTGGTGGAAAACCTTAAGTGTTTATGATGAATGGATGTGGCTAATGTTAAATTTAAATGGTGTATACTTAACAAGAATGGAAATGGAACATTTCACAATCAAGGCAAACTGTTTTCGGTCCTGCTACCAGTCACTGGTTTTCACCCATCTAATGTTTACCCTTAATTATTTACAGTAACAGCCCAGCCCAAAGCATTCTACAGAATGCTATCGGAGCATGGCTTGGGCTCCTTCATAGTTGTACTGAGCTGCCCTAAAGTCACGGAGAATTTGGGAGGCTCCGTTCACTTCTTGGTGAGGTAGATCTGAATTGGGCAGCCCAATCCTAAGCCTTTGCTGGCACAGCTGGGCTGAGTGGCCTACGCCATATTCAACGCAGGTTAGGAGCAGGTTAGAGGTCTCCAGGGGATATTTTTCTTTAATTAGCTGGCCTGATAGGCACAGATCTGAGTAGCCTTATTGGGCAAGCGGGAACATCACACAGGGCAAGGAGATTTTCCTGCCAATGAGGCTACTAATTTGCCAATTTGCTGGCGCAAGTCAAACAGCTCCATGTAAAGCTGCCAGGCCTGGCAGGGAGGACAGGATATAGTGGAGGCCTCCTCTGCCGATTCCACCCCTCCCATGCCTGATCTGCCCTGTTCCACTCTCCCCTCGCCCATTTCACCCTCCCCACCTCTGCCAGTGGCCTTTCTTCTGGATACAGTGTTGGCAGGCCAGCCTTGGCCTTTCCACTGGTGCTGCTTACACACGAGTCATTGCAAACGTGCTTTATGGCATATTTGCGACAGCAATGGCTAGCGCTAGATAGGATTGTGCTAAAACAAGAGCCACAATAGAATATAATCAATTGAAAATTTATTCAAACCCCTCCCCCCCCCCCAAAAAAAAACCAAACAACAAACCCAAAGGCATGTTTGGAAGAAGTAGACAAAACCCATGAATCCAAATTCCTACAATGCAAGCGATGTTTGTTTCATATATATTTCTTAGCCTTGGTACTCAGACTATAACTAACTCAGTAGTACTTACTGTTCATCTGCCATTCAGAAATATATTGCTTCTCTGACAGTATACATCACTTCCTACTGGTTGCATGCCAAGTTATATTCAAATCAGCGATGGTATCTGGTAATGAAGATCCGGAATGCTGGGCGGGACATACGTGTGATTGGCATGCCGTCCATTCCGTTCTGCTGCATGCCCGCCCGCCATGCCGGCTGCCCTGGCCCCGGAGGGGGTGCCTGCTCACCAGGGGGATGGGTGGGGGCACGCCAGGTACCTGGGCAAGCAGCGGTGGGGCGCGCCAACCGGGGGCAGCCCGCACGGCGGGCGGGCAGGTGGCGGAATGGAACGGATGGGCTGCCAATCATATGTAAGTCCCGCCCAGCGTTCCGGATCTTCATTACCAGATACCATCTCTGATTCAAATCAATAATTTTCTCTAATCTCATATTCTGACAAAGTAAGATCTTCACATTTCACAAGGTTACTCTTCAGAATGAGTAGGGAATGGAAAAAGAGCTGCTTCATTTGCAAGGCTACTCAGAAGTAGGTCCCATTGTGTTCAGTGGGGCTTACTCCCAGAAAAAGTGTGTATAGGATTGCAGCCTAAATAGGTTTAAAAAATGTTTAGGGTACTGTCCAAATAAATAAATAAATAAATAAATAAATAAATA
>JAJKFI010000006.1:7050428-7071803 GCA_029204185.1 Lerista edwardsae
AAGAAAGAAAGAAAGAAAGAAAGAAAGAAAGAAAGAAAGAAAGAAAGCACATACACACACTTAAAAGACTCAGGACTTGTCAAATTCAAGTCATTACTTTTTTCTGAGTCACTGGCCCTGAGACTTGAGTCTGGTCCATGTCAGTAACTTTAGTGACTCAAGTTGAGTTGTGACAACTGAAGTGCCCATCCCTGTTAAGTGTACTAACTAGTAGATGATTATTATTAACTGGTTACTGTATTGTATACAGTAAATGCTTGGGGGTGGAATAAGACCACAGAAATGTCGGCATAGGTCTTGCCAGCATATTCTCCTTGTGTGCATACTCTTGCACATGTTCATTATACATGCCACACCTGCATAGGATTTAAATGTTTCTCCAATTTAATGCAGTTTCCTGTATTTGAAAATATTCTTTACAAGTTCCCTGTGCTGTTTCCTTGATCTAGCACAGACATGACACTGGTGCTTGTATTTATTTGCCTGGCAAGGTTAATAGTGACTTCACAGGGATTTGAATGGGAAAATGGTTTCCCCAAAGAAAATGGTTTCTTCTCCCCAAAGAAGAGCATGATATAATTTTTTTTAAAAAAAATAAGGTAAACCTAGAGTGAATAGGAAGCTTTCTGTAAAATTTAAATACAGTTATGCTTTGATTCTACTAAAATGATGACTTTAAAAACTTCATAGAGCATATGTTCAATTCATGTGAAAACAAAGATATTGTGGAACACATTACCAAGCTAACTAAAACATAATTGCACCGCATTCTATTATGTAATTTATGCACATTACCTATGCTAGGGAGCAGCTAAGTAAAGTTAAACATTTTAAGCGGAAGAGCTGATGAGAAAATAATTTGAAATCCAGGTGAAATATGACTTTAGTAGCCCTACAAGAGACCTAATTGTATTAAACAGAATATTGGGAATGGGGAGGGTGGACTCCGAGATAAGGAATGGAAATGAAAGAGAAGAATACAGCAGAGAGAAGTTTCACTTTTAATGACTGGACGAAAGAATGAGAGTACACATTGTTCAATTACAAGCTGAAGTTGGAACTTAGAAGAAACCCACTCCTGCCACACTGATATATGGGAGGGGCTTCCCTTGCCATGTTTCACCCTGTGCACATGGGGTCATCATGCAGGGCGGCTATCGGTGGTGAGCAAAAATCCTTGCAAGCAGGGCCGAATCTAGGAGTGGTGGGGCCTAATGCAGGCTATTCCTGTGGGGCCCCAGACCCACCTCGTGGAGCCCCCTCTCACCAAGAAAAGCCTTGTGGTGCTGTGCATGGCACCTGGAAATAGTGGTGGCATGATAGCATCACTGCCAACTGCTTCCAGGAGGCCCATTTGGGGCAGTTTAGGGGCAGCGGCAGGAGCAGGTGGGAGGGCCCAAGGTAAAGCTGCTCTGCTTGCCCCACTGACTTAGAGTTCATAGAGATCCCAGCTGCAGCAGCAGCAGCAATATGCTCTCTGCCCTGGTGCGGGGGGCCCCCAAAGTGCGGGGCCCGATGTGATGACATTGGTCACATTGGCTTAAGTCTGGCCCTGATTGCAAGGATCTGCAGCCCTTCTGCATGAGCAAGAAGACTGATCGACCCATTATGCACAGCCTGAAGGATTGTTGTTTGACTGTTACATGCCAGGTAGGAATTTTGTCCTTCACCCCTGATTGGTCGAGGGAGTCTAGTTTATTCGCCTTCCCCAGACAGGCATGGACAGGGTCCAAGCACTAGGAAAGCCATGCCTAGCAGGGTATTGTAGAGCAGGGAGGAGAAACAGAGAAAGGTTTTCTGCCCTTTGGCAAGCAAGAGTTTTGAGGGAACAACCAGAAAAGGTCACCATAGGCTTTCCAGGATGGGGATGCAAGCTGGTAAACCTCAGGCTTGAATTGTTAACTCCACCCATAGAGGATGACCAGTTTGGGAATAGCAGAGAAATTCAACTTCCTTGACCTCCTTTCACAGGAGTTGGTGGTGAGCAAGCTGGGACAGCCACAAGGGAATTCTGGCTATGCCCGAAGGAGAGCCCAGGCAGGTAACTGTCCTCCAAGTGGATTTTTTTTTGCGGGGGGAATCCTGGGGCAATGAGGCCATAGGTCTGTGGCCGAGCACATGCATGCTATGTATGCAGGAGGTCCCAGGTTCATATCCTGAAACCTCAGCTCAGGTGGGTCTGAAACCTCGGACAGCTATCGCTTGTCCAATGCAAACAGTAACAAGCATGACAGATCAATGGTCTGACTTGGTAAAACACAGCATTGTGATTTCTTTCATAAGAAGGTTTTCCATTATTACAATGATGAATCATGGAAGAGGTTAGTAGGTTACGCCTTCTTCCGTACCTTCCCATGTAGCCAAAATTTTTTTGAACCAATGTGAATAAAGCTGCCAGCAATTCCCAAGAGCGTGACAGAACTGATTCTAACTGCTACAGGTCATAGCAATTACTGCTGACCAGCATTGCATAAAAATACCTCTTTGACCATAATGGCCAAAGAGGTATTTTTATTAACCTCTGGTCGCTCCCTCTCCCACGACTGGATGCAGAGCATGCCTCTCTTGTGCGGCTGCATTGGTGCAAGAATGGGGATAGGATGGGGAAGTCAGAGGCCTTAAAGGGAGATCTCAGCCTTCGTACATACTTTACAATGTCCCTTGTGCTGGCCAAACTTTGCTGACCTAACCGTGTTGGCCTAACTCCAGGTTAGGATTGTGCTCTCACTGAGCATTTCATAATTTCCCCAACCACACACATGAGCAAGTGGTGGCACCCAATATTTTAAAGCTTAAAGCACACGGGTGCAGGAATCCTCATTCACATGCACAGTCAGGAAAAATAAGCAGGGAAAAATACTTTCCAATAGCCAGATTTTTTTTTTAAATACAACTGTTCTCCTGTACTAGGAGCTGTTGCCAGCCAAATAAAATATCAGTGTTCCACTAGGAAATGGCTAGCTAAACAGAAGGTGTAATGAATCTGCAGCTGAGGATTTCTCCATGAAGTCCCGTGTCCAAAAACTGACTATAGAAGCTTTTTCTTTTTTCCTTTTTTTTGGAGTTTAGGATATTCACAAGACTGGTTGCTCAGTGTTATGCAAATGACAAATGGCTAGAAAAAAGATTACTTGGAACAGATGAATAAAGCATGTGGTTTCTAGGCAAAGAGATTAAGATAAGGTAGTTCTGAAGAAGTTTTCTTTTCAAAGCACAATTCCAAATATCCAAATAAAGCTGGATAAAACGTTCAGTATTGTCGTACCACTAAAGCCAGTTGAATACCACACTGGAGTCTGTGAATTATTGAGACGGTTATTAATTTTTTTAAAAAAAGTTTTAAGTTTAAGAGCCATGTAACTGAGAGCGCAATCTTTTTGAGCTGATGCAGCCAACCCCGTGCTGGCTCGGAGTGTCACAAACGCACTGGCTTAGGGTATCACAAATGTTTGCAACGACTCATGCGCAGCATCACATTCCATCCCAATGCTGGCTACGAAGGTTAGGTTGCACCATCCCAATGCCGGCTGCAAGGTTAGGTTGCACTGAGCGGTGCGGGGTGGTAGTGGGAAAAGATGACAGCAGGGCATTTTGGAGACAGGGAAGAGCTTTCCTTTTCTCCCTCTTTGTCTCCTATGACGGTGCCTGCCACCTTTTCTCCCTCTTCCATGGCGTCTCCCCTTCTTTCTTCCACCTCGACGTCCATATCGCCTCCTGCAACGACGTCGACTGAGGCTCCGGCTCCGGCTGCGTCTGAATCTTGCCATTTCAGATGATGCCTTTACTTTCGAGCTCTTTGCAGCTGGAGCACCACCAGGAGTGGGTGGGGAGGGCGGATCGGGCAGATCAGGCCAAAGGGAAGTGGGTCTGTTGAGGGCTCCTCTGCCGTATCCTAACCCCCTTCCCAGGCTGGCACCCCTACATAGGGCTTCATGGATTTGTGCCTGCTAAATACCCCATAGGGGTGTCTGCAGCTTGATACGTGGTAAGTGGGAAAATTTCCCCTTCCCCAAGGAAACCTCCAGCCACTTCCTGAGAAGCATTTGATAACACGTGGCCTGCCTGGGCCGGAGCAGCTTAGGATTGGGCTGCCCACTTCAGCAGCCACATTTCCCAAATGTCGTGATCGTAAACCTCCCTACCGCCAGAAAACAGCCTCCGATAGCTATTGACAGCTCCAATTCAGATAAACACTTCTGAACAATCCATGGGTATTGTCTACAGTTCAGGAGAAACTACTCAAAAAATGGGGGAGGGGATGGAGGAAGATCAGTGCCATCGAGAGGGCCCTGCACTACATGATGTTAAAATCCAGAGAAATGGCACAAAAGTAGATCTACACCTGGGAGGTATACCAACCAAGCCCTTTTACATTCTCTCTGAGGCTCTTTATTCTTTAAAATACTTCATACCAAGTGGTTCCTCCTGTATCTGTGTCCTCCTGTATCTTGTGTGGGCTGATCTTAAGGCAGCTGTAGTGGTTTAAAGGACGGACTTAGTATTTTATTCCTTCATCTCTATGACTCCCATCAAATATATTTCCAGTGCATTCTTTTTATCCAAGGTAAAAAGAAGAAGAAGACAGAGTTGATTATTATTTTTTGACTTGGTGAGGGCCTATTAGTTGCCAGTCCCTACAGCATGGCTACCACTCTGAGAGGCTGTGCTTACTTGTTCTACAGATCAATGGTTATTACTGCATTTTAAGTCTTCTGCATGGATCAGCCCATCATGGGGTTGGGTTGAATTTCTCTGTTGTGGCAGAAACATTCAAAAAGGAAGGTTTGAGCTGGCATGGAGACAATTGGCCCAGTTCAGTTGCATAGTGAAATACTCCTGACCCAGGGTTGCCCAACAAATTGGGAGAGAAAAAACCCCAGCTAGGGTTTGATGGTATGGTCTTTCCCCACCCCACCCTTGCTGGGCAAGAGAGAGGAAAATCTCTTTCACCAAGAAGCAAAGAACTCATGCAGAACGTATGAATGGGCAAATTCCTTTGGTTTGTGACATCTTCCATCTTCCACTGCTCATTTCCTCCCCTTTGTCTATTTGTATTATATTGAAAAACTTAATGGGAATTAACAAAATGAGAGAGGAGGGAAGCTTGTTTTAATGAGCCATGGCCATTTTTAATTTTGTTGGTTTGTGCATTTGTGCATGCATAAGTACTGGGCAGTACAAGGACGTGCAAGAAGAGTTTGGTATGTTTACACATGTGTGACTCCAGCAGGTGTATGCAACATCTAAACAATAGTAGAGCTGATGCTCTGCTCCATGGTAAGGAGGAGACACCAGGTCAGCTGACTCAGTCGGATGACTGATGATACTGCCTGGGGGGTTTAGTGGAGTGATTGACAGCACAGAAGATGGTGGGCAAGTGGGTGGGGGGTTCTGGCAGGAGGAAATAATATTGACTAGTTCACTCCACGTACTGAGGTCGCAATCCCAGCCAACTTTACAGCACCGACACAGTGCCAATGGGGCATGTGCTGCATCCTGCAGTTGCGGGATCAGTCACAGAGGCCTCCTCAAGTTAAAGGAATGTTTGTTCCCTTACCATAGAGCTGCATTGCCCTTACCCCAGTACTGGAAGGTTGGTTAGGATTGCGCCCTCCATGATTGCTGCTGCAGTGATGGCATTGACAGCCACCATTGCTGCCAGATGGTAGCCAAGCCCTGTGAGAGTGGTAGCATTGGGGATCAGATAGGTGGAGGGTCCACACCTAGCAGACAGCTCATTGGAACCCTCAGTATTGGTGACAGCAGTTGTGCGCAATGTGCTGTCAGGGGGAAGAAGAGTGCAATGGCGGGTCCAGGGCAGGGCTTTTTCCCAAGGCCTTAGTAACCAGCACTAGTTTGCTACCTAAAAATGAGCCTGCAGGCCAGACAAGCACATCTAAGACCCTTGAGCCTTGCCCATAGGCCAGCGTATTGCATTTCAAGGGCCAACTACCTTATCCTCACCATGTGGATTGATTTGCAGCCGAAGCCACGTGAAGTCTGGAGCGCACAAACGAGGCTTTCGACATGGTTGCACTCACTGCATTTTATTAATATTCCTTTTGTGCAGGCCAGCCAGAGCAGGGTCTGGCATTACAAATGTAGCTTCACTAACTTCATGCAGACTGCTGGGAGATTTCCTCAGACTCGCATTCAATACCTCCATTTATACCTGTTTCCTCTTTGCTTGCTTAATTTTTTTTTTCCAGGAGTGCAGTTGAACAGTAGGCCAAATATTTGGGATTTTTACTCTGTTTTGCCCTCAGGTCCTACTCTGTGGAGAGCACAGCCAAGCCTTTCCCTCAACTGCAGCTGATTCTCAGCCATTTCAATTCAAAGCATAGCAGTCTCCGTATGATAAGAAATAGATAATACTTTTAAACAAAATTGGCCGTAATGACCTGGAACCACTGCAAATCTAGGTATGTTAATATTCACCAGCTTGGAACTATTACTTCCTTCCTGGTGAGATGTTAATTATGAACTATTTAGAAAATTACATCTCTGCATAATTTGCATATCAAAAATGGAAACAATCAATAATGGTCAAGATGGGTAGTCTTGTGGATAAAGACATCTTGGAGACTTGTACATTTCCTCCAGGTAATTTTCTCTGCAAAAAGCAAAATGCCACAGTTATGAATGTATCAATACTTGCATTTTTATAACATTTTTCAAATCACCAAACTCCTTTAAATACTCATTTTCTTGGATCATTTGTTAAACTTAAGAACATAAGAACATAAGAAGAGCCCTGCTGGATCAGGCCAAAGGCCCATCTAGTCTAGCTTCCTGTATCTCACAGCGGCCCACCAGGTGCCCCAGGGAGGCATGAGACAACAAGATGCTTGCATCCTGTTGCCACTCCCTTGCACCCAGTACTCTGAAGTAGCCTACTACTCATGTAAGGAGGTTACAACCCATCATTGCCTATAGCCCACAATGGACTTTTCTTCCAGAAATCCATCCAATCCTCTCTTAAAGGCATCTAGATCAGATGCCATCACCACCTCCTGTGGCAAAGAGTTCCACAGATTAACTACCCCCTGGGTAAAAAAGTACTTCCTTTTATCTGTTTTAACTCTCCCAACCCTCAGTTTTAGCAGATGCCCCCTGGTTCTGGTGTTTTGAGAGAGGGAAAAGAACATCCCTCTATCGATTCTATCCCTTCCATGCATTATTTTGTATGTCTCAATCATGTCCCCCGTCAGGCACCCTCAATATTCCAGGTGTGGCCTTACCATCGATTTGTACAATGGCATGATAATATTGGCTGTTTTATTCTCAACCCCTTTTTAAATTACCCGAAGCATGGAATTGGCCTTCTTAATTGCTGCCGCACACTGGGTTGATACCTTCATTGAATTGTCCATTGAACTTACTTTTTAACCAGTACCACTGATCTGCACCCAAAAGACATCTTCAGGAAGCTACCAGATATCTGGATAGACTCAATCAATCAATCGTATTTATATACCGCTTTTCAACACAACATTCACAAAGTGGTTTACAGGCAAGTAGTAATAAAGTTAAATGGCTCCCTGTCCCAAAGGGCTCACAATCTAAAAAAAAAAATGCAGGACACCAGCAGCAACAGCCACTAGAAAAGACACTGTGCTGGGGTAAATAAGGACAATTACTCTCCCACTACTAAATATAAGAAGAGCACCACTTGAAAAAGTGCCTCTTGCCCAGTTAGCAGGGGTTGCAGACATGGGTGCGCTGAATGGGTTACCATGATACTTTGAACTCTTCCCCCCCCCCAGTAGCCCCATTTGTTTACCTCCAAAGCAAATAAAGCCACTGACCAGCAGATATTCTCCAGGGTTTTAGAGAGGGGTCTTTCTATGTAGAAGCTTGGAGATGCCTGGAATTGAACCGGGAACCTTCTAAGTTCAAAGCAGGTTTTTTGCCATTGAGCTATAACTGTTTTGCCAGTGTTGCTTCCCCAGGCAACAGGGGATAACACCCTGCTTGTAAACTGCCCAGGACATGTGATTAGTCAACACTGACAGATGGTGGACACTGTAGGAGTTTAGTCTGAATGGGCGAATCAATTCTTATGCTCTTCTATTCCCTACTGAAGGCTTGTGATCCACTGCCATAAGTACCCTTACAGCATCATAAAAGATGTGCTGCTGTTGTGCACTGCAGGGCCACTTCTGGGCTTGTAATTTATTAGTATAATCTATACCTCATGGAAGCCAATAACGAATCTCCTATTTGACTTCATCGTTGCTTTGACAGTGCACAACATAAATATTAGAGCAGTGATTCTCAAACCTTTTAGCACTGGGACCCACTTTTTAGAATCTGCCTGGGCCCCACCAGAAATTATGTCATGATTGGAATTGCTGTCATTGTGAAGCCAGAGCCTACTGCTTTCCTGGGAACGCAGCAATAAATTGGGTTATTTCTCAGCCATTTTCCAATAGCAAAATGAATCAGAAAGAAAAAAAGCCTATTTCCAACCCTGACACAAGCAAAACAACCACAAAACCCTCCCCCTTTCCAGCATCCCATCTTCCCATATTTTCAATATGGCTGCCCTAGGTGCTTTGTGACCTGCCTGAAATTGGCTTGCGACCCACCAGTGGGTCTTGGCCCACAGATTGGGAACCACTGTACTAGAGCCATCTAAATAGTATTTATGTTATTAATTAATTAAAAATTAATGTTATTGAGTTGGTTCAATTTGTATTCCACCTCTTCCTAATGGTTCAGCATAGATAAAAATAAAAAGAAATACCCACTACATTAAAGTAGCCCCGTAGTCTAGTAGCCGAAAGTCACCCCAATGGGGAAAGTTTAATCTTTTCTTAGGGGGATGTAAAGCAATGGCTAAAAAAAGATTTAGCCAAGTATTTCTAGAGGTTAGCTGTAAAGGGGGCTTAAAAAAACCTCCCACCACCACCTTGGAAAATACATGATAATTTTCCAACAGATACCAACAGATAAAATCTCTGAAAATGCAGGACATAATCCATAATCCCACTGTTATTACACAACTACCATTCATTTCAATCACGTTTGCATGGGAGCATTTTACTGTGGATTGTAGTAAACAACACCAGCTGTAACTGAATAGCCCAGAAATGAGTGACTTAACACAACAATACTCTCCTCATTTTAGAAGCAAATTGAAGTAAGAAATATAGGAAAGGAAAATAAGTGAATGGAACACTGAATAGCATAACAGTTTCCATCATTAAATGTGGCAGTGTGAGATGAATTATCACTACATATTAACAAATAAAAAACAAAAAAAAACCCAACAACTTCAAAACAGATTCATAAAAGCTACTCATGTCTTTAAACGGAAATTGTAGCACAAAACGCCCCTCCTCTGAATTTCATGTTGTTGTTGCTTTAAAAAAGCAGTCAATATGAATGAGATTTGTCTGCCTCTCATTTCCCTCCACTTTTCTGCTCCCCTCACAACCATACATCATTTTTTGTCCCATACATTAATTCTGAGATTTCTTACTTCTCAATCTACATTCTTATGTCAAGTTCTTATGTATTATAACTTAGTTTCGCATGCCACTAATCCTCATTACACTATTACCTTCTCTGTTTTCTGAGGTAGGTCAGGCAAGCAGTTCTCAAACTGTCGGTCTGTGGCCCACCAGCCCGTCACAACCCAATTTTTGGTGACTCATGACAAGGTAGATTGGGTTATGTGCATCAAGGGTTAAACAACCTGCCTATTTTTTTATTTTTTTTGGGGGGGGGGGAAGCACTGCTGCTCAATCACCATTATAGCCACAGAGGCTTGAGCAGCTGGTAAAGTGAAACTTTTTTTAGGTGGGTCCTGATGCTAAAACGTTTGAGAACCACTGAGGGTGCAATCCTACTGGGCATAACATGGGCGGTACAAGCGTACCACCTGCATCGCTGTCGTGCAAGGCGCTCTAAAGCATCTCCAGCACCAGCAGGAAGCCATTATTGGCAGTCAGGCACTTGGCCTGTGAGTTAGACCTGGAACAGCCAGATTCAAATTCCCGCTTAGCTATGAAGCTTCTTTTTTTTCTGAGAGCTCCTGTGCTATTAACAGCACACAGCAAAACAGAAATTCAGGGCTCAATCTAGGCCCTGTGTTTTGCCAGTGCAAGTACCTGTGGATGAGCCAGCCTAGGGAGAAAGTGGAGTCAGGATCCAGCATTTCCGCCCAATCCTACAGCCCAATCCTGACTCCAGCCTGGTCAGCCCTACATGGGCTGCTTGGATTTGCATCAGTGATTTTGCTGTCACAGATCTGAGCAGCCCTTTTGGGGCCTACTACCCTGCAGTAAGGAGAAAATATCTGGTCTGCCTGCTGGCCTGCCTATTCCAGCAGATTGGGCTGCTTATAGATTTACCTTTATACATCACTGTTTCTGAATACTGTGAACAATTTCTGCTTGCTGAGCAGTTAATAGATGCACAGGAGCTCTAGCAGAAAAGAAGCTCACAAAACTAGTTCTCTTTCCTGGTCTTTGAATTTCTTGAGTTGTTAGTAAATGCCTATCAATGTAACTAGCATGTTATATTTTAAGGCTAAGCGCAGGTTGGAGGGGAAAAATAGATTGCTTTCACCAAACGCATCTTTTGGCATATCAAAACACCAAACCACTCTGAAGCTGGGATGGGCACTCGACTCGTGGTGACTCGACTCCAGTCACTCCAAAACATGTTTCTGGATAACTTAAGTCAGCTCAAGTCATGGATTTCACAGACCCCGACTTGACTCACAACGCGGGATAAGTGACACTAAAAACAAGTCGGCATGCAAAATGACTCGAGTCCCCTATCTTGAGTTCCTATCTTGTTTGTGTGTGTTCTTGCTTACATTTTTTTTCACTGCTTCATCATGCTGATAATCCAGACATCTGGACAATCCAGAAGCCTGCCATTCAGAAGAATGGCGTCAGCAGGGTATGTTGGGTTCCAGGAGGTGGAGGCAGCAGGGGACCTTGAGAGGAGGAGGAAGGCTTAGGGTTTGGGGTGGGGGCTGAACGAGATTCATTGCTTGAAATGACTTACGACTCGACTGGAAAGACTTGACATTTTTCATGAGCTGGTTGTGATGGTTGAGTGCTATGATTTGTGAGCGGAGTCAAGGAATTGCTGACTCGCAATTCAAATCGTGACTCAGGTGCCTGGATTTGCTTACATCCCTGCTCTGAGGTTACGTGGCCTTCCATCTGCTAACAAGATGCAATGTCATGTTGGGCATAGTAGTCTTTAGGATAAAGGTGTGTTCTAGTTGTTGTATCCTCCAATTTGTTCTTGCCTACAACTCTTATTTCCTGCTCTGGTTACAGCCTTAGAGAAGGATAATCTTTATGGAAATCTTTTAAAGAACAAGTATGTGGTTCTTGAGCATGTGAAGTGAAAGAAATGCTTTTGGATGTGTTTTATAGAGAGCATCTCTCACAATCTGTCTGATGCACCTCACTTCTTGAGACCCATTTCTGAAGAATATGCTGAAATCTAAATGAGCATATTTGAAAGAGAATTACTTTCAGTAGGATGAGTTAATTAGAGAATAAAGGGAATAGATTTAGTAATTAATTCAGATTACATAAGGCTATTGAGAATACTATGAATATAATTCATTGAGAAATGCCCATCAGGGAACAAAAGATTGTTTTCCCTTTCCCTCCTGCCTAGTCAGTTTATTCTAAAAGATGCTATTCAGAATTCAAAAAGAAAGCTCATTCTATGGATCATAATTGGTAACAGTTTACTTGCTCATTGTGACCTGTTTGTAATCCATGCACCTTGGTAGTCCAAGTGAACAATACACCCTGCAATGCAACAATACATCCTGCCATATTGCATTTGTAGGAACCATGCTCAAAGATCATGCATGGGTCCCACACTCCTGGCAGGAAGCTGAACAGCATCCAGGCTTGATCTAGAGAGTGGAGGTCACCTCGGTTAGGAAAGATGCATCCCACCCATGATGTCATCTAATGGTCGAACAACCGGAACGTTCCGTGGGCGACCCCGCCCACCCGTCGCAATTCGCCGCCACTCCGTGATGGACACGGCGCCGGCCTCAGAGGGGGTGCCTGCTTGCCGGCGGGGACAGGTGGTGGGCATGCCGGGTGGTGGGCATGCCGAGTGTTCCGGTTGTTCGCCCGTTAGATGACATCACTGATCCCACCTGGAGATGTTGATTTGGACCTGTTAGGCCAACCACACTTGCCTCACATAATATCCCAGTTCAATTTCCGACCTTAGTGTATGAGAAACTTGACACAATAGCCCAGCAGACATGGTCTTCCTCTGTACTGCAATCAGATCTGGAGTTGGTGGCTGATTCCAAAATGATAACATCTCCCATCCGCCTGAGTTGTTAATGGATCTGGATTGAACCACTTGGGAGGCTTCCAGACCTTGGTGCATGACTATAACATCAGAGCATACCAGACCCTAGAGGCTACCACTTGGCTGAGAGCATAATCCTAACCTGGAGATAGGCTGGCACAGTTAGACTAACACAGTTTGGCTGACACAAGGGCCACCATAAAGAGCCACCTTGGAGTCAAGGAGGATGGCACATATCTGTGGGCGGGTCTCTTTGACTCCGAGAGTGGTCCAAACATACTTTACAGTGTCCTTTGTGCTAGCCAAACTTTGCTGGCATAACTCCAGTTTAGGAATGCCCTCTGAACTGAAAGCTCCAAACTGATCTCTCCCTGTGCATATTGTGCATGTGTACACAGACCCTGTGTGTGCATGTGTGCAGTTTACATACCTGGTAGGAACTCAGTGAGGGACAAACTACACGTTCAAAAGTGGAGGATAAGTTTTGCTTACACCAGTGCAGCAGTTTACTTTTCTCTTAGGTGTGGAGAGACAACGTACATTCAAAAAGCCATTTAGCACATCTTACCAACTGCTTATAAGTTTTTCAGTCATTAACTCCCTTGAACTTAACCTATTCAAATTCTAGCATATGTTCCAGCTGTCCCTGTTTTTTGGAACTGGTCCCTGATAAATCACTTCTTTCTTTCTTTTTCTTTTGGGGGCATGGTTTTAAGAAAGGTTGTTAGGGAATGCATATATCAATTAGGGCCTAATCCTGAAGCCAGCAGTAAGCTGTTACTGCTGGCTCTGGTGTTGCAAATGTGCCATAAAGCAGGTTCATGGCACCGTTGAAGGCCCCAATGCTGGTGATGGGCCTGTGGCCATGGCACAGAGCCTCAGGGGCAGTTCTACTCAAAATGGCACCCAGGTCGCAACGTCACAACATCGTGACATTATGACGTGCGCCGCGTGATGCCCTGCCCCCGCTCTAAGAGGCGGGAGGGGGAGCAGGGTGGCAACGCGTTCTCCTCGCTCCCACTGGCTCTTTAAGGCCAGCGAGAGTGAGGAGAGCACGGGCCGGGCCGGGCTGCGGGCGCCATTTTGGGGGCAGGACGTGGCATGGTTACAGCACCCACTCCCAAGATGGCACCCAGGGCTCGTGCCCCCCCAGCCCACCCTAGATCCACGACTGCAGAGCCTCAGCACCATAGAGTGGCCACTGGACAACCAACCACATGGGCTAGGGGAGAGGTTTTGGGGATATGTGGAGGGCATGGGAAAGGTGTGGGGAAAGCAGGAGGAGGGCAGAACTGGATGAGGGAAGGAGAGGAGTGACCCATGGAGGGGGTGGGACTGGCAGTTGCTCTTGCGGCTGCATCCTGAACCCCTGGATCGGGCTTGGACACCTGACCCAGGACTGCTCCAATCTCCTCGAGCAAAAGAGCTGGTAGAGACTTGAGTAGCCCCAGTGCAGGGGCTGGGGCTTTCCCCAGGGGAGGGAGACAAATACTTTCCTGAGAGTAAATTGCATTGAACACAGTGGGCTTACTTCTGAGTAAAATTGTACAGGATCGCCTCTTAAGTGATGCAGAGAATCTCTGAGGCTGTTGTTCTTGGTGAACTCAGAGCATGAAGACAAGCCACCCACAAGACAGAAGTATCTGTCTGCAAGTTCATGCAGTCTGTCTGCAATGATGTTCATTTCAGAGTGGCTTAGGGAAGCCTAGTTCCTACTGAGCCTTACATTGAGCTTACTACAAGGCAAACATATGGATACAAGGAGGGAGCAAGGAGAGCTCAATCATCCTCGCAGGGGGTAAGAAAGGTATTTCAATTCATCAATGCATTTGCAAGTCTTCTTCTCCATTTCATTTTTCCTCTGGTTTCTTTTTAACCAAACATTCAAGACTTAGTTGAAACTGAAGATAAGTGTTAACACTTTGTCAAGCATTTGAATCCCTTCCAGCATATTGTAGTATAATCCGCTGTCCACAAACATCCCCTTCATTATTGCCTAATTACATGCAAATTTCATAAAATGAATGAGTTTTAAGTACTTGTCAATCTGTCATCCTAGGAACCACTGAAACATTTTGACTGCTGGATAAATAATCAGCAATAATCACACTATGCAAATTTGATATTTTCTGTACAATTATCTGAAACCATAAATAACTGGACACAAAGACATTTGGCATTCTTTCAAAAAGACTTGACCTAAAGGTTTTTTTTCCCTCACAACACACATGCTTCTGGAATTTTTAAAATTCTGACTGAATAAATGTGTCCAGTGGAAAAATTATGAACACTTAACATGCTAACATTTTGGTTTATGGTTGGTTTTTATCTACAAATGAAGGTCTGGAAGAAAAGTCCTTCTTCTTTTACTTTTAATTTTGACCATTAGTTGTAGTTGTTTCAATTTTTCTATTTTATTTCTTCTCTTTGTCATCCTTTTTTGGTTTTATGGTTTTTTTTTCTTTTCAACAATGCACACAAAAAAGCAAAGCATGTTCGGTAATAACAACTCGTCCTTACACACCTGGGATTACTGATAGTTGTTTTATCGTTGTCTTCCATTATTTTAATTATTATTATCTTGGAAACCTAGAATAGTTCTCATTGGCTCCCATTAGTCTTTCAGACAACTAAGCATTCTCAACAGCTCTTTTTGGGTGTGGGCATGTGTACTCTGATGCCCTGCTCTTGTTGTGGGATGTTTATGCATTCGCTTGCCTGCAACAGGAAGACAAGCAAACACATGAACTGGAAGAAAAGCATGAATGAAGAAAAATAAAACAGTCAACCGCCAAACTTGAATCCACAAAGTGGATCCAAACTTGGTCAAATTCCTCCTTCAGGGCAAACTTCAGGTTCTGTGGCAGCAATTTTCAAACTTTTTCATCTCAAGGTACACTGAGAAGGCACAAAAATTGTTGAGGCACACCATCAGGTTTTTTTGGCAGTTGACAAGGTACAGCGCACTGCCAGCTGGGCACAGAGCCAAATTGGGCTCTGACAGTGCCTGGGGAGGGGCCATGTCCCTGCTTCACGGCGCCACCAGCACTAGCCCTACCCCCTGGGCAGTGATGTCATGCAGGGGGTACGCGGGGGTACGCGAGTACCTGTTTCTAGGATTACAGCTGGCCCCGCCCATTCGCCCACCCACTCGTTGACTCCGCCCCCTGCAACGTTTGAATTTCCTGCACGTTTGAGTTGCCTGCATGTTCTCAGAGCCAGGCAGGCAGGCAGGCAGCGAGCGGAGCCTTGCCTTGCCACTGAAAAATGACCTGCTCAGGGGTTGCTCTCAAATACTTTTGGAACTGTTGGGTCTCTTTAACATGATGCCAGGCCTCCTTAACATGTTCTGGGGGTGCTGTGGAATAGTGTTGCAACTGTTGGGTCAGTTTAAAATCGTCTGAGGCCTCAAAAAGGGCTTTTTTCATGTCACTTCCTGCCACGACATCACTTCCGGCTTATGACGCCACTTCCGGTGGACGGGTCCCAACACGTGCCAATCAAAAGTGAGTACCTGTTCTTAAATCATTTAGATGACACCACTGCCCCTGGGCCATGCCACCCTGGCATACCCCAGTGCCTAGAAACACTCAATTTAGGAGCAATTCTGGACATAAGGGAGGGAGGGCCAAACAGAGCAGCAGCCCCAGCACCTCTCCTCCAATGGCACCCCAGGCAGCCACAATGCCCCGCCTCCCAGATGGTCCTCCTCTGGGCTCACATTCTCCACTGGCCCTACTAATAAATGACCCTCCCCCAAACTACCACAGCACACTGCAGACCATTTGGGGCGGCACACTGGTTAAAAATTACTGTTCTATAGGACTATTTTTGATGAGAACATGACACAAGGGGGAAGCATTAAGCTCTCCCTCCACATCCATGTGATCTATTACGAGTCAGCCATCTTGTCTTTTTTTCTTCTGAAAAAAAAAATGGTGTTTCACATTGCAAGCAAAGCCTCTTTAAAATGTATTTAGGTGAAAGTTGAGTTGATCCTTACTTTAGTCAGGGAGATATGAATAAAGCAACCCAGTGAAAGAGAGATGCACAGATATAAAAAATAATATTAGTGGCATTGCTAATTTATAAAACAAACAAACCAACCCACAAAAACATCCACAGAAATGCCAAAAGGAAAAAAAAAGGGAAATTTGGTTACTACTATGATAATTTTGGCCAAAGCAGTCCAACCCTATTTATACTTACTTGAAAGGAAGTAACTCAGCGTGGAATGGAGTTTGCTTCTAGGTAAGCGTGCATGAGATTGCAGCTGTAGTCTCTTGATGGATTACATTGTCTTTCCTTTGCCCCAAGGAGCTCAGGGCAGCATAGGCATTATGGGAGCTTTCCCATAATTATCCTCACAATCTTCCTTCCAGGTGAGAGAGTCTGAGAAACAGTGACCAGCCAAAGGTTGTGCTGGGAGCTTCAGGGTTCATTTATTTTGATCTTCTTATGGTGCAATCCTACGCTTCTACTGTGTCATCAGAACATGCGTTCCAGCAATGCAGCAGGCCCATAGGATTGGCTGGAAGGCTACAATCCTAGATGGATTTTTGCCAGTGCAACCCTAAACATGCCAGGTAGGCTTAGCCTAAGCTGGGCCACTTTAAGGAAAATCAAAAGAAAAATCAGAGCAAATGCCTGCAGCGGGCAAAGCCTAACTCCACCACCACCCAGAAATGCAGGCAACTATGGTCACAATCCTATGTACACTTACCTATGAGTAAGCCCCATTGACTATAAGGGGACCAACTTCTGAGTAGAAAGGCAGAGGACTGGGCTCTAAGTTAGCAATGACCCTCTATTTCCCAAAATGGGTGTTCCCACCTTGACTGAAAGCTACGTCAATAGGTGGAACAAGCTTCTTTATATCAACGCTGATGGCTTGTGGCAAGTGGAATGCACCAACTCTCCCAAGCCAGAAGGGTTTTCAGGTTGCCTTTGCAATCCCAGCCAGAGGGCTCCCCATGCTGGCAGGCCTCTGAGGAATGGTACCTGCTCATCCACTGACTTTTGCTCACCATTGGGTGAACACCCAAAGCAATACTCAACCAGTTTTCTGTTGGTGTAAACAGCTATACTGGCATCAAAATCCAACTAGTGCAGGTAAGCCAGCACAGGGGGTTGGAAGGATGTGGGGAGGAGGTTGAACCAGGCAGGGTGGGGTGGAGGGTAGATTGGGCCCAGGAGGGGGCAGGTGCAGTGGCTCACCTTCCTGGGCCTGATCTGCCTTCAGGGATCAATTCAGATTTATGCCAGCAATCAAACAGGTGCAGGTCCGAGTTGACCGATAGCAGCTGCTGGAGCTTACCTTGGGCAAGGGAACTAATGTTTCCTTACCCAAGTAGGCCTCCAGTGGCCAAAAGAATACAGTATATGCTGTATCCAGGATGCTGCAGGATACAGCATAGCCGCACTGGCATCATTGTGTGATTAGGCTTGGGCTGTTAGGGAGGTAGATTTTGTACCTTACTTGCTTGCTTTTGAGCAACAATTGTAAGAAGTTGGGGTAAAACACACACACACACACAACTGCCCTCAACACATTTTTAATTTTTTTTCTGTGTAAAGTGGAAAAAGTATTTTACTCCTTTTTTTGCAGAGTGCCAGGGTTATCCACTTTCCTGTACCAGGAGGGCAAAGATCACTGTTTCAGCGAAATTGGGGTGATGGAATTGTTTGCAGGGTATTTTCCCCCACTGTTATTAAAAATGAAACTTTGGTGCACGTTTTATAGTAAGGGATAAGACTTTGGAATCCACTTGATTTGCAGCCCTTCACTTCCAGATAAGTATCTGTAACCAGTACGTACCTGTAATTGGAAGTTGTGTGCAAATGCATGTGTGGTACAAACTGATGACCATATGAAGGAAGGAAGACATATGTACCTTTAAGAGCTGTGGGTTTCTGCCACTGCAAAAAGTGACAGAATTCTCCTTTCTATGGAACTCTAAAAGATACAGGACCCCTCCCAGTGGCTGAATCTGGCAATCTTGATTAATCAAACCATGTCTTCTATTCATTCATCAGATATACTGTATGAGAAGATCCACTGTAGCTACATATATACTATAGCTACAGTCTCATTGTGGTTCTTGGCAAATTCTGTGCATGTTCAATGAGCCAGAAATAGTGCTTGGAGGATTCCTCCCTGGCCACAGTCCATGCTCAGAAACGTATTAGAGAATTTTAACACTTGAACTTCCTGTATTACAACTTATATAGATTTAACTATGACACCTCCAAATAGATTTAGAGCGCAATCCTAACCTATGCTGGAAAAGGCAGACCAGTAGGCCTGCGCTGTATCTAGCTCAAGTTAGGAGCAGGCTGGAGCACAACTTGGAATAAAGGGCTTTTATTCCCCTTACCCCGTGTTGCATGCCAGCCAGCTCTATGGAGCTACTTGGGTCTGTGCTCATGATTTCACGGGCCAAAATCCAAGCAGCCTGCATAATGCTGATCAGGCTGAGACAGGGGGTTAGGATCCAGCCTAGGTTGACCATGCCAGTCCCATCCCCATCCCAGGCCTGATCTTATCTCCCATACTGCCCTCCCCCACCTTCCCCCACCAAAATTTTCTCCGTACCACCTTCCTTCCACTCTCTCCCATCCCCTGCACCAGCCTGTCTAGGTCGGAACAAACCTACGAACGCGTATGTGCTTGGGAGGGTGCATGGAAGGCAGCCATTTTCAATCACTGTGCTGCGTCTCATTGGTAGGCCGCGAATGGTCTACAGGTATTCTGTGGGAATTTGGGGGAAGGACCATTTATTAGTAGGGCCGTTGGGGAGAGTGAGCCCCCACCAGCAGCCGGTGTGCCTTATCAAAAAGCTGATGCTGTGCCTTGACAATTTTAGCACCTTCTCAGTCTTCTTTTTTTCAACTTCAACAAAAGTTGAAGATCTCCGGTGTATGAAGAAAGGGCTGTTTTGAGTTTGGAAGAGATAGAGGCAGGGAAAGAGCTTGGTTGGCTGAAGGCAAACTACCTTGAGATTCATGGTCTCTCTATGGAGGTCTGAGATGAGACAATAGAACTGCTTCCTCATAGAGTTGCCTCCTTGCCTTTGCTTGTGCTTGACTTGAATATCTAAACAAAGCATACATTACAAGATCCCACATGTTTCCAGTGCTCTGTCATCCAAAGGAAACAAACCAACGTGTCCCACTTGTGGAAGTGGGGAGCAGGTAACACTGTCTTCGCCCCCCAATTAACATTCTGAGCAAGGCACCCCTTGAAAATGCTTCAGCCGCCCATCTTGCCAAGTGTACATTTTTCATACGAACAAAATGTTATGCTAGGCGCATTAAACACCTGTCATATTAACTAATAAAGCATGCACTGCATATTTTTTTCTTCCTCAGGCTTCTTTAATTGTGCAGAATTTAAGATCCGAATGTTGAGAAAGGGTAATCTGTACTCAGAGCCCAAAGTAATACGAAGTATGGGTTTAATATTAGTATGGGTTTAATACTGGGAAGCTCATATGAATTCATGTGACCTAGAAACAGATATGCCAAAGCCATTTTATTGAATAACAGGAATATTAATCTTAACATGGCAGTAACAAATCGCAGTCTTCGACTTTTCTGATTGACAAATTAGTGGTATCCCATGCAAAGCTTGAAAGGGGAGCTTTCACTGCTTCACAATGATCTCCACGCTCTCTGAAGTGAAACAATAGACCGACTCTCCTTGTGGCTTCCCATGTGTTCATCACAGCTACTTGTCTGGATGTGCAGTTGTGCTGTTGGAACTGCAGGCTGACACCCAAAAAGAGGATTCCATATCAGTTGTACTCCTGAAATATTTTTCATCATTGTGTGTTTATCCTGTTGAACACTAATGTCCGGCACTGCCAGAAAGTTCTTGCAATCTTAGTTCAATGGTGGACGTAAGAAGAGCTCTATACAGTGTTTAATTCTTGCTAACAAATCCTTAATCATCATTGTGATAAAACTGCTTGATATTATTCCACCAGCAAAAACAAACACACACCATGGAGCAAATGACCCCTCAGCAAGGGCAGAAAAATCAAGAAGTGGAGAGATGTCAAATATATTTGAAAAAAGGGGAAAATGCATTGCATCAAGGAAAAAAATTGGCACAATTTAATGTCAGCAGCTCCCAATAACATGAGCCTGGTAATGCAGCTATTTCTGTACAAACGACTCATAGGTTTAGAAGTTATTTCATTTGCTATTTCAGTACAAGTGCCTCATAGATTTATAAGCAGGGACAATACGTCGCCTTTAGAGGGAGGCTGTTCAAAGGTGTGTTACTTTAATTGGCTTCCAGAATTTCCTATTTCTTCTTCCAAATGTGTAAAAGCCATTGGCAAGAATAAGAGTAATTATAATATTATTTGTCTATAATCTATCTGTGTTGCTGTCATCAATGTGTACTTCATTTTCTGTGGCAGCCAGAGATTGCGACCCAGAACAATGGGCCAATGGGGAAGGGACAGGACACAAAGGTTTTAATGCAGGGCAGGAAGCATGACAAGCACATTACACAAGTGTAATTGTTCACTAGCTAGCCATTAACTAGCCTGCGACTTCCATCCCAGTGGTGTTCCTACCATTGGCTGGGGAGGTCACATGCTCCTGGGCGATGCACCTGTGGAGACTGTGGGGGTGGTTTCTGTTGCCAAGTCACCATTTTTGCTGCCATTGCACCTGCCCTCCAGAGCCCTTCTGAGGGCCAGGCAAGCCATGTGCAAAGGCATCTAGCACTTCAAAGGCTTTCTGAAGCACCTGGAGGGCCGTTAAACATTGCTTCTGGTTTAACAATGAAAACTGGAAGTAATGTCTAAACGTCAGTTGGAGGCTTCAGAACGCTTTCAGAGTGCTAGACGCTGTAGCATGAGGCTCTGGAGGTTCCAGGTGGGTCAGGGGTGGCAGTCTCCCTAGGGAGGCAGCACTCTGCAGTCCTGTCCCTGGGTGGCAAATGGGCCAGGATCATGACTGTTCCATATGTGATGCTGTGCTTACAGGTAGCTGTATTTGAAAATGCAAGGAGATAGGGAACCGTATCTTCAGTGGCCCCTT
>JAJKFI010000006.1:7071813-7089524 GCA_029204185.1 Lerista edwardsae
TGATATGAAGATATGAAGCTGGGGTCTTTCTCTTCATATCAAACTGATATGAAGTTTCAGGCTGCCACTCAGAAAGCCATCAGACAGGCCCACATACCCACATACCCACATAGAACCCTGACCCCAGCTTCATATCTTCCACTGGTGTCCCTACAGGAATGGCAGTGATATCTGGCTTGTGCCATAACCTTTCCACCCTCACTGCTGCTCAGAAAAAGGAAGAAGGGGCAGTGTCAGAAGTGCGCCACTGTCCAAGGACCACATCCATTCCAGAAGGCCTACCTGATTAGGTCAATTCCTATATCTCCAGCACTGGTGTCAGTGGAAACACCCAATAGACTGTCAGGGGGACTGTAGGATGCTTGGTACAAGGTGTTGTCCCAAAGCTCCCTAACAACCCGACACAGTAATACTTTTTGCTCTGGTCCAGGGCCATGCTGAAGCTCCAGGAGATAAGAAGGTCACATGGGGTTCCATGCAGGAGAACACATGAATCACTACATCAGCATGTTAAGCCTGTACAACAGGCTTTGGAGCACTTAGAAAAGGAGTGCTTGCAGTGACCTGTTTAATTTATACAGCATAATCCTATACTGTGCATATTTACTTGGAAGTAAGTCCCTTCGCATTCAGTGAAGCCTGCTCTAAGTGGTTATTACAGCCTTAGGGGCTCACTTTTTTTTGGTCACCAAATTTTGTCTGTCGCATTTGATTTTTACTTATCGCTTTTTAGAGAGGAACTAGAAAAAGGCAAATGCTCCAAACCGGTACAATGCTGTGACTCATGTAGATCTAAATTTCAGGAAAACAAAACAGAAAGAAAGAACCCTCCAAAACCTATCTTTTAAAAAAAATTGTCAAAGTTTAGCCCCAAGCAAGTTTTTATTATGAATTCACAATCTCATAAAAATAGGGCTTTATAAATGAAAACATTGACAGACCCTTAGCTATAGTGGCACAACGGGGAATAGCTATAAACAACATTTTTATTCCTCAAGCATACCTTACCCTTGAAAGTTTACACTAATTACCTGTAGTTTTGTTAATGTTTTGAGCTGCCCTTCATCTTTCTCAGCCAGACATACCATTCAGCTTCTCCAACAGATATAGTCAACAGCTTCTGTTCACACCTGACATCAATTTCCTTTGATGTTCACAGTCTAAATGAGAATGCTATAGCAAGCTGTATTTGTGAAGTATACAGGATGCCTTTAAAACGACGGCAGGTATTTTCCTCATTAAAGCAGCCATAACAGATAGTTAGATATGATGCTGTCCCTCACCTTCCTGCTAATTAATGACTATGATTGCAACCCAAATAAGATCAGGCAATTAAACGTGATAACATTTCAGAAGTGAAGAAAATATACAACAATCTTGGAATGGCTTCCTGCAGATAAATAAAGTTGATCTTCGCAAAATTAACATATAATTGTACTATTCTATCAGAAATGGCATGAATGAAAGAATGTAATAATTTTCCTTTTAATTGAAATGAGAGCGAGTCTAGAGGCTGAAACCAAAAGCATCTCTACATCTGTTTTATAGCCTCCATTAGGGCTTTATCACTAAAGTTTGGGCGCATCAAAGCTCATTTGTGAATAAGCAATCTCTATTACAGAGAAGCAAAACAAAGGCAAATTCATCGCTATTTCCCCATCTAAAAGAGTCTGAAATCAAGCACAAAGGCCTTGGCCAATGGGATAGCTCAGAAAAAAAATAGAGCAATGCCGAGGAGATAGTGGCCAAAGGTAAGGTCCATGGTCCATTCCATGGTCATGTATAAATGCACATCATTGGGAGTTGCCCATTCACCATGCCTGCAGTTAACCAGAATTAACCACACTTAGAGTTGTTGGCCTGGGTGGATATGCCATTGACCAGTCAAGTAAATATGAATGGGCTGACTCATGTCGTGAGTGCACTTTCATGGGCAAGTTCTTTACTCATTGTCACATTGCATCTGTTTTGCCTGAAAGCACTGGAATATTCAGATGTGGCTATTGTAGCTATAGACTGCACTGCACTCTATACTACACAGCCCCCTCACCTTTCTAATCCTGTGACCAATGAGTCATCCCAGGATCGTCATAGAGCTGAAGACCATTTTTTTTCAAATACACCATTAAAACTCTGTTTTAGTGCCTTAGGGTGCACATAGGACTTTCATGAAATATTCATATTTTGTATATTAAGCCATATTTCTAGCAGTGATTTAACGTAGTCTGTATGTTTTGGGTTAAAAAGTGGCTGGGGTCATGTTTCTAATGCAATTAAATTAAAAGATGGTTTACCACCCTCTGTGACCTCCAGAGTGAACAGACCATTGCAAAATAGAAGGCTCAGTTTAAAATCTTGTGCTATGTCCATTTAGTTCCATATTTGTGATAATAGAGAAGAATGTTCTAGTTAAAATACATCCAATGCTAATTTCACTTCATTGGATGAACTTCAGGAAGAAAAAATTCATTCGATTTGTACTTCATGGCTGAGGCCCATATTGCAAGGCGGAACGTCTGAAAATGTCACAAATGTGCCATAAAGCACATCCATCACACATTTATGCTCACGTTGGAGCAGCACTCATTCAGCGCTAGGCCCCAACACAAGCGGGCAGCCTGGTGGTGCTCCAGCAGCACCGGCTGCCAGTAAGCCCGTTTGGGGCAGGGGAGACAGGAGGAGGAACCAGGGAGGGGAGAAGCCAGGCGTGAGGGGGTGGGATTTTATCCCTGCCTGTGGTTTGGGCAGCCCAACATGGGGCTTCTTGATTCATCACCAGCAAAATAGCCCGTGGTGGGCTGAAGAGCCCCATTGTGGACAACTGGGCTTTTCCTGAGGGAAGGGGATGAACATCCCCTTCTCCCACGAAGACTCCAGAAGCTGCCTTGCTGCTGCTGGATGCATTGGTAGCCTTTTGGCTACTGCTGCACTTGCAGCAGTTAGGCAGTTCTGGATTGGGCCCTAAGTATCATTCCAAGTTCAAAAGAAAAAAAACACACCCTTTAATTTATGACAGAAGTTCATGGTTACTAGTAAGCAGAACATGGAAGAACATAGGGAAAAAAATGGATTCCTGTCACAGAAATAAATGCCAAAACTCAAATTTGCAAACATAACAAGAAAACACTTTTGAATTTTGAACTCCCAAAGTAGAGTTTGCCAAGGAATGTTAATTACGGCACACTTTTTTTAGATTTTTTGTTTGTTTGTTGGCATATTGAAAGATAAATTTAACTTTTCAGGTCCTAAAAGCAGAATAATGCAGTGTTTGAAGTAATTTTTTCTGTTTCACTAGTTGGAATTCACAAATTGGATCATTCAGTTAATTTGTATGGCTTTTTTTGGCTCAGCACTAATGTGGTGTTTTGCAGATGGTACGAAACATTCTTCAGCGTTAGGAGATTCAAAAGACTTTTTTTTGTAGACGCACTACTTGATGGCAAGGACCTGAACTATAAATACAGTTATTCCTGGATAGATTATGAGGAAATGGGACTAGTAATGTCATCCAAGCTCATACTTCCAGAGGGCCATGATATTTATGATGGAATTCTGAAATAATTTGCAAGGTAAAATGGAAATGTTCTCAGGAGAGGCTGTGACACTTTAAGTCCTTACACTGAAAATGTCATCATAAATATAAGGCCAGCTCCAAAAACAATGTTTGGCCAAGCAATAGGTCATTGCCATGGCTTGTTCTGCCAAATTCCCTGCTGGGTCTCCCCAAGGGCCCCAGTGCCCACACTAGGCTAACTAGTTTCCCCTCCAGAGCAGCCTCAGAGATAGGCAAGAGGGAGGGGGTTCATTCACCCACTGGACCTCCTCTCTTCCAGCAGTTTTGCTTGGAATCACCAGCTGGCCAGCCTCCTCCAGACTGCCCTCATCACTAGCTTAGCTCACGATACCCTAAGTCTAACTTGGCACCACAAAACCCCACCACCAAACAATAGGCAGTCTAAACTTGCCTAAGCCACGCCTGCCTCTTCCATTCGGTGACTCCAGGAGTTCGGCAGCCATACAACAACTCTCAATGGTTTCCCACAACAACCTTACCTTCCTTTGTCCAGTCCTTCTTTTATCCAGTCCATCAGTCACTCTGGCTCCTACACCTACCCAGTGCCAATTACCCTTCCTTTATTTAGTCCTTTAACAATCCATCCATCCAGCACCTACCCAGTGCTAATTTACTACAGCTCCTGCATCCAACTTTAAACTGAGGCAGGCCAATCGGTGTCTGTTGCTGGGCAGGCTCTACCATCAGCCACACCTGTGCTAACCTCCCTTCATAGCCAGAGCCCTCATCAGCCTGCAGCTGTGTTCCTGCTGCAGGAGTTATGGGATTAACCCTGTACTTCCTGGCTTATTTGGACAAGGGGCTGATACCATTCCCTATCTCCTCAGAGTAGCTCCTGCCTTTTCCAATACATGGCTCAATCCATCATCTTCATTACAGGTCTTCATTACAAGACCTGTAATGAAGACTAGATCTACACATGCAGCTGAATAAGGAGGAAATTAGGTGGTAGAAGAATGATGAGGAGATGGATGGGACTGTACCACTTCAAACCACAAGTGTGTGTGTGTGTGTGGGGGGGTTCTCCCTTTCATGTGTACCAATGTAATATGACATACAAAAAAAAACTAGCACATGTAAGGGGAAATATTCTAGAACAGTGGTTTTCCATTTTTATCAACTGGGACCAACTTTTTAGAATGGTACTCCTATCGGGACCCACTAAAAGTGATGTCATAGTCGGAAGTGACATCAGCAAGCAGGAAGGGCCATCATTGTGACATAATCAAATGACACTCCTGCAATGAAAACTGGCATTCTTTGACTGCAGCAATTGCACAACCATGAAACATCCCTGACAGAAAGCAAGATGAGGTCAAATAATCACAAAAGTAATATAGCCAGAATAAGGTCCCGAGCTTCCAAGATGGCTGCTTTCAGGTTTCCATGGCCCACCTGACATCAGGTTGTGACCCACCAAGTGGGGCTCGACCCACAGTTTGAAGAACACTGTTCTAGAGTTTTGTCTCTTGGTTTTCTCTGTGCAAGACGTTTTGATGGTAGGAAAGCCTTCCAAAATGTGCTCCCTCACCTGCACTCCGAAGTGGCACAAGGCCACACTATAACCTAGAGTCTATACGCTATGTGATGGCATTCCTGCTCGTTCACTCTGTTGGGTGGACCAGGCCTAACTTTGGTCCTCTGAAGAAAAAAAGCGATGGAATGACCTTTTGGCAGATACAGAGAGCCTTCCCTGATGACTGAGAAACTGCAGAGAGTCCCCATGCTGAAGAGTTGAGGGGAGAAGGCTTTCATATCAGAATGTGGCACTTCCAGAAAGATTTATTATTCATCACATTTTTATACCACCTTCCTCCAAGGAGCTCAGGGTGGTGTGTGTACCTAGAGGGGAATCACAGCACTAAATTTTGCAAGCAGCGGCTCCACCTCCTCTTTGAAGCCTTTCCCAGCAGCTAGAGCAACAGGGAGGCTACGTTGGCTACAAATGGCTCTGAAGAAGGCCGAGCATATTGCCTGCAGCAGCAGCTGGGATCTCTGTGGGCTGTGAATCAGTGGGCTGAGCAGAGCATCTTTACACTGGGGCCTTCCCACCTGCCCCTTCTTCTGAACAGCCCAAAATGGGCCACCTGGAAGCAGTTGGCAGTGATGTCATCATATCACCACCAACTATTTCCATGTGCCACACTTTGCGCATGGCACCAACAGCACTCTTCTTGGTGAATGGGGGGGCGCAGGGGGGGCGCGGGGGGCGTAGGAATGCCTTGCATTGGGCCCCGCTGCTGCTAGTTACATACCACCACCCTGGATATATACCACCGCCTTCTGATGGAAATGAGGCGTCTTACAATATCCATTGAAAGCAACCAAGAAGGCCCTCTGTCCTCCTCTGGCTGAGACCAGGCACCTGAGACCTGAGACCTTCTCCAGGGCAGCAGCTGGAGCAGAGTTCTTTTCATGCAGGGATGATGAAGCATTTTCTGGCCAGTGACTGGTCTTTCTCCTGAGGCCTGACATACCTTTATTAATTTGGTTTAGCTGCTTTGGGTACCCACGATTGCACGGGGAAGATGGCTTATAAAGGTAGTGAGTAAACAGCAGTTCGTAGCAATGCAGATGATTTTCCATTCAGAAGGGCCATTCTTTGTGCAGTAGGCAGTCACCACCATTGGATATGCTCTGATTGAGAGCCCAATCCTAGGCATGGCTACTCAAAAGTAAGTCCCATAATAGCCAATAGGGCTTACTCTCAGGTAAGTGTGGACAGGATTGCAGCTTGAGTGTCTGCTTTCTGCCTCTTTGAATGTGCCTAGTTCCCCCTGGCATTCCCTCCAACTTGTAACCCCCCTTCTGTGACACCCAGAGCCGAACACAAAACGCTGCCCCTCCAAATGGGACTTTAAAACTGTGAAGCAAGAAAGGGGCTGTTATTTTCCAAGTCCTGGGAAATGCTGCTGCTCAGACAGCCTAGATTGGCATGGATGTTTTGTGCCATACATCAAAATCTTGAATGTCAGGGTTTTTTAAAAAAAAAAAAAAAAAGTTTGAGGCTCCGAATGACACTGGCAACTGATTAGCTGATTAATTTTCCTTTGCACATATCTAGCATGGAAAAGCACGCCATGCCTCAAGCAGTGTAAATGTCCCAATTAGATGCCTGAGTGATTTTGATTTGCTTCATTATTTATTCACTATGCTGGCTATAGGGCTTGCTGTCTGATTAAGTCTTTGGACACCACCCCATTCCAGTTGTGATTGTGGCAAACACTAAGCACACTTAAAGCTGGATTTCGGGGCAGCCAGGCAGTCATCTAGCCTAGTCATCACCTGTCAGTTTCCTTACGGGGTGGGCACCAGCCAAATTGCGACTTTGACTCTGCAAACTTTGCCTGCATCTGGTTTGAATGGAACAGGGCAGGAGGAAGAATCCGACAAGGTCCTTTATGACTGAAACTCACAAACCTTGTTCCAAAATAAAAGTTCTGTCTGAGTATACATGTCCACCGATTGCAGTTGTGTAGTCTGATGCCAAGTTGCTTGATGCCTGCCCCTGCTAACTGAGCAAGAGGCACTTTTTCCAGTGGTGTTCCTCTTATATTTAGCAGGGGGAGAGTAACTGTCCCTCTTCACCCCTGAACAGTCTTTCTAGTGGCTGTTGCTGGCAATCTGCCCTTTTTTTTTAATTGTGAGCCCTTTGGGACAGGGAGCCATTTAACTTTATTATTATAACAATTTCCCTGTAAACCGCTCTGTGAACTTCGTGTTGAAAAGTGGTATATAAGTACCTGTTGATTGATTGGTGTGTATCTACACCATAGAACAGGTCTTCTTGCTCCGGGTTGTCTTGTTAGAGATTGCCCTACCTCAATGGTGTAGCCAGGGGAGAGGCGACACGCAGAGCCGGCTTAAAGCCAATGTGGCCAATGTCGTCACCCCACACCAGTGCAGCGAGCAGATCGCCGGCTGCTGCTGCCAGGATCCCTATGAACTGTAAGTCAGTGAGCCAAGCACAGCAGCTTTGCATTGGGTCCTCCGGCTTGCAGCTTGAAATGGACCTCCTGGGAGAAGTTGGTAGTGACATAATCACGTCACCACCAACTATTTCCAGGTGCCTTATGCTGCACCACAAGTGCTTTTCTTGGTGAGTGGGGGTCCCGCAGGGAGGGTGGGGGGGCAGTGGTGTCATTCAAATGATTTAGGAACAGGAACTCACTTTTGATTGGCACTTGTCGGGAACCCGGAACCAGCCACGGAGCCCGTTAGGATCCGGAACGCCTGTTCTGGTCCGTTCCCCCTGAATGATATCACTGGTGGGGGCCCTGCAGGAATGCCCCACATTGGGCCCCATCGCTCCTGGCAACACGGTAAGTAATGCAGGCGCCACAACTTGCTGTGTAAGGGGTCCCTTGCCACTCACTGCAGGAGCCGTTCCAGGCAGTGGCAGCAACACACGGGTGCTCACCAAACCAAACGGCATCTCCTGTGTGTTGCCACCACTGCCCTGAATTGCTCCAGTGGCGAGTGGGAGGGGCAGAGGCATTGCGCCCATAGGCCACAGTGTAGCGACTGCCGTGGATGCTGGTGAGGGAGATGGGCACGGAATGGAAGAAAGCAGTGCAGAGGTGGGCCCTTTTATGCTCCAAAAGGGAGTGATTCCAGAAGCAGGGGGCGTGGCGAGGCTGCACAGAGGGCGCGGTGGCGTCTTTCGTCATGGCCCGGCACCAGGCACAATCAGAGCCTACCCCAACTCTGGGGAGGGACCACTTACATCGCATGTTACAGCACCTGCAGTACTTAGTGCAACCCCCACTTTGGCTATGCCACTGACCTACCTTACAGGATTGTTGGATCACTAAGATAATATATGTGAAGTGCTTTGGGTGCAGTATAAATGCTACATGTTCAATTCTATCCTGAGCCGGTTGATCTAGCACTCTGTCTTGTTTCCAGGAGCTAAAATTGTCTGGCGAGGTTGGTGGGTTTTTCTCCTCCCTTACTTTGATCCTTGAAAAAAAAAATTCCTTCTGCGAAAAAGACCCTAGGCTAAACTCTACTTTTGACTTTATTTCATCTTCTGCTGCTGGTGCATATGGCTGATCACCAGCTTCAGGGTAATGAGACTCAGGCAGCAATTTCAAGGGCTCGCTGCAAACAATTCCGCAAAGGACGCTTTTTCAAACCTCTGAACTCTGTTCTTTTGCGCAGTTAACAAGTACAAGTAGCAGATTCGGAGACAACAAGGACGGCAAGAATGGTGTGTGTGTGAAGAAATGCGGCTTCTTGCCTGGTGTCACTGAAGCAGGATGGATCTCCCCGTTCTTTTGACTGCACAGACACTTGTATAGGCTTTCATCATTGCCACAGATGTAAAGGCAGGAATCGGTGGTGATGGTGGTGGTGGTAGTGTGTGTGTGTCTGTGTGTGAAATCTCAGCCCTGTATTCAAACAGAAGAGTTTCCATTGCAGATTTTTACCTTGGGCACAGCCAACTCTTTTTTGTGGGTCCATGTTGCATACCCCAATCATTTCAGAACCTGAACAGAAAACAGCCAGTCGGTCCCTCACATCTGCACGTGCTGCTCCCCATTTCTGTGACTCTTCTCATTATGCGCCATGGCGGTGCCAGGATGAAACTATTAGCGCGACCCATGCTCGCGCCTTTGAGGGAAATACTGCTGACTCAGAAGCCATTTTTCATCCTCAGCCTCTGCTATCTACTGTTTGAAAACTTGATGAATATCAAAATGAAGCTCAATACAATACCCAAGAGCTGAATAAAGATGAAGATTGACTGATGTGACTGACAGATAGCTGATATCCATTAGAAAGATTGCACACACTCTCGACTTCCAGGAGGGGAGCGATGCAATGGCCCTTGCTGAGCTCTTTGCCAGGGTCTCTGCGAGACAATTACAGGCATGGGAAAAAAGATCTTTCCCGGGGAAAAGAGTAGCCACCTTGGTCATTCATCATTCACAATGATGTCCAAGCCAATCACATGCCAGGCCAATAATCAAGGGTGAAGTAAAGCAGCTCCACGGAATTGTTTTCAATGGAAGTCATCATCCTATCAGATGCCACTTGCAACATCATTTCTCAGAATTTCAGGACGATCTGGTGCGTTGACACTGGTGTGATAGTTATGAGAATCCTCATTAAGAATTCTGTGGCACATACAGTACATACAATGCAAGAAACTGGAAGTGCAATTCTAACCTGGAGTTAGGCTGGCACAGTTAGGCCAGCAAAGTTTGGCCAGCACAAGGGACAGCACAACTGTAAGGTATGTTTCGACCACTCTCAGAGTCAGAGAGGCCAGCACACAGACATGCGCCATCCTCCCTGACTCCGAGAGTGGTCCAAACACACTTTACAGTGGCCCTTGGGCTGGCCAAACTTCGCTGGCCTAACTGTGCCAGCTTAACTCCAGGTTAGGGTTGCAATCTGTGTTTGGCATAAGAGATTGTTTTCTGCACTAGATTAGCATAACTTGCTAATAGACTTTTTTCTGCTTTCTTTTTTTTTCCAGGAATGACTTCATAAGGTACAGAAGGCATTGGGAAGAACCATGAATCTAATATCGCTTCAGTGCTTCTGAAGGTCTGCCAAGCATTCTGCCTGGTTTTGCTTAATTTTTTTTTAAGGAACTCCTGCACGGATCATGAAGGCCAATTCTGGAGAAATTACTTGCTTCGGATCGGATCCGAAAGTGCTGTGTTAACGTGGAAATGCCACTGCTAACCAAGTGAAACGTCAGGCTGATTACATCCAATTGCTGAGCGTGGCACCAAACCCCATTTGAAATAGAGCGTGGCTTAAGGTGAACAAACCAAGCAATGGCTTCCCCGTGACCTCAGATTTGCACATGCCATCCAAATCCTTTTAAAGATGGTTGTGAGATAGGTCCCCCAGCTACAAAATAGTCTGTACACGACCTTTAGTCATGAGCAGAATCTAAAAACACAGCTGGAAGCAGCTGGCTTTCCATGGAGGGCAAATTCTCATGCAGTTTGTATGCATGTATGTATAGTAATAGGGAACGTGGTGGCGCTGTGGGTTAAACCGCTGTTGCTGAACTTGCTGACCGGAAGGTTGGCAGTTTGAGACTATGCAACCGAATGAGCTCCTGTTGCTTGTCCCAGCTCCTGCCAACCTAGCAGTTCGAAAGCACATAAAAAAAATGCGAGTAGATAAATAGATGGGAAGGTAACAGTGTTCCGTGCGCTTTGGCATATAGTCATGCCGGCCACATGACCACGGAAACTTCAGAACGAACGCTGGCACTTCAGCTTAGAAACGGAGATGAGCACCACCCCCTACAGTCAGTCACAACTAGACCATTAGGTCGTGGGGAAACCTTTACCTTTTTAATGTACAGTAATAACTCTAGTAATGCTGCTTCCTTTCGCGCTATTTTGTTATGGCACTCTTCATCCTGAGTTGATTGACAGCTATTATCTCTGCTAACTGGGCAAAGAGGCACCTTTTAAAGTGGTGTGTTTGTCTATTTTAAGGTTATTTCCACTTGCACTCCAGCAGGAGTTATCACTGGCACTCCAGCAGTGCATGCTGATGGAGTGCTCTTTATGGCTGCTTTACTGCAGCCAGTGCTGGCAGAAAACTTGTATCGTGACCCACTGGAAATGATGTCATGGCAGGAAGTGACATCATCAAGCAGGAAGTGCTGTCATTGTCACATAGGGCACAATCAGTGGTGGGATTCAGGGGGTTCGCCCAGGTTCTATAGAACCGGTTGTTAAATGGCCGGGCCCCGCCCACTCGCTTATCTCGGCTGGCTTTGGTTTTTTTTTTTGCTCCGGCTATGACGTCATAGAACCGGTTGTTAATTCATTTGAATCCCACCACTGGGCACAATCCTAACCTGGAGTTAGGCCAGCCAAGTTGGCTGACACAAGAGCCACCATAAAGCATGTTCGGACCACTCTCTGAGTTAGGGAGGATGGCACACAGCTGTGTGCTGGCCTCTCTGAGTCCAAGAGTGGTCCAAACACACTTTATGGTGGCCCTTGTGCCGGCCTAACTCCAGGTTAGGATTGCACCCAGAAATGTAAATTGGCATTCTTGGACTGCAACAATTTTACAACCATGAAACATCCCTGACAGAAAGCAGGATTAGGACAAAGTACTATGCAAAAGCACTGAACTGAAAACATTTTTTTAAAAACAAACAAAAACCTTCACCTGAAAATTCAAACTGTTAACACTCACCTCACAAATAAAAAGGAATATAGCAAAAGTAAGGTCTTCAGTTTCCACGATTGCTGCTCCCAGCAATCTGTGACCCACCTGACATCATGCAACAACCCACCAAGTGGATCCCAACCCACAGTTTGAAAAACACTGCTGAAGAGTGTTCCTGTATTGATAATCCTGCATTGTTTATAGGAGATCGACCAATTAGGTTGGATATCAAGATGGCATATGAAATGATGCTTCTTTGTTTGTTTGTTTGTTTGTTTGTTTGTTTGTTTGTTTGTTTGTTTAAGCTTACAGTCCTAAGTAGATGACTAGGATCACTTCTGAGCAATGGTACTTTCAGGTAGGAATAAATAGTTGATTTTGAACAAAGAGCTTCAGTGCTGTGCATTCATACTCTGCCTAGGAAAAATAAATAAATACACATGGCCCTGCATTTGCTGCTTCCATTGCTAAATTCCTACACGGAGAAAAATAATCATGATGAGCCTGGGTGGTGTGTGGCAGCCAACGCAATCATTTAATTTGCCAAAGAGACAGGTGTTAACAAGTATTTTGTTTGCCTTCCAAAAACCTGGTTACTGATCAGTGAATGCATGACCTTTGCCTCCAAGTTTCTGTTGATATTATAATGTCAATAATATTGGCAATTCTGTTTCCGCAAACCTGCCAAAAGAAAGTGGTAAACCTTTTGCATTGTGAGGGGAACCTATTTATCAAAATATGCAAAATGCTTTGATGCCTCTTCACATGCTGTGCTCTAAATAAATATGTCTGTGCAGGCATGTAAGGCTCCTTTCATGCTAGTGCCAACTGTGCGGCCATCAGGAGCATGGCCAGCGTCAGAGTGTGGCCAGCAGGTGCAATCCCCCGGCCCCTTACGTTTTCACTGCACATGTGGGTGGGATAATAGCCTTGTCTACACAGGGCTATTATCACTTCCTAATGCCTGCAGATGGGCCACATGCAAAGCTACCCCTGAGAAGGCAACGTCCATCGGAAGGAGCACCACTTCTATTTGGAGGGATGTCAGAATGCTCTACTGTGTTGGGTCTGTTTTAGGAATTGACGCTCATGCAAGAAATCCTGGCTTCTGCCTTTCTCTCGCTGGCATGTTCGTTGTCTCTGAATCTGAAAAGAGCATTTTCCTTTCTATCTATGCACATACCCAACTGCAACAACAGAACACTGCTCCTGTAAATGTGACCTGCACTGCAATCCTATCCATGCCTTCTCAGAAGCCCCATTGAGCTTAGTGGGACTTACTCCCTGGCAATATTATGTAGCAGGGCCAGCTCTAGCAGTGGCGGGGCCCAATGTGGGGCATTCCTGTGGGGCCCCCCACTCACCAAGAAGAGCTCTGTTCATGCCACGTGTAAAGCATGGCATGTGGAAGTAGTTGGTGGTGGTATCATAACATTTCTGCCAACTGCTTCCAGGTGGCCCATTTTGGGCTGTTCAGAGGCAGAGGCAGGTGGGAGAGACCAAGGTAAAGCTGCTCTGCCCGCCCCACTGACTTACAGCCCATAGAGATCCCAGCTGCAGCCACAGGCAATATGCTCACCCTGCTAGTGCGGGGCCCCCTGAAGCGCGGGGCCCGATGTGGCGACATTGGTCACATAGGCTTAAAGCCGGCCCTGGTGTGTAGAATTGCAACCCAATGGCACTGTTCCATTAGAGTTGCTAACTCAATCAGAAGTCAGAACCAATAGAACTGGTTTTTAAAGAAAAGACGTCCAGGCGGGAATATGTCCTAGAGCAGGTCTGTGCAGTCCATGACCTATCAAGCCAAAGGCAGCCCACCAGACTAGTACTCATGTTGACCAGGTGCTTAATAGTAAGCAGGGCACCCTCTCCGTTTCAGGATCCATGAAGTCGCTGTCTTAAGCTGGAGTCTGAAGGATGGCAAGCAAACACAACCTATTCTTGATGACCTGGCAAAGCAAAGTATCCAGCACGTATGCCAAGCCTGGCACTTTCAACCTAGAGACTTTGTACTGCCAGGGGATTGCAGGGGCCTGCCGGTGCCTGCAATAGCATTACTAAGTGGCTGCTTGGGTGGACCACCGCAGGTGCCATGGACCAGGTGAGTGGCAGGTGCATCTTCAGAGCCCCTGGGGAGCCCTCCCGCTTCTGCCCATTGCTCTGAACAGCCGCAAACTGTGGCCCAGGAAGCAATTTGATGGGGAACGCAATGACACAAAGACATTATTGTATACATCATTATGATACAATGACATCATTGCCTCATTGTGACTTCCAGTGGCCCATGCAGTCATGCCTGCACCCCAGGCATTGGTGGGTCTGGGCCCGCTGCTGCATTGCAATGGTAAGGGGGGGGTGTCACACAGAGGTGTTGAACAGCAGAGGGTGTCACTTCCTTGGGATGGGATGCTCCAGAAATGCCACTGAATGTATATCTCTGTTCTCTTCTTCACCTAAGGGGGCTAATTTCCAGGTACATTTTCTCCAGTCTGAGTCCTGGTTTCCATCACTTTCCAAGGGCAAGTATCTATGTACATATGCCATGTGAACATATCCTCTTCATGAAGCATTCCTACAAATACAGCCTCGAAGGGGAAGGCTGCCTCATAGAGGTCTAGTTATTCACAAGCCAAACAGAACACACACACACAGGCGCACGAGCGCGCACACACACACACCCCTTTGGCCGTATTCAGCAGTTCTGTGTTTCTCATAACCAGAGTATGAAAGAGAATGAGTTTCTCAAATAATAAACATTTGATCTCTTTTGTTATTTCTTAGCAGCTTTTACGATAAGTGCATGTGTCTCTGTTTTGTTTTGTTTTGTTTTGTTTTGCTCACTGGAGAATCTCTAAAAGCCATTTTCCTAGCTTCTCCAGTACATCCTAAGAATTCAGTAAGGATTTTCGTGAAAGCAAACTTGTTACAGGCTTACAGCGGGAATCCAAATCTATGTACTGTAGGTTTACAATAAAATCTAAATGCCTTGCCGAAATTGAAAGAATTCCCTAGCTGCAAGTGAGATATGGGAATTTTATCCTCCACATTTATCCATGTCTGTCGTCGTCTGCAAACATATGTTTGCACATACTATGTGTGGATAGATTACTGTATAAAATTACAGCTTTTCATTTGCATTACTGTACTTAACAGTATGTTTGCTTCTTTTGCTTTAGTGCCTTCGTATCTCAATCACGAACAACCTTGCAAGGCTAGAACTTCACTGACAGTACCGAACCTCCAGGGAAGCAAATGTTGCAAATCAACACACATGCACAGAGTTATGAAAAGGACAGGGGGCTAGTTCCAACAATATATTTAATCCTACATCAGATCCATATTATTTCCATAAACATCAGTAGAGTTTTTGTGTATTGCACTATTTAACAAGGGGTCCCCAAGCTTCTTTGACATCTAGAAGGGGGGAGAAAAGAAACAAAATTATTATATCCCTGTCAATATTGTAATCCCAAATGACTCCCTGTTTTAAAGGGTATAATCAATCACTATCAATCACTAGTATTTATATACCGCTTTTCAACACAAAGTTCACAAAGCGGTTTACAGGCAAATAATAACATTCAAGTTAAATGGCTCCCTGTCCCAAAAGGGCTCCCAATCTGAAAGGATGGAGAACACCACCAGCAACAGCCACGAGAAAGACACTGTGCTGGGGTGAAGAGGGACAATTGCTCTCCCCCTGCTAAATATAAGAGGACACCACTTGAAAAAGTGCCTCTTGCCCAGTTAGCAGGGGTCCTGCTCATGGATGCACTGGTTTCCATCCGGAGAAATTCAGGAAATTTCTTTTAAGAGGGGAGGGTGGTTCACCTGAACTACCCCTGTATGTGCATTGATAAACCTGCTTCTGAAGCAATGTATCGGCATAAATTGCTGATAAATTGCCCACTCTGGAGAGTTATGAAAATGTGTCAAACAGCCCAATCCTATGTTTCCCCCTCACGGATGCAACTGGGTCACAATGGCTTGTTCTGCATCCTGCAAGGTGGGGGGATCCCGGAGGCCTCCTCTGCGTAAGGGAACATTTGGTGCAGAAGGATATGTTCCGACATGCACCACCAAATTTCTGGTGCAGGTTAGTATGGACCCAGGCCATGAGACTGGACCCAGAAAAAGGGCTTTGGATTCAGCATCCATTGCTACCACCAAGCCTGCCCCTTCCCAGATCTGATCCACCCTCCTCCTGATTCCCACTGCAGCTCTGTTATGCCCCCACCCACCCCACTTCACACTCTCCAGCTCCGTCCCTCCTTCACCACCGACTTACCTGGTTTGGCAGGCTGCTTCAGCACCGTCAACACGGTGATTCCTGCAAGATTCCTGCAACAAGATTATTGCAAGGTTGCCGCCGCCTTTTTGGGCATGGCTGGAGGTTTTCCTGCAAATGCCAGGTGTTTTCCTGCAAATGCCATGGATTTGCCCCTGGCAGAACATAACAATACTGCTCTGTCTTACTAGGCTATTGTAAAGATTCCTGAGGCAAAGCGTATGCAATGCTTTGAACTCTGGAGAGCATCCTCTGTCAATGTGAAGTAGCATTATTGTTTGACATGGTAAGTAATTTACTGTCTTTCAGCTATTTTTGATCATATTCAAAAATATTTTGATCATATTTTGATCACATACGTGTTAAACGCATCCATATTATACACGTATAAGAGCAATGAAACAAGCAATAATTGTATACAGAGCAGCAACATCTGTCCACATTGCAGATACTAAGCAAAGGGGCATTGAAAGACACAGGCTGGAGAAAATATTCATGATCACAATTAGCTTTGAGAGAGTATCACTAACCAAGCAGGTCTGAGTTCACCTGTTGTAGCTGCTGGACAAATGGCCCCTTACCCCAAGGAGACTTCCAGCACCCAAAACTTCCCATGAGGTGCAGCTGAGGCAAACCTGGGAGTTTAGGTTGGATTGGGCTGTAACCAGTGGTGAAATTCAGCCAGTTCTCACCTATTCTGCAGAACCTGTTGCTAATTTTAGGTTGGGAGAGGGAAAAAAGGCAGTGGCCACCCTGAAGGACATAGAACTCGTTGTTATTTGAATCCCACCACTCGCTGTAACTGTTGTGAGGATGTTACCCACATCATGCCAGCCCTGGATATGCCAGCCCAGTTCTTGGTATTTCAGGGCTTGTGAAGAAACCATCCATTCAGTGGGCTACATTGGTAAGACCTGAGATTGAGAGTTGCCGTTGGAAGTGAGTCTGAAAGTCCCTACTTGTGAGAAGAGGCATACCGCACTGCCCCAATGCCCGGGGCAGTATGTCACAACATCATGTGATACTGTGATGTCACTTCTGGGCTGTCCCTGGAGGAGTGAGCACTCACTGCCATGGCTTTGCACCTCTGTTTCTTCTCCTGTGGAGGCTCCCCTTTGAAGGAGAAGGAATGGCGGGGGGCACAAAGCCACCAGCATCTCTTCCAAAAGTAGGGCAGAGCCTGCGAGACAGTCATGTGCCTCCTTCAGGCTCCACCCTAGACATGTCTGATTTACTAGGAAAGTTTAGGAAAGTTCCCAGGGAAGAATATCTCTGCAGCTGCAACTCAGGCGAGGTAGAATCTCTTGTACATGTTACGTTGCGCTGTGCCAGGTACCAAGAGTTAAGATATCAATACCTTGTTCCATTGCTTTGTACCAAAACAAGGTATTCAGAGAATGCCATTGTTCAATTTCTGTTTGAGGGCGACAATGAGCCTATCATTCTCCCAGTTGCACAGTTTCTAAATCAGAGCAATTTGAAAAACTCCAAGCTGTCGGTATCTAGTAAATGTTGAGCTGTGACTGTAAGGAGACTGGTTGTCTCGTTTCTTTTTATACCAGAATCATACTCTCTGTCTTACAGCATTGCATGGTATTGTATTTATTAATTTGTGTATGCCTAATAAAGGTTTGTATTGTATTGTATTGTATTGTATTGTATTGTATTGTATTGTATTGTATTGTATTG
>JAJKFI010000006.1:7090457-7122324 GCA_029204185.1 Lerista edwardsae
TCTCTCTCTCTCTCTCTCTCTCTCTCTCTCTCTCTCTCTCTCTCTCTGTGCATCATTAAATCCTCCTCTGTATGTTTTAACTTCTCATACATGTTGTCAGCTTTTCTATCTAGTGTGTTTAACCATCTATTAGTAAGGTTAGAGTACAAGATGACAGTGATATTAATCACCTTATCACATATGCAAATCAGCATTGTAATTTTATTTACATTTTTCCACATGAACAGGAACGGAGCCAGCTCACACGTGCCAGCTCAGTTGCCGATCCTTAATTGGCTTGAACGGAAACCAAACTGGAACACTTCCAGTCCTCGCTGAACCCAAACCAGAAGTGAACACACAAACATGTAATGGGTTGATTCCCAGTATGTTATGGGCATCCCCTTGGTCAGATTGCTTTTCTACTGCTCGTGCAGGGAGGCTTGGTAGCACTCGTGATTTGCAGCAACCCAGCTAAGATGCGGAAAACTTCCAAACACAGTTGTGTGTTTTCTGCTTCCTGCATTCCCCATATGGCAGGCAGAATCCTGATTTGGCGAACCGAATATGTGTTACCAGCATTCCAGATCATTGGGGCTTGCTGGCAAGCTCCAACAGCCATCCTTCTGAATATTACAAATCAAACACATGCATGCTTAGCAGAATAATTAATACACCTCAAAATGTAGGTATACGGCACATACTTAAATATATTCTAGCATATTGACAGAAGAGAATTACTTATCCAGAGTAAATAATGTATTTCATCGGCTTCCATAAAACATTTCATTTGTCTTTATTTAACATGAACCCTCAAATAAATTCATGTATCTAATGTATTTTAATTAAGTAAAGGGCTTTCCTTTCAACCTCCTTAGTTGCACTCTATTGCTCCAGTCAATGAAAGTGAAACCAGAAGCCTCCATCTTTATCAACATTAATTTCCTTTCCTTGCAAATCCTTCAACCAAGTGGACTTCATATTTTAGGAAGCAGGTCTTTTGCGATGCTTGTCCTAATTGCCGTGGCAAGACCCGCCTTCCTTGGAGAGACCGAAAGTCACACGAGTGAAAAATGGTCCATGCTGGAGGACAAGGCTGCATTTTAACATGACATCAAAAGCATTGTTGCATTGATCTCACAAAGAAGCAAGAAGGCGAGGAATCATAGGGAATGCACTGGCCAACTGCATTTCAAACATGCTTGCCCATTGCATAGACATGATGCATGGGAACTATAAAAGCTAATACTCCATCCCCTTTTGTGGATTCCTACACTGGGGGAGATGCTGCCTATACCCCTTTTGGGTGTTCCCACCCTGACTCAGGACAGACATCTACTCTCATCCAGGTACATGTACATGATGAGTGCATTCTGAGGTGTTCCAGGTGGACATATATGGGTATTTGAACTTAGAGTGCACCCGAGTGTATGATGTCGTACCTTCCCACAATTATCATCATGTGTGGTGCATGCATTATGCTCTGCTATTCAGAAGAAAAAGCTTTTCCCTGGTATGCACTCCCTTCTCTTCCTGCCTCTAGCTGTAAGCCAAGGCCATGGATCATCTGTTTTTCTTTTTGTTATTTTAAAAGGCATTGTTCATTGAGACATTCAACAGGGGTGGTGGTTTCCATAATACCAGTTCGGCTACACCCAAATCATGCTTGGGGTAATTAAAAAAAGGGGTTGAGAATAAAACAGCGAATATTATCATGCCATTGTACAAATCGATGGTAAGGCCACACCTGGAATATTGTGTCCAGTTCTGGTCGCCGCACCTCAAAAAGGACATAGTGGAGCTGGAAAGGGTGCAGAAGAGAGCGACGAAAATGATTACAGGGCTGGGGCACCTCCCTTACGAAGAAAGACTGCAGCGTTTGGGGCTCTTCAGTCTAGAAAAAAGGCGCCTGAGGGGGGACATGATTGAGATATACAAAATTATGCATGGAAGGGATAGAGTCGATAGAGGGATGTTCTTTTCCCTCTCTCAAAACACCAGAACCAGGGGGCATCCGCTAAAACTGAGGGTTGGGACTGGAGAGTTAAAACAGATAAAAGGAAGTACTTTTTTACCCAGCGGGTAGTTAATCTGTGGAACTCTTTGCCACAGGAGGTGGTGATGGCATCTGGTCTTGATGCCTTTAAGAGGGGTTTGGACGGATTTCTGGAAGAAAAGTCCTTCGTGGGCTATAGGCAATGATGGATTGTGCAACCTCCTTACATTAGTAGTAGGCTACTTCAGAGTACTGGGTGCAAGGGAGTGGCAACAGAATGCAAGCATCTTGTTGTCTCATGCCTCCCTGGGGCACCTGGTGGGCCGCTGTGAGATACAGGAAGCTGGACTAGATGGGCCTCTGGCCTGATCCAGCAGGGCTCTTCTTACATTCTTAAATCACAGGAAACAGTAAAAGAAAGGCTAAAAATAGCGGCCTGGGAACTGGACCTGCTCCTGCCTCCAAATGGCCCAAAATGGGCATCCTGGAAGAAGTTGGTAGTGTCACGTCACATCATGTCATCATGTCACCACCAACTAGTTCCAGGCACCATGCTTTGCATGCAGCACCATAAGCACTCTTCTAGATGAATGGGGGACTGCAGGGAGCATGGAGGGGCCCTGCAGGAATGCCCCGCTGCTTCTAGAGCCAGCCATGGCTTTTCTTGTCATTGGATTTTTCCTCCGACTTTATTCAAGGTGGTTTACGTAGGCAGATTTTCTCAACACCCATTTAGGGATTGTTGCAATCACAAGTTGTCTTGCATAGAGCTCTCTTCCTTCCAGGTGGTTAGTCTGGCATCTCTCTTGCTGCACACCCTCCCCTGCTTGACAGGAACGCCTTCATTCTCACTGAAGGAGTAGCCATCTCTACACCTCTCACCAGCCTGAGAGACTCACCTCTATCAGCAGCATTTTATCAACACTTCCTGGAAATTACCGGCTGTCCCGAACTGCCATCCCAGGTGTTCTTTGGACTTTCATAGGCGGCGGCGCCACCACTCAGCCATACCTCCTGCTCCTTGTGACACACGCTGGTGTGAAAAGTACATTGAAAAGTAGACCAAAGGCCACATGGTGTGTTTCAGCTATTTAAAACAAACACCAGTGTACACTTTTAAAAAATCACACTAGTCTTTTTCCACCACTCCCTTTGAGGACAGACTATTTTAAGCATATTAGTGCTTCTTTAATTGCAGTGGGATTTTTTCAAATCATATCCAGGCAAAACAGGATCGAGTATTGGCCCCCATATGCTAATTAATAGATTGCAATACCCCTGAAATAAACCTGAAACACTTCATTAATCAGACAGTAATTGAATTGGCACAGGAGTCCTGTTGCAAACGGTATGTGGCTTGAAATACCAAATTTGGCAGAAGAGACCAAAACTTTCTCGACAACTGAATTTTGGGGCCATTGAACGAATCTGTCGATAGGATTGGTGGCCTCTATATCTTGGTGTTTTCTTCCTGGAAAGTCCCCCGTTATTGAGTCTACTGAAAGAGGGTCTAATGCTAATTTAGGAGCGTATTCTTCAATGATCACAAGGTCACCTCCATGGAAAAGAACAAATTAGAGCAGATACATTTCACTTTGTCATCTGAAGACATCTGCCAATTAATGTTATTATAAAATAATAGTTTTGAACAGATGTTGCATTTGCTAATTTTATATTGGACTGTTTGAAATCTAACTACCTGGGGATTTATTTAGTGGCAAAACGCTTTCAAGAGTGCTAACAAAAAGGGAGATAAATTTTCCGGCAGAACTGAATGAAGTTCCTTTCTGGATATTGATTGCCCCTACTAAAAGCTCAATGAAAAGACTTATTGGCTATAAAGGAGGAGAACAAAAAACAGTGTTGAAGCCTTTTGCTCAGAAATGGTTCTCAAGATGCCTCATGCCAAGGGCTTAACATACTGCTGCTGTGTGACTTTGAGCATCATAGCTGCTGCTCTGTTTATCTTTTTGGCCCACCTCCTCAGCAGAATGAAAACTTTGCAAGAAAGAGACCTTTTTCAACACTGACTTCTACAGCACAGTACAGAGTACAATGAAGTTCTGATGTTAACCAAGTGCAGGATCTGCAATACAGGGTTGTGCATTTGTTTCAAATAGAGCAATGGTCCCCAAAGTTTTTAGCACCAGCACCTCTTTGTAGGTACAACAACCTGTCGAAACCCCCCTAAGACCTAGGGCCAGATGTGATGTCATTAAGCAAGAATGTCATTAAGCAAGAAGTTATGTCATTGTTTTTAATATATCACACTTTTAAAATACTGTATCATGTTTCCATGTTGTGCTCCTTCCCCATATGAAGAGCTATTGAAGACAACACACTTAACACAAAATGATTAGTCCATGAACAGTTGAAAAATCACAGGTTCTCACTCTTTCCCACTTTACATTTTCACCCACCATAAAACGGTCTTTCAAGATGGCAGAATTTTGAAGAAGCTTTCAAGTCCCCAGTCCCAGCTTTTCAGGATGGTGGCATACAGCTTTCTGCAACCCCCTGAAAATCAGCTGACAATCCCCTTGGGGATCCCGACCCCCAGGTTGGGAATCAATGAAATAAAACAAGAAAGTAAACTGGGGTTTTTGGAATTTTCCAGAAATTAAAATAGATGACTTTTCCAATTAGAAATAACACTGTGGCTGCATCTGCTGATGCAGATGATACTATATCATCTGTATCATCTACCTAGTACACTTTTAAAGCATTTAAAATAATAAAAATGTGAACTTGGATTGAGAATGTCAAATAAAAACGCGTAACGCCTCAATTTGCTATTTAAATCAACTAATTTTGGGAAAAAATTCACCCAAAAAATCCACCCCTAGTTATGTGCTTTTATTTTATTATCAGAATTTTCTCCTACTCACAGCACGATCTTATGCATGTTTACTCAGAAGTAAGCCGCACCATCTTCCGTGGAGCTTACCTCATTGTGTGCAGAGGACTGCAGCCTTATGGAAAAGGCCTTATGGACTGCAGCCTACCTGAAAAAATATTAGGAAGTAATGACAGTACAGCTTCTTTCTTTCCTCTTCTCCTACCTACCTATCTTTAGAAGTCTCTACCATGCCCTGCCACAAGGAACTTCCACAGTTCAAGCAAGCTGGGACATTCTATAGGCAAAACAACAGAGATGGAAACCCTGGCAAAATGGGGCCTGTTCAGGCCCACTTTCCACTCAGGCCTCTTCCCTCTCTTCCACCAGTGGGCCCAACAAAGTATCTTCCTTCTGGTGGGAACAGGTTTTTTTCCTCATTTAAATTCATGCGCACAAGCGAAGGAAATAAATAGTGCTTAGCCAAAGTCCAGAGGAGCACGTGCCTATCTCTAGGGGGGCTTTCATCCTTCTTTGTTGCAACTGTCTGCCCCACCTTAGGAGCCATCAAAAGAAGTTTGCAATATGGCGTGGGGAACAAAAAGATCAAAGCACCAGTGGTCATGCACTGGTGCATAGATGGGCTTATTAAATGGTGTCACTTCTGCTACAAAACCAAAACAAAACACCCTAACTTGGCAATGGAAAATTTGCCTGCTGAAATTTGATTGCTGAGGATGACAGAACCCTTAAAGTATGTCTGCTGACAAAAAATTAAAAAAAAGTATTCTCCTTGTGAGACTATATTTTTTAGCTATTTTAATTATTCTGCTCAATGCCCTCCCCCTTTCACCTGAGAGTTTCTCATTACTGAGGAACATATGGATGTATATGTTTCTTCAGCAATCAGGTCTGAACAAAATAATTATTCACTCATTTTCCAATTACTCCTCAGAATCAAATGAAACAGGGCTATTTGCGAAGATGGGTTCTCGTAATAAATCCCATGGAGCCATGTTTAATGTATCTTCCATTCAAGCAGTTTAATTCCAAGATCACAGTGTAGATAGCAAAGGAGAAAAAAATTTTTTTACACCAACAATGAGGGGTCTCAAGAGTAGGATTACAGATCAAGCAAACAGCACATTAAAGAAAAACAAGTAGTATAGAAACAATAACTGGCTAAATTATTAAAACGTGCATGCCATTCACCCCTCCCGTCCCCCTTAGAATGTACAATACACTTGATAAGAGTTCCGAAAACTTTATGGACCGGTGGAAAACAGAGAGCCTTCTGTTGTCACATCTTGAACACGGAGCTGATGCTGCAATGTGGCCAGTTTGAGCACCACAGAAGCCATTTTGGAAGCCAGAAATCACACAAGAGGAAAAAAGTGACCACAATACTTCCCATGCCAGCATTACCTGTCTCAGGGCGCAATCCTAACCAACTTTCCAGCACCAGGGTAAAGGCAATGCAGTTCTGAGGTAAGAGACCAAACATTCCCTTACCTTGAGAAGGCCTTCATGACTATTATTCCACTGCAGGATGCAGCACATGGCCCAATGACACAGCTATGTCAGGGCTGGAAAGTTGGTTAGGATTGCATCTTCAGAAACTGGAAAAAAAACACTGGTGTAGAAAGGAAATGCATTGTAGAGACATCTTACTTGATTTATTTTATTCCTTCGTTTATTACAAATATTTGTATCTTGCTCTTCAGTCCAAAGACTTGCAGAACAGATTTACAGTTAAAAAAAAGTATACTGTAAATAACTAACACATCACAGACTTCATCGTTGGAATTCATTGCCATAAGATTGTAGCCCTTTAAAACGGGGTTTGACAGAGTCATGGAGGAGTGGTCTATCAATGGCTGCTAATCGCAATGGTGATGCCCTGGCTGAAGGATCAACAGCAGCGTGCTCCTCTGAATGCCAGTTACAGGGGAACAATGGCAGGGGAGAAGGGCGGGCATTCCCCCCCCCCCCCCGCATCCACGGATCCTGTACATGCAACTTCACTCATCGGCAGGTCACAAATTCCTCCCATCACACAAACGACACATTTGTCTGCTGAGGCCCTCCTGTCACGGTCTCCTCTGTCTCTGTACTGGCTGCAAATGCTAACAGGAAGCAGGTTGGAGGGGCTGAATATAACTTGGTGCTTAACTAACGGGCCAGTGTGGAAAACAGGATGCTGGGCTGGGTGGGCCTTTGTCCTGATTCAGCTGGGCTTTTCTTCAGTTCTTAACATAATTAGGGCACAATCCTAAGCTGCACTGGGACAGCACAGGCCGGGGGGGGGGGGGCTGTGCCATATCCAGCGCATCTTGGGACTGCAATGGAGCCTTCACAGGACAAGGGCACGTTCACAACTTTGCCTTGGGATAGGCACCAGCCAGCCCTATGCGCTACTCAGATCAATATCCGCTATATAGCGAGCTCAGATTCGAGTTCCCCCCTATGGCCCGAATTGGGGCCGTGAAGGCTGGGGCCAGGGGTTTGAATGCATCCTAATGGCTGCATCAGACCCACCCCCATCCTCGAGCTGGACCACCTCCCAGACTGGCACATTAGACTGGCACATTAGAATCATGCCATAAGTCGGATGTGAGGAAGCATTTGTTTATGGTTCAAAAATTGACCTACTGACCTGGATTCCATGGTCTAAGTCCAACACTCTACCCGCTATACTACCCTCTCATACTGACATGACAGCCCTGCCTCTTCAGATTGTGGGGAGTTGGCCCCGTGCACACACTCGGAGATATTTTCTTCTTTGATCCACATCAAGTTTCAAAACTCTGCCCAGATTTTAGATCCGAGTCCACAGGGTGCCAGTCCGAACCCTGGTAGGTCAAGACTCCACTCCAGCCCTGCATAATGATTAAAAATGATCTATTCTTACCTGAGATTCCTTTCTCCTTAAAATCAGAATGTAGAACTCTTGTGCCAAATATAACTTCGAAGTAGCTATTTATATAGTCACATCTTCTCTCTTTAAAAAAAAAAAAATCCATCTATTCTTTCCAGTACTGGAGCACTGATGATTTAAAAGATCCTTCTGTTAAATATTATTTTGCGGTCCATAGTTCATAATAACCTTATGTTAGTCACTCCTGGGTGCCAGGGAGGTTGTGAAAAACAGTGATGATGACAGCTGTCATCTTATGACTGAACCGCTTTGAAGAACGGTCTCGTGTTTTGCCCCTTGAGCTGAGGATCCGGGTGCTTTGACATGGGGCTACGGTTCGGTGTCTGTAATTTTCTGTATCCTGGCTCCAAATCAGAGGCCAGTTGACACATGGCGCGCCAGCCCAAGGGATCCTTTGACAAAATCAGGAGAAGCAAACCACCTGCAGCAAGACTACTCACTTTCCACCGCGCACTGCATTTCCCTGGTAATAGCACCATCATAATTTTGCCTTATACTTCAGAGGGGTGTTTGGCTCACTTTATTATAGCGTTGTCTACAGCCGCTCACTCCCAGCCATCACTTCGATGACAAACAAATAACTGGCCTTTAAAAATCCATTCAGGGATGAAACCTGGCATACACCGCCTCAGCATGAAAACAATTTATTTCACCGTCTTTTTAAAAAAGTACTTTGTTTAATGCTGTTGACAGTTTTTAAGATACAGCAGGATTAAAACCAAAACAAAAAAGATTTGCGGAGATGTCGGTGTGTATTTTTAGGTCTCCAACAGGGATTTCTCTTCCAAAGCATAAAATTATAGCCAGGCTTAGTCGGTATTATTTTGAATACACAAATTTGCAAAATGATACAATTGCAGGAGGGGAGAAATTATGGCCCAGTGAGCAAACTTGAAGAAATCAAATGGGTTTTTTGCACCGCTTTAAAGAGAAATGCACGGAACATGTGTGGAAGGAATTCCAGATACTCATCTGGCATGTAATTGCAATCACCAGCTTTCAATTCTAAATATAGGTGAGTCCTGGTATACATTGATTTGGTATCCACGGTTTCAGTTATCCGTGGATACTGGGACACCTATTAAAAAGATAGGGGAATGTTAAACTAATCTCTTTTTTTAACCTGGTGGCAGCAAAACCACTGATGTTCCCCTATTTTTTAAAAAGCGTCTCCAGTATCCACGGTTTCAGGTACCCATGGCGGGGTATGGAACGGAACCGAAGTGGATACTGGGGCATGTCTTCCAAATTTTCCTATGAAAACTGAGGGTGCAGTCCTCTGAGGGCTGTTGGCACCCTCTGAGGACCGACCAGCAACCTCACGTCGGCGCTAGTGCTGTTGGGTTGACACTAGCCCTAGTGCTGTTGGGCCAAACTTGGCTGGCGCAGAGTGGATCTGGGAGAATCAGCCTGGGCAGCCCAGGAAGGGGAGTGGAGATGGGATGCCACTATTTAGGTTGCATTAAAATCACTGTCCCTAGACCACGCAGCCCTGATTCAGGCTGGAGCCTCCCCTGGGGCAAAGGCAGTGATGTCATGCAGGAGGTACGCGGGGGTACGCGAGTACCGGTTTCTAGGATTATGGCTGGCCCCGCCCATTCGCCCACCCACTTGTCGACTCCGCCCCCTGCAACATTTGAATTTCCTGCACGTTTGAGTTGCCTGCATGTTCTCAGAGCCAGGCAGGCAGGCAGGCAGGCAGCGAGCGGAGCCTTGCCTTGCCTTGCCACTGAAAAATGAGCTGCTCTGGGGTTTTGGAACTGTTGGGTCACTTTAACATGATGCCAGGCCTCCTTAACATGTTCTGGGGGTGCTGTGGAATACTGTTGCAACTGTTGGGTCAGTTTAAAATTGACTGAGGCCTCAAAAAGGGCTTTTTTCATGTCACTTCCTGCCACGACATCACTTCCAGCTTATGACGTCACTTCTGGTGGGCGGGTCCCGACACGTGCCAATCAAAAGTGAGTACCTGTTCTTAAATCATTTAGATGACACCACTGGGCAAAGGCGCGAATGAGAAAGCCCCTGAGAGCTCCAAAGCTGCACTGGATACAGTGCAGGCCTGCCAGCATTGCTGTTCCAGGGCATCTTAGGATTGCGCCCCGAAACAGAGCAACACTTGCATGTTTGCAATTAGGTGATTGTGAGCACAATCCTAAACTGGGGTTAGGCCGGCATAAGCTAAACCCTCAAAGTTTGGCCAGCACCAAGAGCCACCATAAAGCATGTTTGGACTACTCTCGGAGTTGGGGAGGATGGCGCACGTCTGTGTGCTGGCCTCTCTGACTCCGAGAGTGGTCCAAACATATTTTATGGTGGCCCTTGTGCTGGCCAAACTTTGCTGGCTTAGCTTATGCTGGCCTAACTCAGTTTAGGATTTCAGCCTGTGCCTTGGTCCACTGAAACACAATTCATATTCTGGCACACTGTGGAAGGTGTATATGCATGCTCTCTTTGATCTTCTATGACTAAAGAGTTGTTGGGACTGGCCCCTAAGTAAGTAAAAACTTCAAATGTATCTGGGCAACAACAATCCAGATATTAAGGATACTTGCTTGCACATGAAGAATACGACATGGAGTTGGCAACTTCATTGCTTATCTTGCTCAAAGCTCTCAAAAATCTTTAGCACTTAAAAGGAAATCAAAGCAGAATCGTTCCTAAGTGGGTGTTGAATAGCACGTCCTTCCTACTTGCAGTGAAGTGCCAGCTACTCAGCTCCATCACTGCCTGCCATCAAGCAAGCACGGGCATTTCCAGGGAAAAGGCATCCATACCAATAACTCAAATAATGTTGGGCTGTTGTGACATCAGAGCTAAGTCCATCAATAAACACCCAGATAGCAGTTGCGGATTTGCATATGGTTATCCTATTGGTTGTCGTAACCCACAATTAAACGCTCTGACATTGATATGGTAATTTTGGCTTTTCATTGTTTATGAGGCACTTCACTTTAGCTACAAAATGCAAGGGAAACTGATGAATAGAAGTGTCCTCTCTCTATACTGGCTCCTGCTCTGCAAGTACCACTTTTTGTCTGCTCTTTACATGTGGAAAATATTGCACATGCCTAAATCTCATTCTGTTCCCAGAGGATCCCTGATATGAAGACAGCTGGTTCCCCAAGGACCAATTGATGCTGCAAGGGCAAGGCATTCAACCTGGTGTGTTGGATTCAACTTTACCAAAAGTGCCACTGTGAAGAATACCACCTTCTTATTTCCAGCCCAGGCAGCGAGAGATTCTTTCATTATCGTACAATTTAGTGGTCCCATTTCTGCATAGCTGTGATGAATGAATCTATCGTGTTGCTTATGAAAGAGTCCTGGACTGAAATACACAGGATATACAGATTTTTAAAAAAGCCGAAAAACAAAACCACAAAGTTTTGAATACTGTATTATTTGTACATTTCAGTGATTGTTATTCATATTCGTTCACGTTCTCAGCAGGCATATGGGGAAAGTCTATACAGAAGCCAGCAGAGAGGAAGAAGCAACTAAAATAAACAGATGGGTGGACAGGGAGGAAATAATATTAAGTAGTTAAATAGACAATATAATGCCTAGAGAGAAAAATAAAAGGGCGAAAGGAAAGGGAGGAAAGGGCTCAGACAGCAACCCTCCCTCTGTTTCTCCCCTAATTCACGCAGTGAAAGTAGTATGGCTAGCTTTTCGGGGAAAATTATGAGGTGTCTGTAAACAAATGCAAAGATCATAAAAATGAATATACAAGATGCAGAAGGAGGCACAGGAGCCAACAACTCTGTTTTGCTGCTATCGTGCTATGATATAAATCCTTTACCTTTTAATGGCACTCTGCCAAGTTCGTATTGACACAACGGATAGCAGAATATCTGATAGCCAAGTAAGGATTTCTGGGTTTAACCAAAACAAAGTGAAGCGCTGGGAATCTGCACAAGCTTGAATAGGAGTGGCTAGAAATGCCAGCTGGTTGAGTAATGAAAAACAGATTAATGATCTGACTCAAAGCTGATTTGTTACTAGAAATGGTATTTGTTATCCCAGATTCGTCCTTCCTCCCATTTTTAACCATCTTGAGAGTGGCCAATCATACATCAACAGATGCAAATCAGGAATGGGGATGTTTGCAGGGCTTATGATAATAGTGCATGTCTTGGGATAGCTGAGGATTTCCCTAAAGGACCAGATTTTGAGTGTTTGTGTTGTGTTTGTGTTTTGTGGCAACATTAAAGGCACAGTCCTAACCTGGAGTTAGGCCAACACAGTTAGGCCAGCAAAATTTGGTCGGCACAAGGGCCACCATAAAGTGCATTTTGACTACTCTCGGAGTCAGAGAGGATGTTTGTGTCCTGCACCATCTCTGACTCTGAGGGCACAATCCTAACCAACTTTCCAGCACCGGGGTAAGGGCAGTGCAGCTCTGAGGTAAGGGAACAAACATTCCCTTACCTTGAGGAGGCCTCTGTGACTACTACTTCACTGCAGAAAGTTGCTGGAAAGTTGGTTAGGATTGTGCCCTGGGAATGGTCCAAACACACTTTACAGTGTCCCTTGTGCCAGCCAAACTTCGCTGGCCTAACTGTGCCGGCCTAACTCCAAGGTAGGAGTGTGTGTGTGTGTGTGTGTGTGTGTGTGTGTGTGTGTGTGTGTGTGGCCACTTTCCAGGTTAGATTTCCCTACACAAGTTCCTAAAATGGTTTTGTGGAATGCCTTCCTCATTACAAGTCAGCACTCAGTGCTTCCAGGTGTTTGGCAAAAATGTGGCTAATCGAGACCTTTGTACTATTTATACTTTCTTATTCTAAAGCACTCTGGGTCCATTTGGTGAAGGGTGGTATACATTTGGCCCAATCCCATGTTTCAAGCACCAACGCAGCTGCAGTGCAGCCCTGAGGTAAAGGCAGAGGCAGATCTAAGGGAGGGCAAAGCTCTAAGTGTTGCAAGAAGCCTTACCCTGTCATGTAAATCCCTCCTCTCCCTTGTTGCTGTAGCCAGTAAGCAATGCCAAGATGTTGCTTTTTCCTGTGAGGATTGGCTAGAACAGTGCAGGAGAGGAGTGATTTCCACTGCATGGTAAGGCTTCTTGCCAAACTTAGAGATTTGCCCTCCCTTAGATCTGCCTCTGGGTAAAGGAACAAACCTTGAGGAGGATCTCTTACCTGAGGAGACCTCCATGACTTCCCCCCTATCGCAAGAGGCAACACACACCCTTGTTGGCATGGGCGCATCAGCACAGAAAAGTTGGATAGGATTGGGTTTTAAAGCCAATTACTATTAAAAAATAGTAAATAAATAAATAAAGGGCAGCCACTAGGAAAAGATTGAAATGTCCATCGTCAATACCTTTTTTTCAAAATGGAATCAGGCGTTCACATCCGACAATACTTCCCAAAGTCTCAGATTTGCATCCTTTCACACAAAAAGGCTGCAATTATATGCACACTTTAACCAACTTTTCACAGCTGATGCAACAGTGCCAATGGGGCATATACTGCATACTGCATGTGGCGGGGGGGGGGAGTCATGTAACACTTGTTCCCTTACCTTGGGACTGCATTGACACTGGAAAGTTGGAAAGGATTGGGCCCTTGCCTGGGAGTAACCCTTACTGAGCCCAATGGGACTTAATTCTGAGTAGGCATGCATAAGATTGTGCTATAAAGAGCTTGACCAAGCTCTGCCCATATTCTGGCCATTCAATGGCTTCCCATGCCATATTGTATGCTTTTGAAACTCCCCTGATTTTCAAATGGGGGGTTGCTGTGTAGCTTGGAGGGTTGCGCAAAGCTAGAACTCCTTTGGGCACATGGATTAAGTTGTGCAGTTCTTTGGACTTCAGCTAAAATCCACACCAAGCTGTGGAAAGATCATAGACTGTGCATGCTGTCCACATAAATTAACTGGTGCTTGTGTTCTACAGTACACACAATGATGCATTCGTAAATATGGCAATGACTTGAAATCACAAGCATGATTATAGCTATGATTGTGACTGTTCCTGTGAATGCAGCCAGTACACAAAACAGTTTTCCAGACTGTGAACACTGGGAAACACTTTGGTACTACCAGAACATATTTGGAGAATTTATAGTTATACTGTTTCACAATGATACCATCCTTTAGCAGCTTTCTGGAGAATATACTTGCTATATTTTTCATCATCTTTGATTTATGCCCCAATCCATTTATGTCAGTGGATATTGTGATCTGCTGCCAATGGAACGAAAGGCATGCTGCCATCAGTGGCTCCAAAGCCTCTGGCATGAGTGGGAGGAGGCTTTTCATATCTACCAATGGCCCATCCGGGCCATACTGGAGCTGGTAAGATGGTGGAGGAGATAGATTGTGGGCAGTTTGGGGGAGGATCAGGGAAGTTTGGGGGAGGAACCAGAGGGGGGAGCAGGCTAGGAGTGGATCTTGGGTGGCAAAAGCACATGACAGATCCTATCCCCCAGTTGCCAACCTGCCCCACCCTATTCTCTGCTTTGACACACACCAGCTATGTAGCTGGAGTGGGTCTTAGGAGACTCACAGGTGGCCAGAAGAACTACCAAGGGGTAAGCAAAAAAGTTTTTCTTCTCTATCATTTTCATTCAGTTGGGGATGAATCAGGAAAATTCCTACCCAAGAAATCTAACATATGAAGAATGTGGATGAGTTCCATTATGAATGGTTAGCATCTTTCTTCTGTGCTTCTGTGTCCTTGTTAACCATTTCGCTGACATTTAAAAGGATGGGAACAGCTTCAGAAACATTGTTGAGTTTGTGTGGAAAGTGGGAAAGTGGCTGCACCCCAATTGTTCCTCATATAGTCTGGTTGCGGTGTGGTAGGGAAAGAAGGAAGAGGCAGCATTATGGTGCAATTGACAAAAGGAGAATTGGAACGTTCAACCTGTACTCAAAAGTGGGCAGGATGTGCGGACTGATGGCTGAGCTACTGGTGCTGCCTGAAGCTAAGCAGGAGAATCTGTGGTCTTGTTTTTGGATGGGAGACTGTTGAGAAGCTGCCTGTTGGGGCAGAATGGAGTCCCCAATGGGACACTGTCCACAATTGGACATAGAACTGCTTGAAAACATGGGTTCCAATGGACTTAAGACTACTTAACTACATCTGCTTAGTATTCTGGCCAATATATCAGGACTTACTGGGGAATACCATAAACCAGATCTGATATGCGTGCGTCTTGAAGAATTGTCTCATGTGTATGTAATAGGAAGACGGATAATACAGTGCTTTGCTACATTTTGGTAAACATGGAGGAGGGCTTGACTGATTTTTATCATTATTGGAGTAAAAGGCATTAGTGTTTTCTTACAGATGGTCACCTATGCTGGAAGCACATGAAAGAATCCTAAATTGTGGAAAGATTATTCTAAATTTAGGGAAGCATTAACTCCCTAATGCTAAAGGTGGAGCCATGCTGCTAAACATATTAGTATTTCTTAATTCAAACACCTGTTCTGCCCAAAAGATACATAAAAAGCTCTTATTTATTGCTTGCATCTCCATTTCAGATTTAATTTCACTATAAATTCATCTCATGTTAATTTATGTACAAACAAAGACACACACATTTTAAATATCTGAAATGCTGGAAATAAACTTATTTTTAATTTTGTGCTTGTTTTCCATTTGTCAACCAGCAAATGAAAGGACTGAATAAATCATGCACTAATTGCCAGCGGTGCTAAATTTAGTGTGAGATCTGGAATCCTTTTGATCAAAACCGCTGAATATGAAATCGTCCTCAGCTCTCTAGGCAACTTTATCCGCCTTTCTATTCTCCATCTGTCAGTCACCTGGGAATTTGTGAACTATTCCATATGTCAGGCTTGTCAATCACAATGGAATGTGGGAACTATCTGCCTACTGCATAGGAATTCTTGTTAAAAATTAATCTGCATTAAGCTAGGAGTTCTATATTTTGTGTACCAGACCACTGAGTACTTCCGTAATATTTTTCCTATAAAGAGAGGCTAAGTAGATATGACATGACTATTTTGATATCTTCAGAGGCTATATATAACCATATAGAAGTCTCTCTCTCTCTCTCTCTCTCTCTCTCTCTCTCTCTCTCTCTATATATATATATATATATATATATATGCTCAAAGACTAGGGGAGTTGTAGTTAAAGTTGGTTTCTATCTTCCATTTTCAGTTGCTAACTTCCTCCATCCATTCCTTAGGGGCTGAATTTTTTACATTTCTTATCGCAGCCCAAAAGGTGACTTTAAAAGAAAAAAGAAAAAAAGGGGAAGAGCATGAGCAAACTTGGGTTAGCCATTTTTAATAAATGAGAAGGGAAAAAGAAAATTTTTTACATTACACGAAGAAAGTTCCCGCTGAACTGTTATGCTGCAGTTGTGGTTACCTGGCTGGGCAATACAAGACCTGGCTGGTCTTGGAGATCTCAAGATTAAGAGCCGCTGCTGGTTACATTCATTTATCATTTATTTAAAAGACAGGCAGCCCAATCCTGAACCTGGCGGTGCCAAGGACTTCAGGGACTCCAAAATTGCCTTACCGTGGGGAATGCTGCTGCTGCGCCAATGGGTCTCCTCAGCTCTACGCTTGCATTTGAGACCCATGTTGGGCTGCCTAGCTTGCGAGGCTGTCACTGTCCCTGCCTCCTCATGGGCTCAGTCCTCCCCTCCCCCTGCCCAGTTCCGGTCTCCCCTGCCCTGTCAAGTTGCATTACTGCCTGGTGGTGTCTCTTACCCTCGGTGGCAGCATGGCATCCTCTTCGGGCACTGAGGCCCAGTGCCAAATGGTGCTGGACCAGCGCTGGCGCTCCCCCTTGTCTGGATTTATGGCACATTTATGACACTTGGAGTTGGAGGTATGAGCATGCTGTTGGTGATGTCAGGCTCAGGATTGAGGCCTTATATCCTGCCTTTTCCATGCTGAAGAAAATGCCCAAGGCGGCTGAAGTGTTGGACTTGACTGTGGGAAATTCAAGTTCCATTTCCCAGGTAGTTGTGATGGTCACTTAGGGTACAATCCTAAACAGGCCAGCATAAACTAAGCCAGCAAAGTTTGGCCAGCACAAGGGACACCGTAAAGTACAATATGTTTGGACCACTCTCAGAGTCAGAGGCCAGCACACAGACGTGAGTCATCCTCCCTGACTCCGAGAGTGGTCCAAACGCACTTTACGGTGGCCCTTGTCCAGTGGTGTCATCCAAATGATTTAAGAACAGGTACTCACTTTTGATTGGCACGTGTCGGGACCCGCCCACCGGAAGTGACGTCATAAGCCAGAAGTGATGTCGTGGCAGGAAGTGACATGAAAAAAGCCCTTTTTTGAGGCCTCAGATGATTTTAAACTGACCCAACAGTTGCAACAGTATTCCACAGCACCCCCAGAACATGTTAAGGAGGCCTGGCATCATGTTAAAACCCCAGAGCAACTCATTTTTCAGTGGCAAGGAAAGGAAAGGCTCCGCTCGCTGCCTGCCTGCCTGCCTGGCTCTGAGAACATGCAGGCAACTCAAACATGCAGGAAATTCAAACGTTGCAGAGGGCGGAGTCGACGAGTGGGCGGGCGAATGGGCGGGGCCAGCTGTAATCCTAGAAACCGGTACTCGCGTACCCCCGCGTACCCCCTGCATGACATCACTGCCCTTGTCCCAGCCAAACTTTGTTGGCCTGTGCCGGCTTAACTCCAGATTAAGATTGCACTCTCAGTGGTCTTGAATATGTCACTATTGACCCTAGTCTACTTTACAGGATTGTTGCTGAATGCCATGCAAGTGTGACACAGGTGTAATAGAGGTAATTACCAACCCATGGCCCTGCCTTAAGAAGTAATGCGGCACAATTGAAGCCAGGGGGTGGGTTTAGCGGCCATGTTTTTATACTCAAAACAATGCTGATTCCAAGCATTTCAGATTGCTTTTCTCGTACTGTTTAGGACTAAATAGTTTACTCCTGAAGTAAAAACTTACCAAAATAAAAACGTGTGATTGTGTAGAAACATTATTGGTAACCTTATTATGAGTTAATATGCAATTACAAGGTTAAATTCCTCATAATTATATTACTGAACATACCGGATGAAATGCTACTTGCTGTCTATTTAAACTCGGATTACACTGTTTTGACAGACTTATTTTTTGAAATCTACACAACCAAAAATAAAACGGCCATGCCCCATAAAAAAATGTCTGTTAATGTTCATAAGTATTACAGTAGGAAATTTATAAGTATTACAATTTTAATAAGTATTACAGTAGGAAAATTACATTAAAATCTCTTCATGACACAAGTAGTTGTCAATATGAGAGGAATTCTTTTTTACTTCTAGACTACTAAGAGTATTTTTTTTAACTTCTACACTCACCCCCCCCCAAGAAAAAAAACAAATTCTGTTAATGTTCAGTACTCACTGAACGGTAGTTTTATTGAACCGATGTAATGTGAATACATGAATCTTTCCGAAATTAAATCCCATTTTTCGTAAAGCGATTCGCACACCCGTATGCAGAACATGCAGGCATGCTTAAAGAGGTTGAAAATAACTTTTACACGCGTGCAGGGAGATTTTTATTCGTGAATTCGCGGCAATCCTCCTCCTTCGCGGCGATGATCTGCGTCAGCCATCTTATACCCTCGGCTTCAAGAATATGACGTCATGGCTTCTCCAGTGTATAATAACTCCATGGTAATTACTGTACTATATGCCCTGAACTGTGTGAATGTTACTACCCCTTTAAGAGAAAGCCAGTGGAACTCTGGGAAAACTAGGGGAAAAGCCAAGGCAGTTGTGTTGGAGACTTGATTGAGAGGTCTCTGTTGAAGATGGTTGTTCATTAAGAGCCAAATCTTGCTTCTGAGTTCAACCTACTTTATCGATAGTTGTGTTGGAGACTTGATTGAGAGGTCTCTGTTGAAGATGGTTGTTCATTAAGAGCCAAATCTTGCTTCTGAGTTCAACCTACTTTATCGATAGCATGAAGCATATACTGCTGATTTGATCCTACATTTTACGTGTATCCTGTTCAGTCAGTCCAAAATAAGTGCAAAATTCTATTGAAAGATAAGGTGTGTTCAATGTGGGTGTGCTCAAATCTGACACAATTCCAATGTTGCACAGTTTAAAATGTGTAGTTATTGACAGCTACACCAAGCACTTCATGCAGAGCTTTGATTATACACTCTTCATGCCACCGAATTCCATTCAAATACTTATTACACGTTTAAAGCTTCATATTTACCCAGTTGTGCTGCTGTGAGGCTTGTATATTTATCCAGTGCACCGCAGTTCAAGAAGGATGTTGACAAGTTGGAAAGGCTTCAAAGGAGAACCAGGAAGGGTCCAGGAGGTAAATCCGAGAAGGACAAGCTGGAAGAATGAGGGTATGTTCAGCCAATAGAAAAGAAGATTGCTTGAAAGGCTCTTCCTGCGGATAATTTTTTTTTCTTTTTCCTTCAAGATCTTCAAAGATTGAGGCTGCAATCCTATATGTACTTTCTTGGGAGTAAGCCCCACTGACAACAATGCAACTTCCTTCTGAGTAGGCATACATAGGATTGTGCTGTCAGAGGGGTGTGCTTAAAAGGACTGCAGTTGATGATGAATAAATTGTTATTCAATATACCAATATCACACAAGAAGAAAAGAAGATTTATGTGGGAGTCCTGTACACACTTCTCTGGGAGTAACAGGCCAGTCCTATGCATATCAGAAGTGTCAATGGGGCTTACTTCCAGGTAAGGGTAGACAGGACCAAATCCAAGCAACTTTCCACCAATTTTCCAGTGCTGATGTGGCCATGCCAGCAGGGTGCCCTCTGCCTTCTGAGGTGGGGGAAGCAGGCATGGAGGCCTCCTCAAGGTAATATTTGTTTCCTTACCTTGGGACTGCATTGTGGCTGCATCAGTGCTGGAAAATTGGAAAGGATTTGGCCCTAAGTGATAGGGCCAAGAAGTGATAGGGCCTAAGAAGAAAATGATAATGGTGTGACCACATAAAACTATTTAAGGTTAGTGCATGACCTACCTGAATCTGGGTATGTGGGTTTCATTCTATTGCTGACAGTTTAGTAATTTGTCATTTAAGGTTTTGAATAACTCTATATTTTTAATAAAACAAGACATTCTATTATGGCCAGTCTTAGAAGGAACATACATGATAGTATCTTACTCCTGTTAGGGTGCAATCCTAACCTGGAGTTAGGCCAGCAAAGTTTGGCTGGCCGAAGGGACACCGTAAAGTATGTTTGGACCAGACTCAGAGTCAGAGGCCAGCACACAGACATAAGTCATCCTCCCTGACTCCGCGAGTGATCCAAATGTGTTTTACAGTGGCCCTTGTACAGGCCAGACTTTGCTAGCCTAACTGGGCCAGCATAACAGCATAACAGCATAACAGTTTAAAATTTAAACTGTTTTTAAATTTGTTTTTAATTGTGTTCTTAATTTTTTTGATTATATTGTTTAATACTGCTTTTAATTGTTTTTAATGTGAATTGTTATATTGTTTATATATATATATATATTGTAATGCCGCCTTGGGTGCCTTCGGGCACAATAAGGCGGGGTAAAAATCCAATAATAAATAAATAAATAAATAAATAAATAAATAAATAACTCCAGGTTAGGATTGCCCACCCAATCCCTTAAAGGGCATTGACATTCAAAAAGGTGTGATTCCCAGCAAGATGATTTTTAGCTTTGAGTCACGGTGGGATGCTTGAAAGGGGAAATTTACAGTAACCAGCTGTCTTCCCCAAGGTAGGAGCCTACATTTTAATTGGGGGATCTGTTGACAGAGGAGTTTGGACTATGGTTTTCACCTATGCAGATATATACATTGATTTGAAGACATTGTGGCCCATTTATATTCCAACCACTTTGTCTTGTGTCTTATTGGCGTGTGTGGGAAACCATACCTTTCTACAAATGGTCTTTTTCACATACAGTAGTTATCAAGATCCATCCAAAGTCTGCCATAACTTGTATTTGTCTAATGCTAACTTTCATCTACTAAAACATCTAAAGTTAAAATATCAACAAAAGGGGAAAATATCAAAAATATCAACAACAAAATTCCTCCTGAGCCCTATCTCTCCCTTTTTTTCCATTGTTTTTCCCATGATTTGTAAGCTATTTGGAGCATGGACATAAGAACATATGAAAAGACTGGCTGGATCAGGCCAAAGGCCCATCTAGTCCAGTTTCCTGTATCTCACAGTGGCCCACCAGATGCCTCAGGGAGCAATGGTGTAGCTAATAAAAGTGTTGCCTTGTGCAGAGGGCAAAATGATGCTCTGGTTTTCATTTTCTTGGTTTTTTGGCCATAACTTTTGATGGAATGGAGGTATTACACTTCAGTTTGTTTCACTGAATTCTGCATTAAATTTCACATCAAATGGCATATAACGTATTAATGGTATTATTCATACAAACCAAGGTTTTCACAATGTTGGCCACTAGTGTCAAGCTAACCTTGTTGCCCCCTTAAAGCTTATTGCCCGGTGCAATTGCACCCCCCTGCACTACTTTAGCTACGCCCCTGTCAGGGAGCACACAAGACAACAAGATACTTGCATCTTGTTGCTGCTCCCCTGAATCTGGCGTTCTGATGTAGCCTAAAATAAGAAGATTACACCACCCATCATGGCCTGTAGCCAGTGATGGACTTTTCCTTCAGAAATCTGTCCAATCCCCTTTGAAACCTTTTGAAATTCGTCCAATCCCACAGCTGATGGGAACCAAGCTCAGAGAGCTCCTGAATGTATTGTCTGGCCCTTGATGGCCAGAAGAGTCAGATAACACCTTCAAGAGCCTGGCGCCTTGCGGTCCCAAGGACAGCCTGTTATCTGTAAAACAACGGTAGCTTTGAACCTTTGGTTGGGAGGAGGAGGGAGCCATGGCTTAGCAACCCAAAAGGGAACAGAGAAAAAAAAATGAGGAGAAGGGAGGGGTCGGTGGATCATCTGTGAGTTGGACACTCTGTTGGATTGTGCAGTCAGCTCGGAAGACTATCGTGGACACCTGGCCTCATAGGTAGCCTGTGAGCTGAGCACCCTGATCTACTGGTTGCAGAACCAGGTGAGAGAGAGGACTAGTTAGAAGTTAGGCAGAAGTTAGGCATTTGTTAGAAGTTAGGCATTTGTTATTTTGCACTGGGTTTTTCAAGTACTTTCAAGCCGTGCATTTCTTGTGCCTTTGTAGTATAACCATTAGTCTTAATAAACATTACTATATTTTACAGACCAGTGTGCCTTTTCTTCTGGGAACTGAGGTCAACTATTCCAGCCTAGCCACTGGGCTTGGCTACCAAGGGGGCTACCTAGAAACGTAATTGGGCACGGATAAAGTCTCCTGGACCACTGGGGATTTGCCAGTGGTCAGGAGAGAACTAGCTCCACTACCCATAGTCTCGGGGGTGTCTGGGGATTGATGCCAGACCCAGGGGACCACGACAGGAATGTAGACCAGATGCCATCACCACCCCCTGTGGCAAGGAGTTCCACAGATTAATTATCCACTGGGAAAAATTGTTATTGTTATTGTTATTGTTATTGTTATTGTTATTAAATTTCTATCCCACCTTTCTGCCCCATGGGCACGCAAGGCAGCTTACAACATTAAAAATAGAATAAATCACAGTGTTTACAATTAAAAACAATGTTAAAAACAATATTTAAACCAGTTAAAATTTAAAACAGCAAGCCCTGTGGATCCAATGTAAGAAGAAAATATAAAATGCCAGGCAGCCTGTCAACAATTAAAGGCTTATTTAAATAAAAAAGTATGTTCTCAATTTTACTGGATGTTCCCTGGTTCTGGTGTTGTGAGAGAGGGAAAAGAACAACCCTCTATCCATTCTATCCATCTCATGCATAATTTTGTACATCTCAGAGCGCAATCCTAAACTGGGGTTAGGCTGGCATAAAATAAGCCAGCAAAGTTTGGCCAGCACAAGGGCCACCATAAAGCTCTCTCTCGGAGTCAGGGAGGATGGCTCACCTCTGTGTGCTGGCCTGTCTGACTCTGAGGGTGGTCCAAACATACTTATGGTGGGTCTTGTGCTGGCCAAACTTTGCTGGCTTAGCTTATGCCAGCCTAACGCATTTTACGATTGCGCCCTCAATCATGTCCTCCCTGAGGTGCCTTTTCTCTAGACTGAAGAGCCCCAAACGCTGTAGCCTTTCCTCATATAAGGGAGGATCTGCCTATTTTTTTTCCTATGCGTGTAATCCTAAGTGCTCTTTGGGCCAGCCCAGGAGTGTTGCAAATGCTCATTTTGACAATTCAGGAGGAGGAAGGATGTGCAGTGTTCTTCCCGTGCAGATTCTCAGACAAGTGCTTGGAAGGTAAGGCTGGCCTAGGGAGGCCAGTGCATGGGGGTGGGGGTGGGGGAGAGCAGGAGGATGGTGGACTGGAGCATGGGGGAGGGTGGGCTGTGGGCGGACAATGGGTGGACCAGCCAGGGGAATGGGGTTGGACCTACCATGCTGGCATAGGCCATATCCAAACCCTGTCCCCAGGCCTCTTAGAGGTGTAGCAGCAATTTTGGTGGTGCCGCTCTGAGGAGCCATATTGGGATGGCTGCCGCATGGCATAGCCCTGGGTTACGATGCATTCAGCTCCAACCCTACGCTGGATACGGGGCAGGCAAACAAAGTGGCTGCCCTGTTCCAGTGCAGGTTAGGATTGGGCGGTCTGTAAGATATGTTTAGTAATGGGACTGTATTCAAACAGTAATATAAAAATACCAGTTTTGAAATGGCTTTATGACGGTATTAATCTCTCTAAATATATTCTCTCTAAATATATTCTTTCCACATTCTGAAAGAACCAGGTTGCTGAAGTAAACAGATGTTATCATATACAAGTGATATAAGGAAGAATCTATTTGGACATGATACATGTTGGTGCTTTTCTCATTGGAGGGTATTTCAATAAGCATTCATTTACCTTCAGGAAACGGCTCTCTGTCCTTCTAAGTACACCATAATAATGTCTAATGAAACTTTTATTCGTTGTTTGACATTATACCATGTAAAGTCTTGTTCTTCCCTAAGCTGATCTTTGATCCCAACTAATTGCACAGCCTCATAACAAACAGGCAGATTCAGCAGTGTGCGCTCACCTTCATTTTTCTTCTTTGTAATATAGTCAGTTTTGTCCTTGCAGAGTTCTTACCTCAATCAAAGATTAATATTTTTTTGCTATGTCTTTAATACTGACCCTGGGACTATTAAACAAAAATAGCAGTCTGGGAACAAAATTCATTGTTATTCTGGTATTCAACCAACCCAAGATCATGTCACCTTCTCATGATGCTTCCAATTCATTTTTTAAATCTTCCTAATGACTGGTTCATTATTGTTAGAGATCAATTGGTATATGTTATTGTGGTTAATCATAATACTAATACTAATACTAATACTAATACTAATAATATACTGCTTTTCACCAAAACGGAGTTCACAAAACAACTTTTAACGAAGTACAGTAATTCACAAAGCAATTTTTTGATAGCAAAACCAAAACCAATCATTCGTTTCCTGTTCCCAAAGGGCTCATAATCTTAAAAGAAAAAAGAAAAAGAAAAGAAAAAACTAGATGCAAAAGATGCTTTAGGAAAGATATTATTTTACTTTAGAAAAAGATTTTACTCATTATTTGACTTTATACCATGTAAAGTCTTGTTCTTCCCTAAGCTGCTTTGATCCCAACTAATTGCACAGCCTCATAACAAACAGGAAGATTCAGCAGTGTCCTTCAAAGTGGTGGGTCATGACCCACCACTGAAGGTAAAAAAGGCCATTCCCCTTAAGGGAAGTGGCCCTGGAATGGGTGCCCTGACGGTTGATTGCAAATCAGAGGTCACTTCTGTGGAGCAGATGGTTGCAGGGGGGAGGGGCTGCAAGGCTCCAGAACCCTTTGGAAGACTTTTCTACTCCAGGTACCTTCACATGCCCCCGGATTCCTGTACACACGTACAGCAGCCTCAAGACTCAAGTAGGAATTTGAGGACCGCTGCTTTAGATTTCTTTGATAAATACATTCTCAAGTACTACAGCGAATTACAGCCAGGATGGGGTAGTTGTTAGGGCAATGGACTAGAACTGGGGAAATCTTGATTCAGATTCCTGTGAAGCTATCACTAACTCAGTTCTCAGTCTAACTCGGTTCTTGTGATGACAAACTACCAAGTTTGTTATAGACGTAAGAAAATAGATATGCTACTCTGAGCACCTTGCAGGAAGAGCAGGATATAAATGTTTAAAATAATAATAATGATTAAAGGTGCAATCCTAACCTGGCGTTAGGTCAGCACATTTAGGCCAGCAAAGTTTGGCTTGCAGTAGGGCCACCATAAAATATGTTTGGACCACTCTCAGAGTCAGGGAGGACGGTGCACGTTTGTGTGCTGGCCTCTGACTCCAAGAGTGGTCCAAACATACTTTACGGTCCCTCATGCCAGCCAAATGTCATGAACAAGTGGGGACTAGGCCTGGCTAACTCCATCTTGGGGCCAGCTGCCTGCCTCCCACGCCCCATACCTTGTACCTTGGGAACTGTTCCTGGAATGGCGTTATGTCTCGGCTCGGTGGCCAAGGGCTGAGAGATAAGGCCCTTCAGCAGAAAAACATCTCAAGGACATCTTTCTCGGTACCAGGACTGTTTGCCTCTGGCTGAGAAACAGGGGGGCTGGACAGTGCAGGGGAGCTTAGAGAGGGTTGAGAGAGACCATCTTTGCTTCGAGAGACACCTAGTTCTGTTCTCTGCTGGGTGAGTGATAGGTAGAATGTGGTCAGACTTGGAGATAGTTGTTTTCTTATTTTGCATTAAGCATCATGTAGCTATGCCATGCTTTGAAAGGCTTTTTTTAGTCTCGATGCTGTAACCTGTAGTTTTAATAAATCCTTATATTTTACTCCATGATGTGCCTTGTGTGCTGGGAACGAGGGTTAGCTGAATCCAGTCTTGGCGCTGGGCTACACTACTGGGGCCAGTTGGGCTAGGGAAATGCCTCCTGGGCCACTGGAGGTTGCTGGTGGAGAGAACATCAGGAGAGAACATCATCCCACGATCCCTGGGGGCAGTGAGGAAGTGCCAGACCACCGGGCATCGTGATATGGCCTAACTGTGCTGGCCTAAGTCCAGGTTAGAATTGTACCCTAAGAATAATAATGTCAAGTATCCTCTATGGCGCTGTGAGTTAAACCGCTGCTGCTGGGCTTTCTGACTGGAAAGGTGGGAGTTCAAGACTGCGTGATGGAGTGAGGTCCCGTTGCTTGTCCCAGCTCCTGCCAACCTAGCAGTTTGAAAGCACCTACATGCAAGTAGATAAATAGGGACCACTTCGGTGGGAAGGTAACGGCGTTCTGTGCGCTACGGTGTATAGTCATGCTGGCCACATGACCACGGAAGCTTGTCCTCAGACAAACGCCGGCTCTACAGGCTTAGAAACGGAAATGAGCACCACCCCCTAGTCAGTCACAACTAGACCATTCGGTCGTGGAGAAACCTTTACTTTTTACCTTTATACTCTATGGCAGTGGTTCTCAAACTGTGGGTCATGGGCCAATTTCAGTTGGGTCGTGAAGCACCTAGAGCAGCCGTATTGAAAATATGGGAAGATGAGATGCTGGAAAGAGGAAGGACTATGACGTTGTTTAGCTTGTGTCAAGGTTGTAAGTATGCTTTTTTCTTTCTGATTTACTTTGGTATTGGAAAATGACTGAGAAAGAACCCAACTTACTGCTGCATTCTCAAGAATGCAGCAGGATCTGGTGTCACACTGATGGCACTTTCAGGCATGACATCACTTCTGGTGGGTCCTGGACAGATTTTCATTCTAAAAAGTGGGTTCCGGTGCTAAAAAGTTTGAGAACCACTGCTCTATGGAATTCTGTGTGGGTCTTGGCTGGGCTGCTCATTCAAATTCAACCGAGTAAAACTGATTGACCCTTATAGACTTTACAGTCTGAGATCTGATCATGCTTCTACTGTGTTAAGTGGCCTATCTTGAGACACACAGCTGCATTGGCCATGAGCTCATCATACCATTTATGTACAGTGAGATTATCATAATGTACCACTTCCAGTTTAAGAGGCCCAATGCCTCTGAAGACCAATTGGAGGGATGCAACAGGGTGTGGAGTATGCCTTCATCTTCTGTTTGTGACCTTCCCAGAAACATCTGGATGACCATTATGGGAAATAGAATGCTGGACTAGAGAGGACATTGTTGTGATCCATCTAGGCGCTTATGATCTCTACACCTCTAGTGGCAATTCTATTAACAGTTTGCCATGTTTTATTCTGACACCAAAACTAGACACTGCATGGCTAACTCACAAAGCAAGAGTAAATTGAACGTCCTTATCTATTTCCTTTTCAAATTTGAACTAATGTAGCAGAAGACTGATAATCATAATTTTGCTTTGTGTCATATATTATTAGTATCTATTCCACAAAATGTCCTATCCCTCCCTGTTGTCCCAAGCCAGCCCCAGGTGGCTGGGGCCCACCCACAGCCCTACCTGGCAAGAAGGTCGGGGACGGAAGGGACGCCTGGCTCGACGTGGCCAGGGCAGAGGGAGGGACAGGGCTGGGTGGCTGGAAACCTACCCTGGCTCGTGGAACAGTCTGGGCGGATGGCCCGGGCCGCAGGAGCCAGGCCAAGTCTGGCCCCAGCCTCGGGCCAACTACGCAAGCGCGGGGCGAAGTCTCGTAAGGGTCAGGACTCTCGCCCAAACTCCCGCGAGATTTCGGGCGAGATCCCGGCCTGGAAGGGGCAGGCCTGAGGCAGCCAGCTGGGAGCATCATAAGGGGCTAGGCCGGCCGAGGGATAGGTCACTCTCTCTGGGGCTGGCCTGAGGGAGAGGGGGCAAACCCGGGAGGCTGGAGACCACCCTCCCCTTATGGGCTGCAGCGCACACACTTGGAGGTGGCCACGGCAATCAGGCCCGGACCAGCCGGAGGCAGGGGGCATACCGGGGAATCTGGGCCACAACTCCTCCCCCAGAGCCCTGAGGGAGGCGAGCCCCTGAGCCTGGGTTTGCAGGGAGGATATGGAAGACCCCTCCCTGCCAGGGAAGATCCGGCTCCACCTCCAGGGGGCCAGAACCACCGGGCCACAGCCCCGGGGCAACCCGCCCGCAGTGGCTCACTTCACCCCCTGGAGGCATGGGGGCTGTACGTCGCGGGCTCGGGACCCAACGCATAAGACAGCACTCGCTGTAAAAGACTGGAAGGAGCCCTGTGAAGGAACAGGGCCCCTATGAATGTAAAGAACTTTACGTGACTAAACTGCCTCTGTATCCAGACCTAAAGGACTCAGGGCTTCCTTGCCCAGCACCGTAGTTAGCCCGCAAGTGTCAACCTTTGCCACATGCCTCCCATCTCGGGGGGGTCAGCCCGCCCCCCCCCAGATGGACATACGCTCCCAAAAGCATCCCTCGCTTTTAGCACATAACTTCACACTATCATCTCAAATGCTTTCTCTTTTTTGATAAAATATAGAGATATAGAGTGTGGGAGTGTGTATGATAATATGATAATATTAATATTTCTTTTTTATTATATTATATGCATTAATATTATTAATAATACATATTGTTGATAATATTTCTGCCATTTTATTATTGTTGTTGTGGTTGACTATGATGATGATGAGATCTGCCCCTTCATAAATTCTGTTTGGTTCAGAAAATTAACGCATTGTCAACCCTTGTTGTTATCCTAACCTCTGGTGGAAAGACTCTTAAAGCAGCCAACAGTAATGATAATACTGTATAAAATACAGCATTCCATTAAAAATATGTCAAAAAAAATTGTTCACCGCACTTCTTCAGTGTTAGTACTCCTATTGATAATATTTTTATTAATATAGCATCATCAATGTAATGTAATTGAGCCATCAAATCACTTTTCTCATAATCCTCAGAAATTTAGTTTCCTGGGATTCTGGGGAGCTGCAGCTAGAAATGGAGAATGCAACCCATTATGCTGAAAACTCCAGTGCATCTTTTGAAAAATGCAATTGGACTTGTGCAGGCCTGGGGTCGTTGTCTTCAGCCCCGTAGCTGCTATCTATGGACCGCTCCAGCAATGGGCCAGGCTGGGTCCCCTCCAGCCATGAAATCAACCAACCGTCGGGGTCTCGCAGGGGCCCATCAGTCAAGTCAGGCTCAGAGTGGCCCAGAGGAAGGGGGCTGCTTCATCCAGCATCCTTCTCTCCACCAGGCCCTTGGCGTCCTGTGATCCTAGGCAGGCAGCCAGCCTTTCCTCGCCAACTGCCTCACCAAGATTGCCCTAACGCCAGCTGCTCTTGGCTTTTGAAGGAGGACTCCATTCAAGGCCGCTTCTGATCCTTTGAGGGCCCCACCCCCACCGGGCCCTCTTCCCTAACTCCAGCCCTTGCTTCCTGTGGTTGGCTGGCTGTCCCGTCCACCTCCCTTGGCTACTGCGGTCAGCCTCGGGCCCAACCTGGGGCAGCCCTGGGAGCAGTCACTCCAAGCCCCCTCCCAGCCATCCATTAGTATCAATTTGAGATCTGACAAGCACAGAATACAGTGATATTTGGGGGTGTGGCCAAGGAACATGTGCACATGAGGGCATGGTTATCTAAAACGCTCCTGTGTGCCTCCTCACTTTTTTTGTTGTACATGAATGGTTTGAGAGCTCAATCTTGAACCCATTAGCGCCAGTTCTGGGTGTTGCAAATGTGCCATAAAGCATGCTTGCGGCATGCAGGGAGGAGAATATACTGGCACTGGGGCAGCGGCAGTCAGCATTGAACCTCAGTGCCAAGACATCATTGGAGAATGGCCGGCGATAAGTTTCACTGCCACGTGGTGGCAAGGCCTTTCGGGGCAGGGGAGGGACTGGGAGAGGAAGGGGAGGATCAACCAAGGAGCGGAGTGGAGATGGCGGTAGCCTCTGCTGCTGTGTCCTATGCTCCCTTGATTCTGTGCGCACTCAGTGCCGGTGTGCACTCAGTGCCACCAGCCACATTCTATCTGGGGTAAGGGAGGAAATGCTCCCTTCGGAGGCAAATGGTCCCTTACCCTAAGGCAGAGATGGTGAACCTTTTGGGCTCGGTGTGTCAAAACTTCGGAATATGTTTAACTCGACTCTGCTGGTGTGTCAAATCCCCTCCCAAACAGAAGAGAAACAGGTCTTTATACTCATTTGTTTAAACAAAAAAATACAGTCCAATCATGTACGGTGCTAAGTATTATGTAAAGAAGCATCAAATAATTACAAAAATGAAAAATGAGTAAAATAAACTGTTTTTATTAGGCATTGGTGAACACTGGTGTGTCACCCCAACCGTTATGGTGTGTCACTTTTGACACACGTGTCATAGGTTCACCATCACTGCCCTAAGGAAACCTCTGGCAGCTTCCTGGTGCCTACAGGATTCAGCAGTAGCCATTTCTACTGGAGCCCTGGGAGCCAGAAAGTATAGGATTCAGCTGTGAAGGTGTACAGGAGACTGAGAGATCATTGTTGGCCCATAGCACAAATGCACATGCCAGAATTTAAGATGATTTAGAGCACAATCCTAAACTGGAGTTAGGCCAGCATAAGCTAAGCCAGCAAAGTTTGGCCAGCACAAGGGCCACCATAAAGCATGAAAGTCCATAAAGAAAAGTCCATCACCTATAGGTAATGATGGGTTGTAACCTCTTTACATGAGTAGTAGGCTACTTCAGAGTACTGGGTGCAAGGGAGTGGCAACAGGATCCAAGCATCTTGTTGTGTCATGCCTCCCTGGGGCACCTGGTGGGGCCGCTGTGAGATACAGGAAGCTGGACTAGATGGGCCTTTGGCCTGATCCAGCAGGGCTCTTCTTATGTTCTTATGGACTACTCTTGGAGTTAGGGAGGATGGCTCACATCTGTGAGCCCTCTAACTCCAAGAGTGGTCCAAACATACTTTTCGATGGCCCTTGTGCTGGCCAAATTTTGCTGGCTTAATTTATGATAGCCTAACTCATTTTAGGATTGCACCTTTAGTTTGCAATCTAAACACACACACACACACACACACACACACACACACACACACACACACATGTTTACTAGGAATTAAGTACTATTGAGCCCAATACGGTTTAGTTCCAAGGAAATATCTTAGAACTGCACTCAGTGGTGTCATCTAAATGATTTAACAACAGGTACTCACTTTTGATTGGCACATGTCGGGACCCGCCCACCGGAAGTGACATCATAAGCCGGAAGTGATGTTGTGGCAGGAAGGGACATGAAAAAAGCCCTTTTTGAGGCCTCAGACAATTTTAAACTGACCCAACAGTTGCAACAGTATTCCACAGCACCCCCAGAACATGTTAAGGAGGCCTGGCATCATGTTAAAGTGACCCAACAGTCCCAAAACCCCAGAGCAGCTCATTTTTCAGTGGCAAGGCAAGGCAAGGCTCCGCTTGCTGCCTGCCTGCCTGCCTGGCTCTGAGAACATGCAGGAAATTCAAACGTTGCAGGGGGCAGAGTCGACGAGTGGGCGGGCAAATGGGCGGGGCCAGCCATAATCCTAGAAACCGGTACTCGCGTACCCCCGCGTACCCCCTGCATGACATCACTGACTGCACTGCCTGTAACACTGGCGTTAGCAGGAATAAATTGATAGTCCAGCCCTGATTAAATTCCCAGTTCATATGCCAGCATGCCGCCAATGTGGAGGCAGTCATGAACCTTCCTCAAGGTAAAGGAACATTTGTTCTCTTGCACATTGTTGCTGGAAAGTTAATTAGGATGGGGACATAAATCCAAATTATCCATCCTTACTTAGGGCGGAATCCTAACCAACTTTCCAGCACTGGGGTAAGGGCAATGCAGCTCCAAGGTAAGGGAACAAACATTCCCTTACCTTGCGGAAGCCTCTGTGATTACCAGTCCACTGCAGGATGCAGCGCATGTCCATTGGCACAGCTATGTCAATGCTGGAAAGTTGGTTAGGATTGTGCCATTAATCACATTGGTAATACTGATCATAATTAATTCCAAAGGAACACATTTCTGCCCTGCCAATAGAGTGCCTACATTCTTGCTTTCTGTTTCCAGTCTAGTATTGCCTTGTGAATGCCACAAATGGTGTGTGTGTGTGTGTGTGTGTGTGTGTGTGTGTGTGTGTGTGTGTG
>JAJKFI010000006.1:7122900-7136741 GCA_029204185.1 Lerista edwardsae
CTCTCTCTCTCTCTCTCTCTCTCTCTCTCTCTCTCTCTCTCTCTCTCTCTTAAATGGTTTCAAAACCAACAACCTAGTCATGTAATTTCTGCATTAGCAAGCTTTGTCCAAAGTTTATCAAGTTTAAAAAAAAAAAAACACTGTGAGATACCTCACAGTAATGACATAATTTCAAACCACATCTCGATGATTACTTTTTATTCTGTAGCCATTATCCATTCACTTTAGCCATTGCTAAAACTTTGGCTTCATTATACAAGGCCAATTAAAAAAGGAAGACTGCTGAGGAAACATAATAGTACTTCCTTCAGTTTATTACTCACGGTAGAAGGCTTGCACACACGCACACACTCTCACACATACTCTCTCTCTCTCTCACACACACACACACACACACGCAAACCCTGAGGGGAAAAAAAAAGTCCTCAGTTTGCTTGCAGGCCTGATGCGTAGTTGCTTATGCTATAGATAATTAAGTGTTTTGGTGGGAAATTTGTCCATGAGACGGATATATAATTAGACAAATTTGTTCACCTATCTTGGTTCATTGAAATCTCTATGAGCTTCCTTTGCTTGGCAATGGGGCCTGATCCTCGAAGCTTTTATGCCTGATTAATTGTCAATATTAGGCAGGGGTTTGCTCATTAGCTTCGTGCAGGGCACATTGCCACTTGCAACAAGCCCCATTTGGAGAGACGATGTGTTAACTGTTTATTAACAGTGTGCGAGCTGCTTTTTTTGTACAGCTTAGCCTGCTCAAGCCAAGGCACATTCTGATACATTTTCGAGGGAAACAGCATAAATACACCTTCTAAAAAAAGAACAAAAAATAGAGCCTGCCAGTATCCTTCGTTTATTCTGAACTCCCCAGTGAATTTTTTTTCTTGCGTAAAAACATATACTGTATATATACCCTTAACAGAAATGTACTGTGTATTATTCAGGCAACATACCTTGGGTTTTCAATGTGTGATGCCAATGCCTTTAAATCAACTGTACCCTGGTGTGCTTTAGCACCATCAGTTTTAAGCGCAAGGAAGCGAATTAAAATTCATACGCCGATACAACAGAAATTTGGTGGGGATATTCATGTCAAAGGAGTCCACATTCTGTTTGAAGCAGAGCAGAAAAAGGGGTTAACAACCTCTGGAATTAAAATGTTCCAAATTGTCTTCCTAGCTAATTAGGTCCAGTGCTAGACAGTTCCCTTTCCTATTCTCCCCCCCGCCCCCCATTAGAAGTGTGCAGTACTTCTTGAAACTAGAGTTTGCTTCATTGACAGGCAGCTGGGACTTCTCCAGGAGATTTCAAACTTTTTTTTTTTCCAGACTTGCCAATGCAAACCACGGGACGGATTTATGCAGGTCTATGCTCAGACCTATAGGTGTCATTAGTGGTTTGTGGCAAAGGAGACCCAAAACTCCGGCACTGGTGCATATCAGGATGGCAGAACAATGTAAAAAATAAACACACACACACACACACACACACACACACACACAGAGAGAGAGAGAGAGAGAGAGAGAGAGAGAGAGAGAGAGAGTCCTCCATCACAGAAGAAAATATCCTTTATTGGACCATGAGTTTTTTTCAAAAAATGTAAAAGAAGCAGTGAAGGCGATTTCAGATCAGAAAGCCATCAGAGAACACCGTCAGCAGTCAGCCTCTGCTGCTTTTCAGTGGGAAAATGCTGCCTCCATATTCTCCGATGCTGTAACTACATTTCGTGAATGGTGAGTGACAAGAGGCTCAAACTCAGAGGTCTTCTGTGCCCACAAAAAACTAAAGAGATGATGCCAACCGGCTCCAAAACATTAGAGAGGGCTTTTCAGGGGCTTTATGGCTAAGTAGAACATGGCACAATCAGTGATTCAGGCAAGTGCAGAGATGAATACAGGGGAAGAAAACATCCCCCAAGCATGCAGGATGGAAGTATTTACTCATCCACAGAGTAGCCAAAACCATCCTAGGCTTCTGTTGATCTGTATACCTAGCTGTATCCCACGAGGCTTCGGTTTCTGCTAAGATAGTTAACATCTGATTAATGTTGAAGCTCATGGACACAGGCTGAAGTCCTATGCACACTACCTAGGAATTAACCCCATTGAACATAGTAAGACTGACTTCTGTATAAATATGCAAAAGACTGTGCTACAAATCTTGGTGTAAACTAACCAAAACCACTGGCTTCAGTCATATGGATTGGTGACAATCTGAGACATCTTTGCATTTCTTGCTGCACGGTGTGCATATGGTTCTTAGGTAAACAGTTTTGGAAGCAGGCTTGGGCATTTGCCCCTGCAAGGGAAAGGCAGGATATAATTTTTTTAAAAAAAATACATAAAATATGTTGGAGATTATCATTTGCTGACAGATCCGTGTGTGTTAATTAATGAGTAAGGGTGCACATACATGCATTTTTACAAAGATACCTAAGTATGTAAAAGAGAATGAGAATTTACATCCCAAAGACAATGAAAGGAATTTTATTAGGGAGTGCAAAGTTTCTTTTGGGCCCCTTCCTTCAAATGTGAATTTGGCTCCTGGGTATCTTTTTTAGGGCTGCCTTTGGTTCCTTGGCCCACCTTTTTGATCCCAGGTCCAGGTACAATTCACTGTGTGAATGCACATGGGTGCGCGCGCACGCACACACACACACACACACACAGAAGCCCCACTTATATTCCAATTTTCTTATGTGCCGATCAGGCCAAAGTTAAAAAAAACTTTTAAAACTGAGCCCTCTTGTGATTCTGGCTTTGAGCAGTGCCCAGGACACTGACAGAGAGCAAGGTGCTAGAAAGCTCTGGGATTGCTGGTGTTTAACAGCATAGGTTGCAAAAGAGCCAAGCTCAGAGTCCAGTGCAGGTACCAAGCAGAAACCCAGTAGATGGCAGCCTCCCAAGGAATCACTGTCCTCATCACCCAGAGCCATGTGAACCACTGCTACCACTTGTCATAGATGAAAAAAAAAAAAGCCTCAAATGAATGGGACAGTGATAAAATGCAAGGCTTTTTATTTGGCAAGGAGTACATCTTTAAAGATTTGTGCCCCTCTGAGATGCTCCAACAAGCAGGAAGGCCTATTTGGAATAGTCTGGTGCTGAAACTCATTGGTTGTTTGATGCCTGAGAACAAACAAACAAACAAACAAACAAACAAACAAACAAATGATCTATCTATCTATCTATCTATCTATCTATCTATCTATCTATCTGGATGCTGAAGAGCCTACCTTGGCCCTTGCCCACATTCCTTGTTCTGCAACTGGTCCTTGACTCCTGGTCCAGTATTGATGCTGCCTGATTTGTTGTGCTGGTGATCCCTGATCCTTTGTTAAACACACTCCAACTGGATAAAAACACCCAACACTTGAGCAGTAATTGAAGTGAGGCAGTATACCTGCCAGGTAGATAAGCACTGCCTGAGTCCACAAGTCATAGCCAAGTCAGAGTCAACAAGTAATGATAGCCCAAATGGAAAGGTCTTTGCAGCCTCTTTTCAAAATGTGGAAATAGTGTGTGTGTATGGGGTTTTTTTCTAGTGTCTCAGCATGGTGGTTATATCACAACCTCAGGGCTTGGCAAGAAGGCCTCTGCTCTGCTCCTAACTGTAGATGTTCTACATCTGTAGATGTTCTGTAGATATAGATTTCAAATGAAGCAGGGTCTGATCTTCTGAATTGGGATGATGAAGGTGCTGAAAAAGGAAAAGTGGCTCCTAAAGAATTTAAGGCCATTAAAACCAGGATCTTTCACTGGACCTGGAACCAAACGCAGAAACAATTCAAATGACACAATGACAATTCCAATGATTCTGCTTCCACTCCAGTACCAAGGAGGAAGTGAGCAGGAACATTTTGCACCACTTGCAACTTCTGAGTGACCCAAGAGAAGCCTCACACGGGCAGCGCAATCCTACCTTCCGTGCAGTGCCGGCGCAACGGGGTTGAGTGCTTAGCGCTGACGTGGGGGCACTGATCAGGGGCCCCGCATCAGGGCTAAGGTCACAGGGCCGGCGCTGATGGCAGCACTGGCCCTGTAGCACCCGTGCAGCACCTCCCTTCTGTCGGCCAAAGCCGGCCGGCACAAGGGAGGCCCCATGACAGCACGTGCCCTGGGGCTTGGTGGGAGAAGGGCAGAATGTGGGTGGGATGAGAGTGGGCCTCGGATTCGGCAGGAAGGCCGAATCCTAGGCCGAATTTGTTCCAGAGGCCCCAGGGCCCCAATTTGAGCCACGCGGTCTCCTTGGATCTGTGCCCGCTCTTTAGAGGTGCAGATCCGAGGAGTCCATAGGGGAGCCTCGCCTATGGTAAGGAAAAAAATGTTCCCTTGCCGCGGGGAGGTTCCAGCCTCTCCAACCCAGCGTCGGATATGGCGCTGGCTGGCGGCCTTGCCATTCCGGCACTGGGTTGGATTGCGCCCTGAGTGTAGCCATGTTACAAAAGCATGGGTCAATGGGGTGAGGTCAATTTCCCCAGGAAGAGATGGAACCTAAGGGTAGCTTTTGGGCATGCTCAGACCTTGTACAACACTAACACTGCGGGTGGACAAAACACCTGCTTCAAGAGCAAGCTCTCTTCCCTTCTCTCACTCTAGATATAGCCTTTAGAATTAGTATGGCCAAATCATTTTTGTGGAAGCCTATAGGATGCAGGTTTTGGATAAGCAAGTATATCATTCAGCAAGATTTTCTAGTGGACATACCTTCGGTTTAATTTGTCACTGTGTTATGTATTATGTGTTATGTATGTATTAATACTAGTGATTAAAGTATTTTTAGTGAACCTCTGTGTGTACGTGTGTATTCTTAAATTCATATTTCAAGTATTTTTGTTTTCTGTTTGTGACATGTGTTAAAAACATGTGTTTTTTTACTGATTTTAATTCTGATTTCACAGGTTTTTTTTTGAATTTAAGAAATCAAAAAAGAATCTGTTTTAATTCCTCTTATAATGTAAAATAATCCTTTCGGTAATTTTGATAAGTTTTTAGATACTTGCTCTTCATTTATTAGACTCTCTCCCTCTCTCTCTCTCTCTCTCTCTCACACACACACACACACACACACACACGCACACACACACACACACACACACACACAGAGAGAGAGAGAGAGAGAGAGAGAGAGAGAGAGAGAGAGACCTATATTGGACCAAATATATCTATTGGTTGGCTATCTTCTTCAACAGCAAATCATGAAGAAAGGATGTTCTGTTGATTTATCTATAAGAGGCATCAAGATAAAGGAGGAGCAATTAGAACTTCCAGATGGACTTTACATTCCCTGTAAAGATGGGCTAGCCTATTCCCTGGGCTAGTCTGTAGACCATGCAGAGAGGGCTATCGTAGGCCTCATGATTGCCTAAGAGTCTCTTTGGACCTATGCCTAAGAGTCTCTTTACAACCTCTATAGCTGGTGTAAGTCTAAGGAGAGAAATGAGAAGGTACTGGACAGACAGGAAGGAATAAAATCCTGGAGCAAGTTGCTGATGCTGGGATCTACTCCCTCCCCCTATCTGCACCTACCCTCCCTTGATCTGCTCTGAATCTCCCTCTGCCCTCCCCACCCATGACACCTCCATACCACCAACTTACCAGTAGCATCACAGCCTAGGGTCCACTTTCTGGTGGCAGCTCAGACTGGCCTGGCAGTAGTGTAGTCTCCATGCCCTTGCTGGGCCTTTAGGGCCTCTCCAGGCCATAGGATTGGGCCAAAAGTGATTTTAGACCCGCTGCTCTCTCATAGCCAAACCAACCTCACAGCACTATTGTGAGGACAGATGGGAGCAGCCATATATACTACTCTTAGATCTTGGAGGAAGAACAGGATACAAACATAATAATAAATAAATAAATAACAAAAGTGACAAGTCTACTTGTAATAAAGAAGAAAAAAAGTCAGAGGCTCATTACTATGCTATTCTCATTGAAGGTAGGGGCTGTATTGTGTCTGCATCAGCACTGGAAAGTTGGATCAGACTGGGCCCATAGTTGCACTATTTTTACTCAGGGCGCAATCCTAACCAAGTTTCCAGCACCGGGGTAAGGGAAGTTCAGCTCCAAAGTAAAGGAACAAACATTCCCTTACCTTGAGGAGGCCTCTGTGACTGCCCCCCCCAGCTGCAAGCTGCAACACGTGACATGGCACAGCTAGGTCAGTGCTGGAAAGTGCCCTTAGATATTGAAAGCACCGCTTAAAAAAAAACAACAGCTTTCTATTAGTTATTTTTTCACGATCAATTTAGCTTTCCAATTTCGCACACTTCACTTGTTTCTGTGTGTGTCTGTGAAACTTACTTCCAAGTTTCATGTTTAATGCTGGGACAGTCATGTGAAGTCCAATTTGCATTGGGTCCGATTTGCGGTGTGTCGCACGCTCAGAGTAAGGCCACACCATCTTTTCCAACCTCACAACGTGAGAGATGAAATCTTCACAGGAATTGTTCCAATAAGCTCCCCAAGCAAACAAGTAATGCTCGCTTCTGTTTCCTTTCATAAGAGGAGTTCACACCTCTTTAATTAAAGGACATTTCATTGTAAAAGGTCCACTCTGCCCTTCCTGGGCAAAAAAATAAAGGCTTGAAGAAAACAAAATAAACCTTCAGATAAAGAATTTCTGGAATAGGCTGTCGCTTTGTGCATTTACTTGTCGTCAGCAACAATAGCAATGGTAAGATAATTCAGCCTTTACAACTTGCGGAGAAAGCTGGATCTGTCTCATTGGCAGCATTAAGCAATACATGAAACCCACTTGGGGATCCTGGGAAAAAGCTCTCTCAACACTCACTTTCTGCTTCGTTTTGTTTTTCTCCTCCCACTGCCAGGCCTACATAAACTCTGAAGGACACCCAATCCTCCTGCTTTCCCTACCTGTAATGAAATATACAGGAGCAAAAGCCCCATTAGAGGAACTCGGTTACAATGGCTTTCTTAAAACTCATTATTGTGGATGTCGTCCTAACCACTGGCTTTAAATTATGTACTGTATGAGAAAAGAAAACCACAGGACTAATAAATTCAGTGTCCAAAACTTAGTGTCAATGTCCTATGCACTATCAATCAATCAACAGTATTTATATACTGCTTTTCAACACAAAGTTCACAAAGCTGTTCTTAGGCAGAAAATAATAATAATGTTAAATGGCTCCCTGTCCCCAAAGGGTTCACAATCTTAAAAAAAAAGGCAGAACATCACCAGCAACAGCTACAGGAAAAGATACTGTACAAGGATGAACATGGATAATTATTCTCCCCCTGCTAAATATAAGAGGGACACCACTTGAAAAAGTGCCTCTTGCAGACTAAATCCCCAAAATATTGGAGAAAACATCATTTTGGATTTTTTTTAGATCGAGGTTGAGGTTGCAACATGTTTCAGAAGTTCTCCCATGTATGTGTACAAGAGCATTCAATGGGGGCACCAATACACTTTTACATTATGTTTTGGGTCCTGTGTCATCTGCACGCATGCACATACTTTCAAACACAGCAAAGAATTTACATGGACCGAGATCAGAAGGGAAATAACTTACGCCATCTTCCTGTTCTGAAATGAAGAAGAAAAAAAGGTCAGCTCCTATATATTTGGCGTGCAAATGAACTTTCTTATAAATACAAAGTTTCATGAGCAGCTCTGTGTGAATCATTAACTTTTCAAAAGGCACCAGTCCCCTTCTGTCACTAATGACATGCGTAACAGTTTAATGTAACACTACTTTTAATTATCAGAGCCCTTTCTTTTAAATATCAAATTTCTCCTCTCTAAATTGTCCCGAGTTCTTTTTACAGGCTCATCTGTCACTGTAAATGTCATCATTTTATTCCGTCTTTGGATGCAGTGACAGGCCCCTCTCTTATCCCCTAACTTTATCTCTTTTTCCATCCTTTCTTGTACTACAAAGATCCCTTTTTCGGAGTTTACAGCTGTATCCCCTTTCCACACGTGGCAAATGATTGCCTCAGTAAAGGTATTTTCTGTTTCAATCTTGCATTTTCCCAAGGGAGAACAAAAAAAAAGGGGACAAGCTTTCTGGAGTTGGTTTCACTGAGAAAATTGTTTAGAATTGCCTCATTCCTCAACAGATTAACGAATGCATACAATCCCAGCTTAAGTGCTATTGTACAGCACAATTTCACCATTATACTTTGTCCTTTCCATTTAGAAAACCCCCCTCACCAATTAAAGTAATACAGCCTTCCCATACCTGCTCCCAATTAAATCCAAGCTGCATTACCTGCCTTGATGCAGCTGGTCACACATTCCTACCACTTACCAGCATTCATTAGGGCCTTTTCATTATAAAAAAAGGGCTGGTGGCAGGAATTCAAGCTACTGGCTTTATTGAGAGCCCACCTAAATGATCAGCTTTCAGCACAAGGTCCCAATAAGAAACAGGATTAAGCGAACGGAGGGAGAATTCATACAGTAGCAAAATATCATTGTTTCAGCTTTGATCGTGTCTTCTTAACCTTGGTGTATAAAAAAATGAAAAGAAAAAAAGCCCTGTCCATGTGCAGAAGACAGCTGGTCATGATTGAAAGATAAGAGCTAATAAGAAAAATGTCATGTGCTCCCAATTTTATTTCTTTATATCCCTAGGCTCCCAAGCTCCTTAGACTGAGAGGAAACAATAGCGGCTATACAAAATGATTCCCCTTTACAGATGTGCTTTGTCATTAACCACTAAGGCTTCAACTGCTGCAGGCTGGCTCAGCACTGTTGAGGAACTGTTTTCTTTACCCAGCTTAAATAAACGCGGGCTGGTCGAGAGAAAGAGGGAAGGACTCGCTGAAGACCGACAGTTAGGAACAGCATTTCAAGATTAGATTCAGGAGGCTCCATCCAAGGGCAGCTGGCATTGGCGGGTTATGCAAGAACGCTTGTGCTTAATGCAGCCATGGATTGACAGTGTTGAGGAGTTTAAAACACAAGAGCAGCATGGGGGGAGGGGGGGCTAGCAGCCACAGTTAGAAGGCACATGTGTTTGATTAGAATCTCCATTGTGGGAGTGCTGCAGTGTGCATACATTGCAGCAGAACTCAGTTGCATTTGGTCTTTACAGCATATTTGCATGAGAGTGGCTCCACCTTTCTAGATTCCTACATGGCAAACATGCTTTTCCCCCCTGCAGTCCTCGGCTTCAGGCTATGTCAGAATGCAGAGGAGTATCAAGTGTGCAACAAGGGGAAGAAGACACAGCAGGCACTGTTTGTGGCAGGGCGCAGCGGGTGGGAAAAAAACCCAGTGGAGTGCTTTTTCACCTGCCCACCTGCCTTCCCTCCCTCGCTCCCTCTCTCATGACTGGGACACTCCTAAATGGAGCGATTCCAGGCGCTGGGAGTATGGCTGGGCGGCACAGGAGGCACAGCAGCAGCACTAGGGACGCAGTGACATTGCCCTGCCTCTGGCATGATTTGAGCCTGTTATGGCTCTGCCAGAATGGCAGGCTATTCCAGTGGTACCCAAACTAGTTTTTGACTGGCAGCTCTCTTCAGCCTACTGGGCTATTGATCACAGTAGCTCCCTATTAAAATGACCATCCCATACATCATATGGGGAAGTGAGTTTTTTGAGAGGATTTCACAGTGCCCCTGGCTGATTTCTGTAGCTCTCTGGGGAGCTACCGCTCACTGTTTGGGAGCCACTGGGCTATTCTTTGGGGTGGACGCTGCTTGCTTGTCATTGCCTAGGTTTAGCCACTGTGGCTTGACAGCTAGTCTTGCATGTCTTGAGAACCTCCATTGAAATCCTCTGTCCCAGTGGTTCCAACAGGTTTTAGCACTAGGACTTACTTTTTAAAACTACACTGTTATCAGGACCCACCTTGCTTTACAATGAAAAAAGTTTTACTTTACCAGCTGCACAAACCTTCGCTTTTATCCTTTTTATTTCAGCAGAGGAGAGCGTTCTAGAGCGTTTGTTTAAAAGATTTGTACCCTGCCTTCCCTTCCCTTGGGAAGATGCCCAAGGCAGCTCGCAATTATTGGATGAGGATGAGGATACAGTACATAGAAATAAGACAATAAAAATAAGCAATAAAAATAAGGTGGTACATGAAAATAGGGAAGTCCTTCTGGACTGAGACTTAGGGTCCAATCCTATCCATGTTTTTGGTGCCAATGCTCCAAGAGACCTCCCTGGCTGTCTGTCCACCACAGAATGCAGCACACACCCCACCGGGATAGCTACAATGGGGCTGGAAAATTTGGATACGATTGAGCTCCCAATTCTGAGTAGACATGCATAGGATTGTGCTGTACTCACTGTAACATACTTTGTGGATGGTCCCTAAGCATGTCCAAGAAAGAGTGCAGAGCAAATCTGACACAAAAACCCTTGACTTCTGAAGGGCAGATTTCCCTCGATAGAGGAGGCTAGTTAGAAAGAAATTGAAAGGGAAGGTACAAGAGTCCAATCCCTCCAAGCTGCGTAGAGGCTGTTTAAAATAACAGTAGTAGAGGCCCAGTGGAAGTATATACTGCAAAGAAAGAAGGGCTCCACTAGGTCCAGGAGGGTGCCTGTATGGTTGACAAATAAAGTTAGAGAGGCTGTAAAGAGCAAGGAAGCTTCCGTAAATGGAAGTCTTGCCCATGTGAGGAGAATAAAAAAGAACATAAACTCTGGCAACAGACTTGTAAGAAGGTGATATGGGAGGCCAAGAAAGAGTTTGAGGAACGCATGGCCAGCCAGATAAAGGGGAATAATTAAAGCTTCTTTAAATACGTTAGAAGCAGGAAACCTGCCAGAGAGGCGGTCGGCCCGCTGGATGGTGAGGGAAGGAAAAAGGAGATAAAAGGGGACTTGGAGATTGCAGAGAAATTAAATGAATTTTTTTGTGTCCATCTTCACGGCAGAAGACCTTGGGCAGATACCGCTGCCCGAATGGCCTTTCCTAACTAAGTAATTAAGAGCACAATCCTAAACTGGAGTTAGGCCGACATAAACTAAGCCATCAAAGTTTGGCCAGCACAAGGGCCACCGTAAAGTATGTTTGGACCACTCTTGGAGTCAGAGAGGCCAGCGCACAGGCATGCGCCATCCTTCCTGACTGAGTCAGATAATGGTTAATAAAGAAGATGTTTTGGATCAAATTGATAAATTAAATATAAATAAATCACCAGGCCCAGATGGCATCTAGCCAAGAGTTATTAAGGAACTAAAGAACAAAGTTGCTGACCTCTTAGAGTCTGCAACTTGTCCCTTTAAAATAGCTACAGTGCCAGAGGATTGGAGAATAGCCAATGTCACAGCAGTCTTTTAAAAAGGGAGGAAGAGGGACCGTGGAAACTACAGGCCCGTCAGCCTAACATCTGTTCCAGGTAAGATGATAGAAAGCTTCATCAAAGATTTGGCCTGATCCAGGAGGGCTCTTATGTGCTTATGTTCTTAATACACTCACAACCCATTCCTATTGGGCTGCCCTGCTGGCATAACTCTACCACTGGGGGACAGGGAAGGATAGGATTTTGCCTTTAGTAACACACCTATGAGGATCCTGGGATACTCACTTTGCATGGATTGTCGTTCTTTTCATGGATCCTTTGGGATCTCCTCATGCTTAAGAGGGTGGTAGACTCTCTATCCTTTGATGTCTTTAAGCACAGGCTGGACAGCCATCTATTGGGGTTGTTGTCATTCTAGACAGCCAATTTTGTCAGGGGGGCTGTGCTTGTCAACCTTGGAGGTCCTTTCCAACTCTGTGCATCTATGATTCAATAAGCATTGTATGAACCTCAAGTGATGCAATGAGTATAATGAATATAATCCTCTATGTGCAAAATGCACCAAAAATGTTAAGTAAACGTGTTTATCTTGCCTAGAAGTCTCCCATGACTTCCTTATCATGGCTGAAGGGTGTCTCAAGAAAGTTGTAGTAAGGAAGAAGCTAGCAAGTCACAAACAGGAACAATAATTCTATTCCTCTTCACCCCAGCACAGTGTCTTTCTCGTGGCTGTTGCTGATGGTGTTCTCCATTCCTTTAGATTGTGAGCCCTTTTGGGACAGGGAGCCATTTAACTTTAATGTTATTATTTGCCTGTAAACCGCTTTGTGAACTTTATGTTGAAAAGCGGTATATAAATACTAGTGATTGACTGATTGAATAATGAAAATAGTTCCACTGTTGCTTTTTTCAGCTGAAAAATCTACTGTATCCAGTGCTCGGATCAGTTTTATAATCTTCCTTACCTGTGTGCCTCTGCTCTTATCAAGGATCAGCAACATATCCATAGTATTTTCCTCTCCTCCTCCTTTTTTTTTTTTTTTTTTTTTTTTGATGGGGGAGGATGTATATTACTGTTTTCCTCCCAATTAACTCCTAGGCAATTTCCCCAGCTAAATACATAGCATCTTTGGCAAAATGCCAAACTAAACCTTAAGAACCAATGCAAAATTCTGCACTTATACAGGCAGTTTAGACTTTCATGTGGTGAACTGGATGCATGCCAGTAACTCCCACCATAAACCCAACACTAGGAATGCTATATATTATACATATACATTTTATAAAGAAGCTTCTCCTTAGATTTTTCAAAGCCACTTGTACACTGCAGAAATTTGAAAGTTCTGTAGTGAGAGATTTATCCCAAGTGTGTGAGAGAGATTTATCCCACTATGAAATTAACCCAATTAGCCATTTATTTAAAGTAACCCTACCCTGCTGATGGCATTAAATCAAACAGGCTAAAATGTGCTGATTTTTTTATTTTTTTTGCTGGTAAATTATGGAAATTATACGCCACATACTGGACAATAAATTATTTTTGAAACCTTACTATATCCACTTTTTGGAAGGTTAGCAGAAAAAGTTAAGAGATACAGGCTGAAATCCTATCCACAGTTACCTGAGAGTAAACCCCATTGACTCTAATAGGACTTGCTTCTGAGTAGACATGCATAGGCTTGGGCTGTCAGCCTCTAATTTTTTTAATACTCTACATCAGTGCTTCCCAATCTGTGGGTTGCGACCCAGCATTGGGAAGCAAAGCTGGGCCATTCCCCTTAAGGGGAGTGGCCAGTGATGTCATTCAGGGGAAACGGACCAGAACGGGCGTTCTGGATCCTAATGGGCTCCGTGGCTGCTTCCGGGGTTTTTGTTTTGTTTTGTTTCCAACATTTGAATTTGAACTCAAAAGTGAGTTCCTGTTCCTAAATCATTTGAATGACACCACTGGGAGTGGCCCAGTTTTGGGTGTCCTGGTGGCGCTGCAGTGATCATGACCCTGAGGGCACCCAGTGCTTTATTAACATGGGTTGGGGGTGGGGGCACCTGATGGGTGGGTGGGCCTGCAGCCCCTTCCGCAAGACTCCCTGAAGAGAAAAAAATAGTACAGGTTGGTTATCCCTTGTCCAGACTGCTTGGGATGGGAATGTGTCTGGATTTTGGATTTTTCTGGATTTCAGAATAATTGCATAATATAAATATAATGAGAAAGAGCTGCCTCTTGCTCTTTTTACTCTTTACCCATTTGGGTGTCTGCCGGCCTCTTTGATATTTATCAACGGTGTATGTATAGGCACGCACCACAGAGCAGAGAATAGAACTTACAGCCTGTGCGTGGGAAGGAGCACAAGACTTTCTACAGAATTTTTTTTTTAAAAAATCCCTTCAACAAAGATGTCTGGATTTCAGAATAGTCTGGATTTTGGATGTCCAGATAAGGGATTATCCACCTGTATATAACAACAACATCAACCATTCAACCTGTCTTGATTCCAGAAGTGAAACTGAGGCTACAGTCCTCTGCACACTTTCCTGGGAATTAGCCACATTGAACATCATGGGACTTTCTTCTGAGTAGACCTGCACAGATTGCTGAGTAAGCCTCCTCTGCCACAT
>JAJKFI010000006.1:7138213-7150787 GCA_029204185.1 Lerista edwardsae
TAAGCTGTAAAGTAGCCTTTTCAGTCTGCGCTGCACTCTTTAAACTGGACAATTAAAAGTATGAATACTGGGGAAAAGGCAATGAGAACTAACTATTAAGCGAATATGATCCCTCATTCAAAGCATGCTGAATCCCTGACCAAGACTGCACTGAAGATTTGAATAAAGTAGATCTCTGCTTTTAGAACTTAACTGTGGGTGAGTCTGAAGGATTTTGATCTCAGTGGGATGCTCAGGTCTTCTCTTTTCATTCTTTGCTACCTATGATGAATGAGAGCATCACCTTTTTGTTCTGCATGTGGTGATACATTGAACACGATCTGATGTGTTGAAAAGGGAAGACCAACATATTCCACTCTTCCTTGTATGCATGGCGGTTGGTCTCTCTGTAAGCCGACAAGAGTACAAGGAAGAAGGACCATCATGTGCTCAGGCTGCAACGGCTAAAAGTAAATATGGGGACTCAAGTATATATGCGGCATTAAGAAATGCCCCTCTAAGGCCCCTTCCTTAAGCTTTTGCTATAAATCCTCTTGCATATGTTTTATTTGGCATGATCCCTTTTCAGCTTACAACTGTTCCATTTTTCAAAGCAGTCAACTGCAATGTTGATCCCAGGAGTCTTGAGATGGGTGATGGTGTCTTCACCTTACTTCTTCATTCCTTGTTCATCTCTGGGATAACAAGGGGAGTTTTATTTTTAAGTCATTTGGAGCTTTCTGGAGTAGACCTACCTGGGGAGCTCAAAGTTTCACATTAAGGAGCTCCCCAAAACAGTTGTTGTGATAGAGATCTTCTATTAACAACAACCACCACCACCACCACCACCACCCAATTGGGATATCTTCAGTGATGTCATGCAGGGGGAACACGGGGGAACTCAGTTCCACTAGTTAAAATTAGGGCTGACTCCACCCACTTCACTCTCCCTCCTCCCCCATCCCAATTCCTCTGCAAAGAGCTTTTCTTCTTGGTTGGCCGGCACTCAGAGGGTTAAAGGGAGCAACTCCGGATTCCTAAGGGGGGGCGAAGGCAGTGATGGCATTCAGGGGGAATGGACCAGAATGGGCGTTCCGGATCCTAACGGGCTCCATGGCTGGTTCCGGGTTCCCGACAAGTGCCAATCAAAAGTGAGTTCCTAAATCATTTGAATGACACCACTGGATAGTTTGCATGTCAGCTCTTTGAGCAATTTTGGATTCCAGTGCCATGATGATGGCAATTGATGGCTGAAATTGACGACAGAGCTAAGCATGCTTAAATCTGTTGAAATCAATGTCCTTCCATTAAGGTGGCCAACTTGCAAAAATTCAGCTGTGCTTTCATTGAGCAACCTAAGATAAAGCTGTTTAGGACAAGGGTGTCAAACAGAAGGCTCGGGGGGGGGGGCTGGATGCGGCCTGTGAAAGATCTTTATCTGGCCCTTGAGCATTCCCAGCACCACCAGCAGCAGTTCTCAGCTGCTGAGATGTCACTGCTGAAAGGGTGGACCGCATATTAATTGGGCTCTCCTATATATTGAAAATATGGTCACAGTTTGCAAATTTTCTCTTCTATCTCTGAGTGAGAAAAAGTGCTTATTTCTGGTCATGTCCTGTTTCATGAAATCACTTCCTGCAGAATGCAAGGGTTACCAGATACAAAGGGGGACAGAGTTCCTATACCTTTAACCATTGTCTAGAAGAGAGAATTTTGATAGGTGCAGCTCAACATGGAAAGGTTTAAAGAGATACACCTGCCAAAATCCTCTCTTCTATACAATGGCTAAAGGTATAGGCACTCTGTCCCTGTTTGTATCTGGAAACCCTACTTAGATCCTAACCTGGAGTTCGGCTGGCACGGTTAGGCCAGCAAAGTTTGGCCAGCACAAGGGTCACCATAAAGTATGTTTGGACCACTCTCAGAGTCAGAGAGGCCAGCACACAGACGTGCACCATCCTCCATGACACTTAGAGTGGTCCAAATGTGCTTTATAGTGGTCCTTGTGCCAGCCAAACTTTGCTGGCCTAACTTCAGGTTAGGATGGCGCTCTTAATGGCATCACTTCTGGCTGTCAGCAGGCATAATAAATACTATTCAGCCTATGTATGAAATGAGTTTGACACCCTTGATCTAGGAAGTAAAGTTTTTTCTACCAGGTACCTCCCTGTTAGGAACACATTCATCAGCACATATTAAAGAAACAAGGCCGTGACCAATCAAAAAAAGTCACATTCACTTAAGCTGAATGGGGACTTATCAAGCAAGCAGCTTTGGCAATATGTGCACAAGATTAGAACCTCCATATACGGTCCAAAATTCCATTGCTCCTTTAATCAAGAAAACACAAATAAAGGATGATATCATGAGGTGCTGAATCAAAGAATCTGACCATAATTCAAAAGTTTATGCAGCTAACTGGCTGTGCTCATAAAAAGTCATATGAACCCTTAGAGAACCTCTGTAGAATTAGAAGCCAAACTTATTTTATATATTTTTACGCAATTTTAAAGTAACATTTATAAAGCAGTGTACAATCATAGAAGAAAATAAGTATGATTAGCTTTGCAACCCAATCCTATACATAAGGAAGTCCCATTATTGTCCCTCTTCACCCCAGCACAGTGTCTTTCTTGTGGCTGTTGCTGGTGGTGTTCTCCATTCTTTTAGATTGTGAGCCCTTTTGGGACAGGGAGCCATTTAACTTTAATGTTATTATTTGCCTGTAAACCGCTTTGTGAACTTTGTGTTGAAAAGTGGTATATAAATACTAGTGATTGATTGATTGATTATAGCCAATGGTGCTTACTCCAGGTAAGTGTGGATAGGATTGCAGCCTTAGTTGTCTTGTCTGCTTCACCTGAATGGGGCCTTCTCCACAGCACAGCACCTGTGGAAGTAAAGGATTATACAATATAATCCTTCTCAGTTAGGTGCCTGTTTCCCCATGAAATTTCTCCCAGTCTAGCAGCTTCAGTCTCCATTAAGTTCAGGCACATGTTTACACGACAAACGTATTCTGGAACAATGGCAGGACTGAGAACTATGGAGTTGAGGGAATTTTATTGGGCAAAGCGATTTGCTATGGAAGGAATAAACAGAAGCCTCTCCCTCCTCAGGTTATCATAAGAAGAGCCCTGCTGGATCAGGTCAAAGGCCCATCTATTCCAGATTCCTATATCTCACAGTAGCCCCACTAGATGGCTCAGGGAGCACACAAGACAACAAGATGCACACAATCCTGTTCTGGATTTCCTCCAGAAATCTGTCCAATCGCCTTTTAAAAAACCCTAGGCCAGATGCCATCACCACCTCCTGTGGCAAGGAGTTCCACAGCTTAATTACCTGCTGAATAAAAAAATATTTCCTTTTATCCATTCTACCTGGAAGGCAATCCAGTCTCCTACCACACAGCTGCAGTATATTGTGTTGCCCTTGAGATGTTCTGGCAGCATAAAATGAAATTAAGTTGACCCACACATAACACTAACTTCTCCCAGGGTATGAAGTCTGTCCAATGAAAATTCTCTGATCACTTATTTATCTCCCCTTCACTGCATCATATCCAGAGTTCATGCCAAGACTAGGGTAGCAGTAGCAGCATGTCATGTACATAAATGCTGACTTTTGTGACCTGATTTTTTTTTCAAATTACAGCTACTCTTTAAAGTGTACTTTCCAAGTGAATTTCCTTTAACAATGTAGTGAGGTTGGCACCACAGCATGCTCCTTTAAAAGCTACAAACGATGCCGCCTTACCTCTTAATGGCTGGTTTGGAATACAAATGTACTGTGGCCTGTGACATGCCTGACAACCCCACTTATTTTGCAATCCTACGTAGGCAGTCTCTGTGGGATTCAGAAAGGCTCTGGATGCAAGCAGAACGAGGTTCTGGTTATGTTTGGAGGGCCAGCGGCCTGGAAGTGTTACATCACTGCTGGGTCACTGGCTTCATTGGGTCACTGGTCTGTGCCTCACTGGCACAGACCGACACATCCCTGGTGTGTGCATGTGTTGGGAAGCAATGGTTGAAATCAGAAACCACAATAGACACAAGGCACAACCAACCCATTCTATTTGGTGAAAATGTCTGAGGTAGGTGGAACAAAACATCAAATTGGCGTGAGCCCCCTGCAATGCAAGCCTAGCTGTGCTCTTCTTTTTCTCTTGAGTTTCCAGATTATATGTAGATATACATATACAAAGTTATGTATAGATTCAGATTCATTTCTGTCTAGTGACAGATACTGGCAGTGGCGTTTCTACAGGGATGGCAAAGCTCTAAGTTTTGCAAGAAGCCTTACCTTGCAGTGGAAATCCCTCCTCTCCTGCACCGTTTTAGCCAATCCTCACAGGGAACAGCAACATCTTGGCATTGCTTACTGGCTACAGCAGCAAGGGAGAGGAGGGATTTACATGACAAGGTAAGGCTTCTTGCAAAACTTAGAGCTTTGCCATGCCTGTAGAAACGCCTCTGGATACTGGACTAAAGGCTATACTGTTGTTGTTTTTTCTTTTTTCTTTGTGGCAATCTAGCACATTCCTTTTTGGAATCTGCTACCAACGTCCTATATAAAATAACAAGACTACCTAGAAATTAAATTGCAAAGATGTTTTAGAAAAGTTGTGCAGATATCAGCACATTCACTTCCCCATCTTTGGAACATCTAAAGAATGAGCATGGTAGCAGAAGATTTAGCCGAGAGGGTTAATGCCTCCGTTTGCCCAAAGATAACAGCTGAAGATTGTGAGCTCGAGACTACCAGAAGTCTCTGTGAGTGGCAGACCTTGCAAACTGCAGCTGATTAAAAGCTGAGTTCCAGCTGCCTCGTGGGAGGGGGAGTGTGCTGAAGTCAGCTGCGTCTCTGGTGGGAGCAGGGAAGCCTCTTATCAGCCAGCAGAAGACAGACGGGTGGCTAAGAAAGAAGGCTAAATCCAGAAAGATCTGTATGAGTGTTCTTGAAAGACAGAACATTTCTGTAAATTGTAAAAACCTTCGGGTTTGTGAATAAAAGTCTGCTTATGTAAACCGCCTTGAGTTACAGTCATTTGAGAAATCTAGTGATCTTAAGAAAGGTGGTATATAAATACATGTATTATTATTATTATTATTATTATTATTATTATTATTTATTAGAATTCCACCCCATGGACCCTCCTAGTCCTTGTGACAGCCTTGTGACCCTCCTAGTCCAAACTGATCCACCAGGCAGAACACAAACAGCCAGCAATATATTATGCCAGCCCACCTAACCTTGATGATGTCATATCCGATGTCTGTGGAGCTCTGATGGGTCACAATTTGCAGTTTGGAGCCGCTGTCTTAGAGGACAATGATATCCAGATGCTCCCACCCCGCCCGCCCAGTGTTACAGGTTTCTATTCTGATTAGTGGCAGTTTATGAGCATGATCTTGATTAGAGAGAGAGTCATGCCTCATCTCTTCCAGCACAAAGTCCTGGCTGACTCTTTGGAATGTCAGCTAAGAAACTGAGATGGAGTTAGAAGAGACTGCGTGCTGTTTTGTGAAGTGAGGACATTGGCAACATCAGTAGGAGCTGGCTCTACAGTATGGCAGTGATGGTGAACCTATGATACGCATGTCAAAGGTGACACGCCATGATGTTTTGGATGACGCACCAGCATTTGCCAATACCCAACAACTGAGGGCGCATTCCAAACCTGGATTTAGGCCAGCAAAGTTTAGCCAGCACAAGGGACACTGTAAAGTATGTCTGGACCACTCTCGGAGTCAGAGAGGCCGGCACACAGACGCGCACCATCCTCCCTCACTCTGAGAGTGGTCCAAACATGCTTTATGGTGGCCCTGGTGCCAGCCACACGTTGCTGACTTAACTGTGCTGGCCTAACTCCAGATTAGGATTCCACTCCCAGTGTCCGTACTGCAGGGGAACAAATAAAGTACTAATAACTTGCATGGTACTTTTTTTCCTAGGAGTATCAGCAAAGTTCACTGAGCTCACAGCGAAGTTCACAGGCTTGGACAAGAATTAGTGAATCTTGGAGAAGTTACACACACAGACCCACAAGCAACCTTTCAGCATAGCCCCACACATGATTAGACTGTATTTTTCAAATAAATATGTAATTGTTTCTCTTTTGTGTTGGGGGTGGGGAGTGACATGCTAGCAGATTCAAGTTAGGCATTTTTGATATGGCCGACTGAAACGTTTTGCCAGCACTGCTCTAAGGTCTCTGCTTCTAGGAGTTCTGGCACCAGGATCTCCGCTTCTGGGGTCCCCTTATTGGGCAGACCCAGACTTCAAACTGGTACAAGACTAGGGGTCAGACCTGATCCTTCCAGACATGTAGCAGGTACGTGGGGGTACGCGAGTACCCGTTCCTAGGATTAGGGCTGGTCCCGCCCATTTGCCCGTCCACTCGTCGACTCCGTCGGCGCTCCACTCCGCCCCCTGCAACGTTTGAATTGCCTGCACATTTGAATTACCTGCATGTTCTCAGAGCCAGGCAGGCAGGCAGGCAGCGGAGCAAGGGAGACCGACAGCAGCAGCAGCATGAGCAGGTAGGCTGCCTGGGCCTCCCTCCCGAGGAGGTGCGGTGGTTTCTAGGGGTGGTTCCTGGGTTCGGCTATGACCTCACTTCCGGTGGCCGGGCCCCGACACAAGTGCCAATCAAAAGTGAGTACCTGTTGCTAAATCATTTAGATGTCATTACTGGATCCTTCCAACCCAACTGCTTTTCGTTCATAGGGTCAGACTCTGAGCTATTGCCCAGGTCTGGGGTCCTAACAGAGTTTTAAATTGAACTAGTGCACACAACACAAAAACCCAATATTATCTAATTTGCATTCAAACTACGTTAAGATTTATGGGTGAAAATATAAACGACTCCACAAATCAGGACCTTGCATTTCCATAGCATTATGTGGCATAATTAGTACAGATACAATAGCGAGCTGCAACTTTTTCTGCGCTCTGCTTTTTGAACATTTCTTTCCCAAAGTCTCATTCCATATTAATATGCAGTATTCATATTGTATGTGGCCACTATGCAAACATGAATGTTCACACTGTCACATTGTTATGACACTAAAGATCACTGTTAAAAACTTTCATAAATTATCTATGAAGCTGTAAACTGGCTTTATCACTGGCATCGTACTTTTCAGAAGTGTATTAAATATTTTTGTATAGAGTGTATCAACATAAAGGAACAAAGGGAATATATAATAGTGTTTGATTACTTTATGTTCTATTTATGTGCATAAATTTAGTAAATGGCATGGTTTAGGATCATGTACTGAGATTTCTGGGATACGCGGAAAAGATAAGAAAGCTTTTGTGAATTCCTGTGAATTAATTAGGCAGGTGGGACATTTGTGGGGAAGAATCGTAAGGTCAGGCTCTATGTCAGCAGGTAGACCTGTTTCGGAGGCACTTGCTCAATGAGTATTACTCCAAGCTAGAAAAAAAAACCCAATACTGACTGGAATCTTAAGCCTGCTTCTGAGCTCTCATGACCCCTAATGTACCAATGGACAGAGAAGGGTTCCTTTAGATGCAGGTTTCATGGCCTCCTTCCTTTCAGCTTCTGCAGAGTGCATGCAATTCCCATGTACCTGACAGTGGCAATGCAACGCCGGGGAGTAGTAAGTTGACTGCTTGCCGGTGTTATGTGTGATGTTGACTGCTTGCCGGTGTTATGTGTGACTTCTGTGATGGCAAAATTGCTGGCGTAGAAATGAGGAGACCCATTGCCCACCCTGCACCCTCACCACAAGGGAAGGGCACACACCTTCCCTTCAGACGCGGATCTTACCTGTAGCACGCCATGGCACGAGCCATGGGGCACGTAGCAGCGGTGGGGCACCATTGCGCGCGGTCTGGGAGAGACCACGCGGTTTCTCGCCCTCCCGCCCGCCCACGCCTCCTTTACGCTCTGAAAATAGAGTGTTTCCGGGATAAGGGAGGCGTGTTTGCATGACGTGCGGGGGCGGGGTGGGGGGTGCGGTTTCAGCACCTGCCATGGGGTGCACTCCCAGCCCCGACCGCCTCTGCTTCCCTTCTCCTTGGAGCCTCCTGCTGTTGCCACAGGATGCAGCTGTAGCTGTTACATAAGAAAAGCCTTGCTGGATCAGGCCAAGGGCCCATCGAGTCCAGCTTCCTGCATCTCTGTGGCCCACCAGGTCCCTGAAGGTGTACACAAGACAACCAGATACTTATATCTCGCTGCCACTCTCCCGCATCTGGCATTCTGAGATAGCCTATTACTCTCGCACCACCCCCAAGGAAGACACCAGACTGATGTTGGGGTTTAACTTTATTAAGCACAAGTGACCACTTTTCAAGACATGAAGCCTACTGAACACCAATCCCTCCCTTGCCAGTCTGTTGCACCTGTGGCACCCAGGCAGCTCAGGATTGGACAGTAAAGCTGTAATACCATAGGAAAGTAATACCATATTGGAAAGTCGCCTCCATTCAGTTAAATTAGACTTAACTGCCAAGTAAACATGCCTCAGATTGGCCTGTATGTACTGGAGGGAAGGCCTCATAAAGCCATCACATCCAATTCCCACCCCAAGAAAAAATTCTTCATTCATAAGCAACGTTTTCAAATCGGAGTGAACAAGGTGTGTCAAGTGGAGGTATCCAGGAACAGGTTTGTAGGTGGTCTGAGCCACATGCTACATGCCATAAGATAGACACATCACCAGTGAAAATTACATATACACACATCACCAGCAAGACGACTACTCAATTGCCAGAATACGTAAGGAAGTGTAGCAATAAGGATGGGCTATTATTGATCAGGCAAGTAAATGTTAGCCTCCGCTTCAGTTTTATGTGCCTCACCCTCCTATTGCCCTGCTTCCTGTTCTCTTATGCCTGCACTCCACCCAACATTCTACAATAGTCATCTGCTTCCTTCAAACAACAGACTGGAGTTTTCCAAAATAAGTTAAGACCCACATGACTGAGGGCGCAATCCTAACTTGGAGTTAGGCCGGCACAATTAGGCCAGCAAAGTTTGAGGGCCAAGGGCCACCATAAAGCATGTTTGGACCACTCTCGGAGTCAGGGAGGATGGCGCACATTTGTGTACTGGCCTCTCTGACTCCGAGAGTGGTCCAAACATACTTTACGGTGGCCCTTGTGCTGGCCAAACTTGGCTGGCCTAATTGTATCAGTCTAACTCCAGGTTAGGATTGTGCTCTGACTCACCCAGTAAGTATTGTGATATTACTCAGAAATATACCCACTGAGTGCACTAGGACTTCTTCTCAGGCAAATGTACATAGAATTGCAGTCTAAGGGCCCAATCCTGAGCTTTACTGCATGGCTGTTATGAGCATACAGCTGAAGCTGCCATTGCAAAAGGTGCCTCCATGCCAGTGCAGAGGTGAGAAGACCCATTGCCCTGTGTCCACCATTCTTCCTGCAGCAGCTAGGGAGCTCAGGATCAGGCTGTAAGCCTGTGCTGAGTTTCCTGGGAGTAAGCCCCACTATCTACACTGGGACCTACTTCTGAGTAAACATGCATAGGATAGGGCTGCCAGTCTTATTGTACTTTAAATTGTTAATCATGTTTTTATTTTAAAATCTGTTAGCCTGAAAGTAGAAACACTGAAGGGTGGAGTACAAGTGATATGATCTCAATAACTAAATAAAATTGTCAATTTCTCAAAGAACAGTTCCTGGGTCCTTTTTGAACACAATCCCCTCAAAGGTTGAAATGAATGGGAGTTTGGGTATAAGGGCCCAATCCTATCCAACATTCCAGCACTGATGCAGCTTCAAAGGAGCAACAAATGTTCTTTAACTGTGAGGAGGCCTCCATGACTTACCCACCACCACAGAATGCAGCACACACACCATTAGGATAGCTACATGGGCTGGAAAACTGGATCGGATTTGGCCCTCAGTCTTTCCCAGTGGATTGTGCCCAAAACACCCAGCCCAGGAATGGAAGATGGACCAGAGAAGTATAGTGATCCAAAAATACAGTCATTTGGGCTCATAGATTTTAGCAGTCTTTCATTCATTGCTTCCTTCTTTCATCCATTGCTTCTTATTACCAGACTGTGAATTCTGCCCAAGAACCTTACGGTATTCTGCGAAAATTTACGACAGAGCCTTAGCTCAGATTTGGTTTGAACAGAGAGACATGCTTTTGTCACACTTTCACTTACTTGAAATTAATGTTGACTGAAATTTTGTGTTCACCGCTGGGAAAAGGCACACATATAATATGAGCTTTCGAGTTAGTGATCCAGCATCACTAGGGTTCCCTAACTGTTCTTACACCAAGAGCCAAAATAGTAACATTAACAGAAAACATACGACATTTCATACTTTGGATAGGTTGGTGCAAGATTGTAAATGTACTGTATTTCCTTACATCTTGCCTCCCCCTACTGGTTGTGCAAGAAGGAGTTTCTCCAGAATAAAAGACCCACATGAATGGCTGTCTACAGTTCACCTAGTATTAAGAAACAGAAAGTGCACTTGGTAGTACTTCTGAAAGGTGCACACTACAGGTGTACAAGCTGACATGTTGCACCCACACCAAATGTAATGTGGCCCACTAGTCCTCTACATCAGCCCACCAGGGGCTTAATGGCCTGCCTTCTTGGGATAAACATGTGGGAGTGGTCACACTACCTCTAAAAGTGTTATAATCTCCGATGTCATCCAACACATACATCACTGTGGCTGGACATCATTAGAGAAGTATTGAGTAATCACAAGATGACTCAAGTAATGTACAGTACTACTAATAGCGTCAAATGATACTTTCTTATTAGGAGAGTTTGCTGCTCTGAGTACTTTTACCTGAAAACGTCTCCTAGTTGTTCTCACACCCATATTTAACTAGTCTTTACTGATGTTAGTTATCATTACTTTTGTAGATAATGAACAGATAATATAGATCCCCTTTGGCTCTAGAATTTTTCTACAGTACATCTGGTCTAGGAAGTGGTGTATCAAGGTCATTTGGAGCCTGGGGCTCATACATTTTTGGCACCCCCAATGACAATTTTAGACATGACATGAAATGAATAATACTAATGGTCAGAGAAGAACAGACAGTGAACATTTTCTTTTATTGAAGTCTCTCTCTCTCTCTCTCTCTCTCTCTCTCTCTCTCTCTCTCTCTCTCTCTCTCTGTGTGTGTGTGTGTGTGTGTGTGTGTGTGTGTGTGTGTGTGTGTGAGAGAGAGAGAGAGAGAGAGAGAGAGACTCTTGTCACTGGTTCCCGAACTCCGTGTCAGGGAGGCCCTTGCCTCTGTGCCAGCTAAATAGCCAACGCAGAGGTGAGGAGATCCAGGGCGCATTCCTATAATGTTAGGCTGGCATAAGCTAAGCCAGCAAAGTTTGGCCAGCACAAGGACCACCATAAAGTGTGTTTGGACTACTCTCAGAGTCAAAGAGGCCAGCATACAGATGTGAGCCATCCTCCCTGACTCTGAGAGTAGTCCAAACACACTTTATGGTGGCCCTTGTGCAGGCCAAACTTATGTGCTGGCTTAGCTTATGCCGGCCTAACTCCAGTTTAGGATTGCGCTCCCAGTGTCTGTACTGCAGGGGAACAAATAAAGTACTAATAACTTGTATGGTACTTTTTTCTAGGAGTATCAGCAAAGTTCACTGAGCTCACAGCAAAGTTCACAGGCTTGGACAAGAATTAGTGAATCTTGGAGAAGTTATACACACCGACCCACAAACAACTTTTCAGCATGAGGCTACATAAGGGTATTTAAATGGTGACCCCAGTATCCTTGGGGAGGGGGGGGGGCTCTGGACAAAAAACCCAGTTGATACCAAGTTTGCACTGTATTTATCATCCCACAGCAGATTGCTGTGGGTCGACCCCACCACCTGCCAAGGGCTGAATAAAAATCTTCCTGGAATTCCTTGGGCAGGGGTTTGGAGAGCCCTGCACTAAAAGATGAATTTCCTCAACACTTCTTTGAATTCAGAGCTTTTAGAGAAGTTCTTCACCCCATCTTCATCAGCTTCCCTATCGGCTCACACCCTTATATAAAGATCTCAATAGCCGGGTAGCAAGAGAATCAGCCACAGTGCTGTGTGGGGAAGATGGTTTCCTCCTGTATTCTAGAAGAAGGGGAGCAGTGCTGCCACTTGGGGACTAAAAATACTTTGCCACAGCACTCCTTTGCCTCACTGGTGCCCTGATCTCCAACACAACTGGAGCAAAGTCACAATCGCCCTTGGGATCTGAAGTCTTCCCAAGGGCACTGCCCAAGTTCACCTCTGTGAAGGTTGCCAGTCCCTCCTTTTCCAGGTACGGAGGTGTGGAATCAAATCCAGTATCTGAGAAGCCTATTGCACAGTCAGTTGCTACTGAAACGAAAGGACGCTATGAAATGAAATAGGCTGTATGGAATGAATGAGCAATCAAGAGTTGGGCTGACTGTGAACTATATAGGTAATGCTCATAATGGGTTTCAGACATGATGCAAATAAAAACCATGGTTCTTGTTATGAAAATGAACAGAAATGATACACATAAGTGTAAGCATTCTGGTTAATTTTAAAAAAGTGTGTGTGTGTGTGTGTGTGTGTGTGTGTGTGTGTGTGTGTGTGTG
>JAJKFI010000006.1:7150797-7187766 GCA_029204185.1 Lerista edwardsae
AGAGAGAGAGAGAGAGAGAGAGAGAGAGAGAGAGAGAGAGAGAGAGAACGAGAACACACCAGGGAATAACTATTTTCGATCCTGCATTACTTTGTGATCGCATAGTTCCCTCCGACACACTCACATCTTGGTAATTTGGTCAGGAAACTGAATTATTTTTCCTTAAGCTTGAAAATTAGTTAAACACATTCCAATCAAATTATGAGCCAAATCAGACACTGTGATTATGTCATTGGGAGCTCAACAGGGTCTGAACTTTTCCTTTGCCCCTTAGAGCACCTCCAAGATTTTGTCTCCTCCATTACTTCCACATAGCTTATCAGCACACATCAGGTGCTGGAAGGAAACCCTCCCTCTGCTGCTTCTGCCAGCAGCAATACCAGCACAGTTTTCATTACTCTTTACTATACTGTCTGTGCATTTCTTTGTGGATATCTATCTCCAGTTCTCTTTTCACCTGCTTATATTGAATCCTTCTTTATGTTTACCCAGCAGCCTATGGGAACTTGTACAGGGAACTGTGAAGTTCTTTGCATAAATCAAACATATATGAACCCCAGGATGTATAATTTTCTGCCCAGCACCAACACGGGTGGCAATTTACATTAAATTGCTATGTTTTGGTTAAATGGCACCTTAGTCACCAAGCAATTCTTTGAATACTTGTTTCTTTAATTATTATTTAATTTTGTGGTTATGACTGGCATTCAGTTAAAGAGGGTACTACTGACAAATTCAATTAAATGAAAATAGAGGACTTAATGGTCCATGCTAATGATTCATTTCATACATAATATTTTATCATTTTTCCATGAAAATTTGTAATGAGTGCTTAGCATGTATTAATAAATGCTTACACTGAGACTACATTTAGTACAGTAATTAAAATGGTTTGCTAATAATATTTGTTTATAAGTGGTTTAAAAGCCATTTAAGTTTTTTTCACATCATAGCACAAATTTGTGCAAGAACAGATTTCTTGGGGGGGGGGGAAATCAATCACAGAAACAGAAATTTTAATGAAATGTATACCATATTTTACAATAAGAATACATTCATTTTCATAATATAATACAATATTTGTTAGAGAACATAAAACTTTGAGGCTTGAGCTCACCTGATTTTCAATTTATTTGCTGTTTTAATACCCTACATTTTAGTATGCTGATCCTATGAACAGTCCCACCGTGAAAATTAAAATCCTGGCATGGCTTTTCATCCATATTTTGTTTGAAGATACCATTTTATTTTATTTTTTTAAAAAAATTAAAGTCATATTAAAGTGATCTCATATATATTTTATGTGTTCTACATGAAGAATGTTTGCTTCCCAAAATGAATTAGAACCTCCCAATCATGGAGTACCTTTCTGCTGATTTCATTATTGGAATGGTACCCTGTGCATCTGATTGCATTGTAAAATATCTGTAGCTACGGATTCACTGTTGTCTGGTCCTGTAAACACCCATCTCGTTCTGACTATAAAGCCACAGGTACAATTAAAAGTTGAAGAAAGCCACGGGTACAATAAGCACAGTACCTGGATCTTTTCAGACTTACCTGGCTTCAGTAGCATTCAGCCTCTAGAATATGTGAAGAACAACTTCCCATCAGTGCTTGTACTACAGGGGGAGGTCAGTGTGGCTCTTCCCTTATATGCTGATTCCCTTAACTATTATTTTTAGAAGGCTATCATGGAGCACAACTGGATTACATTGAAAGGAGGCAACTGAGGGGAAGTTCAGCAAAGCCTCAAGTGGCCCGTCAAGAAGAAAGGAGCAAAGGAAAAGTGGAGGCAGTGCTTCAGGCTACTCTGTCTGGAACTGGAAGAGACGTTGTGGGAGGGAACACTTTGGGGATGCTAAATAACTCAACTTCCTGTTAGAAGGTGCCCAAAGATCAAACTATGTGATATGAAATGCATCGTTCTCTTTTTTTATTAATAGGGAGTGCACCTCTTTGTAGGTATAGGTGGAGGCTGGACTAAATTCTACACACACACACACACACACACACACACACACCCATGCTGCAGTTCTGATGAAAATGTCTTCCTCTACCAAAAGCTACAATTTATCCGGGGATAAGAAATTGTTATCACTATCATTTCCCCTTGGGGAAGTGGCAGTTGCAGAGGGGTGTGTGTCAGTGCAATCCTATACCCCCCTTAGCGCCGGCACTGTGCTCTTGCATCGGCTGAACGCTGTCACGAACGTGCCGTAAAGCGCATCCGCGTTGGCACTATGGCGCTCGGCCGGCACAAGAGCGCAGTGCTGGCACTTGGGCACCGCCACGAATGTCAGCAGCACTGGTCGGCGCACAGCCTCTGAGAGGGTGTTTCAGAGGCATTCCGGGGGCATAACTGGGTGGCGCAGTGGGCAGAGATGGGGGTTGTGACGCAGGTCGGCCATAGTGCCAAATCCTAACTCCTGTTCCCAGCCAGGGGTGCCTCGATTCGGGCCACTCCTGTTACGCAGGTGCAAGGGGAAAACCTCCCCTTGTCCTGCACATTGCTGCTGCTGCCTCCTAATGGGCCTTGGGTTATGGCCAGCATAGTGTAGGATTGCACTCTCTCTCTCTCTCTCTCTCTCTCCCTTTGTGTGAGTGAGTGAGTGAGTGAGTGAGTGTGTGTGTGTGTGTGTGTGTGTGTGTGTGTGTGTGTGTGTTTAATCATGAACTACAACATAGAGAGAAGAGGGAAAAGACCTCTATCTGAACCACAGTTCTCACAGGTTTAGAGCTGGCCTTAGGGGGATTTGGCTGAATTGGGCTCTACGTTCTGGGGGACCCTGTGCTCTGCTGCTCTGGCATGGAATAATCTATGCTAAGGTGCGGTGAGCAGAGTGCTGTGTCAGCCCTCCCTTCTGCCCCTGCTTGGTCCAAAATGGGTCACCCAGAAGCATTTGGCAGTGATGTCATCACGCGACCGCCAACTATTTCTAGGTGCTGCTCTTTACACATGGCGCGATTAGCATTGGGATAGCTGTGGCTGCTTGATGAGTGGGCGGCCCTATACTGCGTCAAGACCTGCACAAAGAAGCTGTATTGAGCTCCACCACCCTTGGGGCTGGCCCTGATGGTTCTGATATCAGTCACCTCCACTGCTCCAACTTGTTTTTTAAAGATGGTGATATTTTTAATGCTGCATCTTTTCATGCCCTAAGCCAGATTTATTCTCACTGCATCCTCCTGCATTTGCACAGGAGCCTTAAAAGGCTGAACAAAAGAGAATAAAGTCACTTGATAGCTGATCGTTTAATCTATTATTACTCCGAGGAATTCAAGATTTCTTCAACCTATGTTGTTCCCTGGTCCAATTACTCAATTTCCCCCAGAAATTTATATATATCCAACAGATCCAATCTTGCGCCTTTTTTTTCCCACCCAGGCTTTACATCCTGCATTTCTACTCCAGTGATTCTGTAGCCAGATACAAACACAATAACATTTGTCCAAAAAAAAAAAAAAAAAGTGCCTCTCTGTGCTGACCACCTATAAAGGAGCCCTCTCTTCCCTGAGCCCTGGCTCTGCCGTGATCCAGTCCGTTTCTGCATGGCTTGTGCCGGACAATGTAGTACAATCAGGTTCAAAACGTGGGGCCACTCGGCACTGTCGCACATGTGCAGCCTCAAAGGGTGAAAAGAAAATGGGACAAGGCAGGGGTCAGTGACAAGTGGCCATGCACGGCCTGTGTATGGGGGAAGTGAGGTGGAACAAGGGCAATAGAAACGATGGGATTTTTGTTTTCCCAGGCTCTGACAGCAGCTCCTGGAAGGCGCTCCTTTTCTGTCACACGCAGATCGCAATGTGCACTGCCTTTTGGTGAAAGGGAAGACAGCCAAGCCATAAAAGGCTGAGTGCAGCTCAGTTACAGACCCGAGGGCAACATGTGCTCAGCAACAGAGGGTATCAGAAACACTAAACCTGCTAGTTGATGCTTCAGACAGCCATAGGTTTGGAGCTTGTCTTTTTTCCCCACCACCACCACCACCACCACCACCACCACCACCACCACAGTGTTTTGCCTTTGCCTCCCTTCCCTGTTTATAAAATGTGAACAGATTTAGATAGAAATGTACTGCAGAACACTCTGGCGCACAAGGGTGCTAAACCAGCCAAACTAAGCACGCGTTTGCATAAATGTCTGTACTTAAGGTCGCAATACTACACAAACTTACTTGGGAGTAAGTACCACTGAACAGAGCAAGTCAACTTATGTCAGCCAAGACTCCACATATTCACGTTAACTAGAAACAAGTCTTAAGGTATCCTTCCACAGTTAACAGTTCCACAGTTACAAGGATCAGAAATAGACTAACTGCAAGTGAAAGATATTCGTAAAATTCCTTTTAATCAATTGAAGCTTTGAATTTTTTTTCCCTTTTGCTCTGTTACAAATTATACACATTTTTCCTTGGGGGGGGGGGGAAAAAAAAAGCATGAACAAAGATCATGGAGCAGATTGTAAACCAGGTGAATTACATGTCTGTTTACAGTTGTGTTCCACACACACTATGTATCATTTGCTAAACTATTCCCCAAAGAAATATGTAGCAAACTTTTTAAAAAACAAATGGATCTGATGACAATCTGTTAGCATCTTTTTTATTATTTCTTCTTTCAGATGTTGTAGGGCATTTCATCTGCTTTATCTCCTTGGATTCTTTTTCTTTTTTAACTGCAGCTATGGTTTTCTCATAGCAATTCATTTGTTTTCTTTTGTATTTTATTGCTTTAATGCTCATCAACTATATTATTTGATTTGATGATATCATTGCAATTAAGAGAAACACCATTCCAATATGTTTGAACTGATTTTTGCAAAGTTGCTTTGTAAGCATTATCTGAGATGATGTTGAAATATGAACATAAAATAATGTTCACAAAGTAGTTTGAACTCTCACACTATTTCATCGGGTTTTTTTTTAGTATGTATAAATGTCAGTTTTGTAAATTCTACGATTTTCAAAATCATGAGAACATAAAAATACAGCATTCCTCTTTAGTATGCCACATTTGTGAGACATAGTAAAGGTATAGTATGCCTTTTTTTCTGTTTAATCACATTCTTGAAGAGCAATTCAGAGCACCATACTAACCTGGAGTTAGGCTGGCAGAGTTAGGCCAGCAAAGTTTGGCTGGCACAAGGGACACCATAAAGTATGTTTGGACCACTCTCCAAGTCAGAGAGGCCAGCACACAGACATGCGCCATCCTCCTAACTGTGCCGGCCTAACTCCAAGTTAGGATTGCGCCCTCATTTAGTAATGAGATAAGTCTTCTTTAAAAACCGAAAGAACCCAAAGAACTGTGCATCTCATTCTGGGCATCCAAGAATGCCCAAAATTTTTGGATTTTTGACTTTTTCTCACTTGAATAGCAGCCCCCAATTCCACATGGCAAACCCAGAGACGGAGGAAGGGTGTAGCCCAGGGTGGCGCGAGCCATAGGCGCCAGCAGCGGCGGGGTGCCATTGCACAGTCAGCAGACTAACCCGCGCACTGTGTGGCCCACCCGCCCTCCCTCGCGTGAGTTCTGCTCCAAAATGGAGCTATTTCGGGCACTGGGAGGCGTGGCTGGGCAACACACAGGGCGGGGCGACATGCAGGGGGCACGGTTTCGTTACCCTGCCATGGGCGCACTCGGGGCTCCGTTCGTCCCTGGGCAAACCACACTTATAACAGAAGAAATCTGTTTGCTATAGAGACAGGGCAGAGTCGGAGTACAAAGCGAAAAATAAAATTCTCAACAGCTTTTAATTGTTGACAGGCTGGCTGGTTTTTATAATCTCGTTGTATATTTTAGGATCCATGGGTTTTGTTGTTTTAAATTTTAATTATTTTAATATTGTTTTTAATTATTGTTTTTTAATTGTCAAATATTGTGTTTTTATTGTATTTTAATGTTGTAAGCCGCCTTGAGTGCCCATGGGGCAGAAAGGCGGGATGTCAATTTAATAAATAAATAAATAATTAAATAAATAAATAATATAAGAGAAATAATGTTGCTTTTCCACACACAATGAGGCCACAATCCGACACACACTTTCCTGGGAGTAAGTCTCCTTGAACACAATGGGATGAACTTCTGAATAGACATGCATAGGATTGTGCCATGAGATAAACATGCAGGCTAAAAGCTGGGGACAAATTATCTGATGCTTAAAGGAAAATAAAAATGGTACCATGCACGCCTCCCTTAGGACAGCATTTGCCCAGCAGGGTGTTTTTGCAGATGAGGCCCTGTAATGGGTTCTCATCTACCACATGTCTGATGGCTGGAGCAGAGCCCCTGAGGCTGATCTTAATACATGGGCAAAGCAACAAATAAAACCCTAAACAGCTTAGGACCAGGGAGCCCAAAGGATCATATCTTTCCATATTATTTGCTGCTTTTGATATTTATTTGCTATCCCGTAAACATAGAGAAGGCTTCCAAGGATTCTGCCCTTGTCAAAAATAAACATAGAGAGGCGTTGACTTTCAGCTTATACATTATTCCCACAGCAAGAGTAAAACAAGGCTGTGCAGAACACAGGTTGAGCCTCTGTATCCACAGGAGATCCATTCTCGGACACACACACCCCCGATACTGAAAACTGCTGATAAGCATATCCACAGTTTTGGGCCCCTTAAATCCTCCATAGGACTTTCTGAAGCTCACAGAAGCCACATGTGTTTGCCCGTGGCCTCTGCAGGCTTCAGAATGCTTTACAGTGTCAAAAAAAAACCTACTTCCAGTTTTGGGGGGGAAACCAGAGGTGACATATTTATGCCTTTTAAAGGCATTTTGAGGACTGAGGAAGCCCAATGTGGCTTCCTGGCCCTCAGAATGCCTTTTAAAGGAATAAAAACCTCACTTCCAGTTTTCAGAGAAAAACTGGAAGCAGCATTTTCTTCCCTCTACGAGGCATTTAAAAGCCTGCTGCAGGTTTCAGAAAGCTCTTTGGAGATGACCAGAGCCCAGATTGGGTTGCCTTTGGAGAGTTCAGGTTGGGCCAAGTTCGGCTCAATGTGGGTCTGGGGGACCTGTGATAAGCCAGATCCGCAGATAAAAAATCCGCGGATAAGTAGGCTCAACCTGTATACAAGAAGAGATCTGAACATTACAGGGCCGGTTCTGATGCTACTGCAGTTGGCCCATCCAAATCCCATGGGGAAGGAGTGTAGGCATGTACACCTCTCCCTCAACATGCTGACCTGCTACTGCCTAGTCACATGGGGAGTGGTTTTTTCAGAGCCACCCCTCAACAAGTGGATTAATTAGCATTGAGAAGCAGCTAGGATTGACTGCCCTCCACCCAATTAGGTAGTGGTGGTAGGAGGGCACTACTCCTTCCTCAATTAAGCTGGATGGACTACTATACTAGAAGTATTGCTCGAACCAGTGAAGAGCTTTTGATTCAAAACATGAATTTTCTCTTCTTTTTTAAACAAAATTGCCACTTGCTTTTATTGCTTGCATGAGAAGTACAATGGAAATCCATTCTAGCCCACCGACTCTTCTGCTACCTTAAAGACTAGCACATTTATTGTGGCAGGAGCTCTCTGTTTAACAGAAAAAGCCTTGTGTTTGACTTTCAGTGAAGGCTATTCCCTAAAGAGGACTTGCACTAGGCTAATGTCTGAGAATGTTCAACCTTTATGGTTCTTCCTAAAAACATTGCCAACAGATTGAAATGCCAAACAATACATGCATTATGTATATTACATGCAGCATTGCCTTTAAAAAAGTGTAATTATATCTTTGCATTATGATTACATGTGCAAATAAGTGAGTGGCGTTTCACTGGAGCTGTTTTAGCCAAAAGAAATATACCGGTAATACTATACTAGGGAAGCTGGCTGTAGTAGCATGTAATACCCATTTACACAGCTAATTAATCATCATGATTAATTGTACCAAGAAGGGGGATAGAATACCTGAGTAAACCAACATTGCTTGGTCATAGCTTTAAGGTCTAGAAAGTGTGTGTGTGCGCACGCGGGCACATGATAAGGATCACTGCTGAGACAGGTTGCAAAGCTTGAGAAAAGCAGTAGTTATCCAGCAAAAGTGCTTTTGGCAACTATTGACCTTTGTGTCCCTAACCTAAAGGATATATAAACACCACAATGCTTTCTGCAAGTTTTCCCCGATAACCTGCTGGAAGAGGCACAGAATATCCTGAAGCCATTTTGCATGCACAATTTAACAATTATGCGGTCAGGGCAGGGACAATTCCATTAAGCTGTTGGCCTCACTGCAGATGTTTAGAACCTTTACACATTTACAAAAGGAATACAAATCCTTACCTTGCATTATGAATATCCTAAGTAATCCAATCCACACCCAACCTTCCAAATCTAATGCTAAATTGGAGGAAGACCTAAAAAAAAAAAAGACTCATGGAGATAAGTTAACGCCAAAGGAATACAGAATAAAAGCTGTTCTGATAAAAATGAGTAAACCATCAGGAACAAATTATTTGCTTTCAAGGACAACTGTCATGATTTGGTAGCGTCTCTGTGTGAACTGGGTCTCCCATGACCACAGCTGTACACCTTTAGAGGCTGTACAATCCTCATTGATAAACTGGGAAATTATCTGGGCATGAAATCAGGATCCTCCAGTTACATATGCAAACTGTTTCCCAATATGGAAAAGGACAGTGAAATCCTGCAAGCTATTACTATAGCAGTTGTAATACTGCACACAGTTCTATCCATGGGAACAACGTTGTGCAAACATCAAAGGGAGTCACATAAGAGCCACTGAAATCAAGTGGCACATAAGCACACAGTTAGGTGCTAGTGTTTTTAAGAGTGCAATCCTAACCTGGAGTTAGGCGGCACAGTTAGGCCAGCAAAGTTTGCTGGCACAAGGGTCACCATAAAGCGTGTTTGGACCACTCTCGGAGTCAGGGAGGATGGAGCATGTCTGTAAGTTGGCCTCTCTGACTCCAAGAGTGGTCCAAACATACTTTACAGTGTCCCTAGTGCTGGCCAAACTTCACTGTGCCAGCCTAACTCCAGGTTGGATTGTGCTCTAAGAGTAAGCAACTTTATGTGTGCCCCTTGTTTCAGTGGGACATTTTGAGTATATAGGTGTCCTTCCGTATCTGTGGGTGGGGTACCTGCATTTCACTTATCTGCAGTTCTCAAATTCCTTCCCATTGTGCTCATGACTCTTTTTGATAGCGAATGCTTTGGAAAAGGAAGCAAACAGCAAGAACCTAGACTTGAGGTGCTAGAGGAACATTAGAGGAGGCCACAATGAGAACACTTAACAGGAAGTGGAGTCTAGCATTCTTGCTGTCTATCAGCTCCCTCTGCTGTCCACTTCCTGTTAGGATTCTCACTGTCACCTCCCCTAGTGTTCCTCTAGCAGCTATGAGTTTGTTTTTAAGATAAGTCTATCTAAATATACCTTTAAAATATCTGCTACAATGCTGGATTTTTTGATCTTCCATTTTACTGCTTTAATAGAAGCATGTTCCAACACTGGATCTGCATGAAAAGAAAGCAGGTTTTCTCACTATTCTGAATTAATTTACCAAGAGGAAGGCTGGCTGGCGCGTGCACAACACACACACACACACACACACACACACACAGAGAGAGAGAGAGAGAGAGAGAGAGAGAGAGAGAGAGAGAGAGAGAGAATGATTGCCAGGTGAAAGCAGATGTGACCTTGGGTGAGAAGGACAACATGCAGATGGGGACAATTTTTTTGTTTTCCAGGGGAGTGGATTTTTTGCAGCCTCCAGCCACATGGTGATCTGAGAGTGCTACATGGCATTTTAAGGAAATCTGGGGAAGCAGGAGCCTGGTGCATTGCTCCAAGCTAGAGGCAATTGTTTGCCATTCCCACCATGAGTAGAGTTTTTAAGCTGCCACTTTGAGGCAAGGAGATCCAACACTATAGAGAAGAATCACTGGCATTATATCCTTTGTATTCCTCTTTGGTTTGAGTAGAGCTGAACTGCATGTCATCTCCTTCCCCACACATCAACAGTTGGAGGTAGCAATATATTTTAAAGGGCTGAAAACTGAATTTCTCAGCATCCTGAAACCCAGCAACGTGCAGTGCGGGTGTGTCAGGTGAGGCAGAACCACCCTCCTGGATTTCTTTGAAAAGTGCCCCACTGCTGTGATCATGCAAACACTTACCCATTGGCTTTGAGCAGCTAAAGCCCATGGCTGGTAAGTGTTTGCAGGATTACAACCACTGCAACAGCAGCGGAAACACTTTTCAAAGAACTGTGGTAGGGCAATTCTGCCTCACCTGACATATGCTCGCTGCATGTTGCTGCTGAAACCAACTGGTCTCTTCCCATTAATTTGGGAATCAGGGTCAAAGCCTTGAATCCAATCACACATATGTAGAATTAGGTTCCCCTGAAGATTCTTAGAAGTACAGGTGTGCCCTGATATCCACTGGGGTCCTGTTCCAGACCCACCCATGGATACCTGCAACTGTGGATGCTAGGGATACTGGGGAACATCAGTGGTTTTGCTGCAACCAGGTAAAAATAGTTTTGTTTAATGTTTCCCTATATTTTTAATAGGCGTCCCAGCAACCATGTATCCGTGGATAACTGAAATCGTGGATACCGAATCAATAGATATTGGGGCACTTCTGTACTTCACATACGAGTGGCCATGATCCATTGCCAAAAAAACAAAAGTCTTAGCATCCTTGTTGATTAACAAGAAAGTATCGCAATTTGTGGGCATTCCCATTGCACATACTACACCTTTCTTTTATCATACAAAATACTGGAAAGTCTCTGCACACATGGCAATCAATCAGAGCTCAGACTATGGCCTTTGGCACTAATGGATAAATACACAATCGGGAGATCTGCACACATGGTTGGTCGTTAAACTATTTTTTTTTCTGCAGAAAGCAGTGTCTTCTGCCAAATGTATTTATTTATTTAAATAAATGTCTACCCTGCCTTTCTACCTCACACTGGGGTAGTCAAGTCGGCTTGCAACGTTAAAAAAAAGGTACAAGATAAAGATTTTTAAAAAAAATACAAGATAAAAGATTAAAACATTAACATAACACAATTAAAACAAAAGACCCCAGTGGATCACACACCTATTAAAATTACAGTCATTAAAAGTGCCAGCCTATCATCTCACCAGCTTCCTTGAAGTTTTAAGGCCCTGCCAAAAGCCACCAGAGAGGGAGCTGTTCTTAATTCCAGGGAGAGGGAGCTCCACAACTGAGGTGCCACAACCCAGAAGGCCCTATTTCTGGCCGCCATCCCCTTCACCTCACCTTGTGGCGGCACAGTCAGAAGGGCCCCTTCTGATGACCTGAGAGTACAGGTAGGTAGTCCCTCAAATACGGCTTGTCCTGACCCATACAAGGCTTTAAAAGTCAAAACTAGCATTTTGAATAGGGCCCAGAAGTGAACTAGCAACCAGTGTAGCTGCTGAAGAGGCAGCCCAACTGAGTGACAAATCCTCACAGGTTTTAAAAATTATTGCAGGTGTCAGATCAAGAAATAAGCACACAAAAGTCCCCTTGGAAACCATGGTTTACTATACATCTATTGTGCCCATTGGATTGGGACAATTGTGTTCAGGATACAAACTCAAAAATTAAACCATTTTCCTATGAGAAAATATTCCTAAAAATATGGAAAGCAGGCCTAAATCTAATCCTGGATACAGTCAGTGAAATTAAAGCATTGTTGACAATCCAGAGAGGCCCTGTTCTTTACACACACACACACACACACACACACACACACACACAAATATGCATACACTTGGGATCCCTCAGTATTTACCTTGCACTGTAACAGACAAGTGCTTTCTCCCTCTCCAAAATACCTGCATAAATATAGACCATAAGTGGTTGTATCAATGTTCTTATCTGCGAGACTGGAGAGCCCTTTTTTTTCTGAACATGTAAATATTTCTCTAAATGGAAATACAATAGAAAAACCAAGTAAGTGTTCCCTGCAGACTCAAAAGTAATGCAGTAATACCTTAAATGGTATTTTCGTGTTCTCTCTCTGTTCCCAAACCAGCTTTTGGGGAAGGCTCCAAGGAGGCATCTGACAGAATTCAATTACCTGTGTGAGGGAAGCACTTTCAGATATTTTAAAATAGATGTCTCTCATCGATACCCATATCGATGAGAGGCATCAATTTTAAAATATCCAAAAAGTGCTTCCCTCACACAGGTAATTGAATTCTGTCAGATGCCTCCTTGGAGCCTTCCAACACAGGTGGTTTGGGAACAGGAAAATGCCTTTGAAAGGTGTCAAGCCGCGTTTTATGTGGCTCTCTCATGCCCAATAACATAATAAAATATAGTACTTACTTCTTTCACACCTCTAAGAAAAACTGTAGAATGGCTAATCTCATTAATTTTGACTGAGCAGGAAGTACACCCTTTTTACGAAGAATCTGCCTTTGACAGCATTGACAGAAACTAAATGGGTCATACAAATCATAATCCTGCCAGAACATTCCATATGTAAAATCAAAGCACTGGGGTGTGTTTTTTCCGGGGGGGGGGGGGAGGGATGACATGCCTTCTAAGCATTCAGAGTTTGTACATAAATCTACTATAGTCAGTCCTCTTTATATGGAAACTTGCTATCTGCGAATTCACTTATTTGCAAGGGGCAGAATTGCTACTTACCTCGTGAACTGTACCTCTGCCCCAGTGATGTCATTCAGGGGGAACGGACCAGAACGGGCGTTCCAGATCCTAACGGGCTCCGTGGCTGGTTCTGGGTTCCTGACAAGTGCCAATCAAAAGTGAGTTCCTGTTCCTAAATCATTTGAATGACACCACTGCTCTGCCCTCATTATCCACTAGGCAGCCAGCGGAGCACTGCCCTGTTCCCCTTTAACGGGCAGGGAGGAGGAAAGGCAGAAATTCCCAGAAGTTGCTTCCAATCACATTTTAAAATACACTGGAGCCTTAGGGAGCCCTATCAAGGCTTCCATGGGGGGCCCCCACACACCCCGGAGCCTGGCAGTATCTTCAGATAATTAAAAAAAAAAAAAAAAAAAAACCTTCTGTGCAGGCAGAAGCTGTCCTGGAGATTGCATTGCTACTGTAGCCTTACCCCCGCAAACACTTCGGGTACAATCCTAAGCAGTGCCGGAATGGTGAGGCCAATGGGCCTGTGCCATATCCAATGCTGCTTTGGGAAGCTGGAGTCTTTGGGGAGGCAAGGGCATGTTCACAGAGTTGAGGAGACTGAATCAGGGCTGCATGGCCTCCTAATCGGCCTTAGGATTCAGCCTTATGGGCAAATCCAGAGCCCACCCACATTCCACCCAATTGCATAGCTTGCCAGGTGCCTTCACTTTCTTAACCCCCTCTGTCATTATTAAGAGAAAGCAAAGCTTCGTAACTAGTTTTTTTTCCCCTATCATGTAATACCTGCATGGTCTTGAATGAATAATGAAATCTCTCAGCAGAAGCCCAGAATCAGGATTTCTTTTCTGGGTTCATGTTTTTTTGGCCAGGAAGCTATTTACTGATCCATATTTACAGTGGCTTTATTTGTCATCCAACAGATGTTTGGACAGTTAAATTCCCCTCTGGGAAAGTGCCTTGTGGGTTTGAACAACTCAGTAGTTGCTCAATGACTAGTTTTCTGTATTGTCCTGTGGAGGGGAAGGGGGCTGTAGCAGCTGTTGATGGCATTTTTCTCTTCGTTTTTTGATCATCTAGACTCACCCAAATTATTCTGCAGCTACATTCAATCTTGTCAAATGTTATTGTCCTGGTCGGTAAACATTTTCAAAGCAACACATCTCCTCCCTTTTCTTTGTCTTATCTCTTATTCACAGATGCACACATATATTAGAAGTGAGACTAAGGAGAGGGTTAGGAATCCCTTTTTTCAAAGCTGTTGCTCATATCTGCAGAAAGTGAACCTATATAGGTCTGAAACTAAGATGGCCAGTGTTGGATCTTTACATGCGTGAATACATGCAGTTGTGGACCTACCATTGGGTGATGGGCCTCCTGAAGTGGGTGGAAGACTGTGAAGAGGCACCTCAGCTCAAAGAGGCATGTGGTTTGGGCAAGCTCACCCTCCCTTGGCCCTGTACGGCTCCAAAATGGAACCTGGTGTTCCAAAATGGAACAAGGAGAATGTGTTGATGGAGGGGGAGGGGGTGGAGAGCTGCTGCTAGGGATGCAGAGCATTGACCTGGCCCCTGGGCAAAGCATAGGCTGGGCACGCCACAGGGTATGTGAAACTTCTAGTTTTGTTTCCTCAGGAATCTGCTTTTCTAACTATCATGAGTATGTGCTAAACATAATTAGGCTTCTGGATAACTTAAAAACTATAGCAGAGTTCAGCTGATGTCCCAGCTCACCAGCAAATTGTTTCTCGGCAAAAAACCACCACAACAAACGAGGCTTGGTATTTAGAAGTTAAGGCTTGTATTAGCAGAATAGGTTCCTCAAAGAATAAAGCAGGTAGCGTAAGTCAGTAAAAACAGTCCAAGGTCAGCAGACAAACACATGTAGATAGCAGCAGCAGCAGCAGTTGGTATTAGGCAAAAATAAGCAGTTCTAACAGCTTCTTCATAGACAAGTACACAGTTGCATAACTTACTGCAGTACATAACGTAAGTTCACTTCTCACACAGAGAATTCTCCTCACTTCCTGCTACTAGACAAAGTAGTAGAGAGACAAGAGAAGAGACAAGAGACAGATAGAGAATGACCCTACAACATACTGCTTTTATCCCACTCTGAAAGCAATCTGCTTCAGGTGAGTATAGACCCACATGCCAAAGATCACGTATCCACAGCCTACAGGTGAGACACATCATTGCAATTATACTCTTAGCCAAATTCCTTAAGCTAACAAAAATTCCTTTAGGCAGCCTGACACTAACCAGTTCCATTGAGCATTCTACACACAGTAGTATCCCTAGAAAGGGGCAGGGTGCTACGTTTTGCAAGGCACCTTACCTCGCTGTGTAAACCACTCCTCTCCCTTGCCATCATAGCCAATCCAGGCAGCAAGGAAGGATGACAAGGAGACACCTCTGCATTGCGTTCACAGCCTGGAATGGCTACAACGGCAGAAGAGAGGAGCAGTTTTACTTGGCAAGGTAAGGTGACTTTCAAAAAAATAGCTCCCCTCGCCACTCCTCTACCCCTTAGGGACACTACTGTCTACACACATTTCTTCACAAGCAGGTATGAAGTTTTTCATGCACGTAATTTCCACCATTTCAGTATGGCTGCCCATTGTATGTTTTTAGTAATTCTGCATTGTATGTTTTTAGTAATTCTAGCACAATAGCACTTGTGCTAATTGTACAGAATCTTTTCATCAAAAACACTGGCCCACCTTAACTGTGAATGATCATTGGCTGTTCTGTTCTATGGAAATGAGCATATGGGCTGCTGCAATTCTATATGCATGTACCTGGGAATCAATCCCACTGAATTCACTGGAACGGACTTCTGAGCAGACATGCCTTGGAATGTGATTGCCCCCCTTTTAATTTTTTTTAAATAGAAGCACATGCATCCATTTTTTCATGTTTTAAAATTTTTTGCAAAGCTGCTTGGGATGTGGCTTAATTGTACATGATTACATATTCAGAAGTATGGCCACGTTTATGGTAAAATACCTCTCCACTCAGAAGCACTGACCTGATTTAATTATTGCACATGGTTGCCTCTTCAATGTACAGCCTTGGCTTTAGTGTGCCTTGCTTCCCAACTGCACAGCCAGACCAAACATTGATCCATTGACCAATCTGTTGTCTATATGAATATTGACTAACATTTCAATGTCTCATACATTGAGCCATTTTTTCCCCACCAACCTGCAAACAGGTTATTTGCGAACCTGTTCTGGATATTTATCTACACTAAAAATTATAACTATTTGCTACTTACATGTCCTGTAAGTTCATCACTTATATTGAAACAGCTACAGAAAGGGCACATCATAACATCTTCCTAACTCTTTAACACTTTAAGCAAACCAGCTACATGCATCAACCCATTCTTCCATGTTGACATTCTTTTTGAGTGATCTGAGTTGCTGCTCTTGAATAGACCTGGGTGTTGATCTGGGTTCAGTCATAGCTGTATGACCAAAAAAGCCCAACAACAAATAAGCAATATAGCAATAAATAAGCAATATAGTGCATTTCTAAAAGCAGTCTAGGAAGTGATGATCTGGATAACCACACTAAAGATGAACAGGTAACTTATGATGTGTACTACTGCATACAGATGAAATTATGTAACAGAAAATTCTTCATCAAGGATGAAGGATGGAACAATGGCATAAGTATCTCTGGATATGCGGGACCCCATTTCAAATGCCCTCATTGCCATGAAACTTCTTTAAGAAGCTTTGCCCAAGTAACTGTTCTAACTATATTCCCATATATTAAATACTAGCGTCAAACTAAAACAGAATTACTCAAAGTCAGGGCTTTTTTTGTAATGGAACGCACCCCCACGGCGTTCCACCACCTTTTTTGTCCCCGCGGGCGGGGAATCAGGTGGGGGGAAGCTGCGTCTTCCCCCGCACGATTCCCAGCCCGTCGGGAGGAACCGCGCGCGCGTGCAATTCGTCCTGGCGGGCGGGGAATCAGAGGCGAGGGGACGCTGTGTCTTCCCCCTGCCTGATTTCCAGCCCGTCGGGAGGAACCGCGTGTGATTCGTCCCGGCGGGCGGGGAATCAGAGGTGAGGGGAAGCTGCGTCTTCCCCCCGCCTGATTCCCAGTCCGCCGGGAGTGCCTTTGCACTTTGAGTGTCTCAAAGTGCCAGCGGCAGCCGGGAACAGCCGGTAGCCAGGGCAGGGAAGCTGCCACTGCGCCCCCCTCCCAGCTGGGAGGCACGCCGGCGTCTCCCACCCTGGCTGCTGGTCGGGCACTTTAAAGTGCCCAACCGGCAAAACAAGGAGGCGGGGCACACCCCGCAACGTTGTGACATCATGACGTCACGACGTTGTGTGCGTTCCTGCACCTTTTTTTTTTTTTTTACAAAAAAAGCACTGCTCAAAGTCCTGAAATAATTCTTCAATATATACGTAGACCCTTAGCCACTGCTAACGTGGAACACCATAAAGTATGTTTGGACAATTCTCGGAATCAAAGAGGCCAGCAAACAGATGTGCGCCATCCTCCCTGACTCTAAGAGTGGTCCAAATATACTTTATGGTGTCACTCATGCCAGCCAAACTTTGCTGGCCTAACTGTGCCAGCCTAACTCCAGGTTAGGATTGCACCCCGAATAGGTATTATTTGGATTTATAAAAATATAATGAGCCACATAGATGAGCCACATCTATGTGACCAATCAGCCACACCCCTGCTAACTGGGCAAGAGGCACTTTTCCCAGTGGTGCTCCTCTTATGTTTAGCAGGGGGAGAGTAATTGTCCCTCTTCACCCCAGCACAGTGTCTTGTCTAGTGGCTGGTGGTGGTGGTGTTCTGCATTTTTTAGATTGTGAGCCCTTTTGGGACAGAGAGCCATTTAACTTTATTATTTGCCTGTAAACCGCTTTGTGAACTTCATGTTGAAAAGCAGTATATAAATACTTTTTGATTGATTGATTGATTGATTGATTGATTGATTGATTGACATAGTCCTTGGGCAGTCATAAAAAAGGCAGCCCCACTCATAATCAATGCCCTCAAATGCTTTAAAGAAGCACTTTCTCTCCTCACAGAGATTTATCTGCCATCTCCTCTTTAAAACAGAAGGTGGCATCTGACTGAATTTTTGCCGGGTTAATATATTTCTAAGCTTGGGGTAATTCAAACAGAGTCAAATCCCCATATCCCGTTCTACCCAGGATGTTATCTGGTTCATATGACAAGCTACAGGAATTTCGTAATGATAAACAGAGACAATCCTGAACATTTGATATGAGGGACAGAAACATTGTATGTAAATACATTTTTCTATTTGGGTTCAACAGCAATTACCCATCATTTTTAATATTAAATGGGAAGGAGAGCCTATAATAGAAAGACATCTGCCTGCTTGCTTGTTCAGTCTCCAGACTCTCCAGGAAGGGGTAGGGGAGATCCCTGCCTGGGACGAGGGCAGGGCTGCTGCCAGTCAGCATTGGCATTACTTGGTTGGCTAGCCCAGTGGTTCTCAAACTTTTCTGACAGGCAACTCCCTTGACGTTCTAGGCCATTGGCTCTGGTTCCCCACTAGGGCTACAATCCTTCTATACATTGTATAGGGTGGTGAGAATTCCACAGCTCCCCTGGTTGGTCTCTTTGGCTCCCTGGAGTGGGTGTCACACAGCAGAAGGTGGTGTCACAGGGACATTAAAGCTGTAGCCTGCAGTCTTTTTACACAAGTCCCATCTTTCACCTTGATATGAAGCAGGGAGTCCCCTTTCCTTGGGGACTCCTTAATTATTTCCTTTAAAGATTTTTTTTTATTTGAAACTTCCCTATATCTTCTTGACCATTTTTGTCCTCCTCCATCTTTGTCAACTTTAGCCAGTTCCCTCTTTTTCTTTTCTTTTTGCTGGACCAACCCAGCAAAGACCAGCCAAAAGCAACCAGTTGAAAACCACCACACCAGTTGCAGTGGCAATATGTTTTCTTTCCTATCAACTCTCCATATAGGGGGAGTAGAGTACTTTGTCTCCCTGTGCTCCCACTGGTGTTTTTTTTTCCCAGCTGGAACACAGCTGGAAGTGACTGAGTGGGGTGACTGAGTGGGGTGGGTTATAAGTACAACAAAAATGTGATTTATTTGTAAAAGTGTGATTTCTTAAAAACAATGACCCAACTCCCTGCTTAATGCCATCATGTCCAGCCCTGCCAACCTAAAGACTTCACTTTCAGTTTTCTGCTTAATGACATCACTTTTGGCCCTAGATTGTAGGGGGGTCCTGACAGGTTGTCGTACCTAAAGAGAGGGTCCTGGTGCTTAAGAGGTTGGCAACCACTGCTTTACAATAATTGTAGCAAATCACAAAAGGTGAAATATTGTAAGGTCCCCCCAGTCCAATTCTGTTGGGTTCCACTGGCAGAATATGCGTTCCACCAGCAGAAATGCCTGGATCCTGGCAAATGCCACATAACAGTGCTGCACTGCTAGCAAGCATGACAATGCCACCAGCACAGTCACTGCCCGCCATGCAGGCAGGCCAGCAGCAATGCCCTTATCTGTTGGCAAGAAGAGTTGGCAGTGGGGGTGGGCATTGAGAGGGATGAGGAGGGAGTGGGAGGATTATGGATCTTTCTGGGTGGGGCGGGTGGAGGAACTGGGAGGGGGTAGGGTGGTGTTTAGAAGGAGGTGGATCTGTCAGCAGTGGTACACCAAGCAGCAGTTGGGCTCATACCAGACAGTCTGTGCAAGCTGTAGGCATATAGACATATTAGTCTATATGGTGTTTTCACCATATGTGGGACAGCTGCCTGTGAGAATCAAGGTGAAACACATAGACAACAGCATCAGCTGCCCCCATTTTCTGCCTTGAGATGCAAACTTGGTGATTTGTGAGGGGCACAGGGGCCTCCAGAGTGGGCATGCAGTGGTGCCCTGTTGGGGATGAGAGGATAGTGGCTTGAAACATTACCCTTTCCCTCTCCAGGCCCGGAGGTGGAGGCTGCAGTGAACCTTGCTGAGAACCACTGTTCAGCCGCCTGTGGCGATGGTGCAGCCTTGAAAAAAACCAAAGGGATTCATTTGAGCAGTTGGCCAGCAGCAGCAATAGTCCCTGGCATTTGCCAAAAGGAAGCAGACATTCTCTCCTCTTAGCTGTTGCAGAAGGTGAGGCAACACACTTGATAGCAGAGACACATTTGACAAGCCTGGAGGGTCAGAATAAGGTGGTGGGGGCAGTAGAGACATGAGTGGGAGATGAAGCAGCAATACACAGCGGCATAGAATTCCCTCCCCTCTTTTGCTTACCTGTGTAGGGTGAACTGTTCTTTCCCTGTTGGGATGGTGAGGTAGAGGTTCCAGTCTCGAATCCATCTGTGGAGTCTCCTGGGCCAGAAAATCTGCAATAAGAATTCTGAGAAGACAAGTATTACTCATCCATCTTGCATACATGTTGTGAGGGACAAGAGGCCCATTGTTCCCTTTGAATCTCAGGTACCCTTGCACCGTGGTTGCCATTGCCAAAGTTCTCCTTTGAGAGACCAGAAAAGTACAGTCCTTGTCATGAGTCTAATCATTTGTGCTACAGTCTCCCTGGCAGGGGCTTTCGTACCAGGGTTGGTGTGTTATGACTGGCTGCCAAATCATATCCTCCATTGTAAAGAAGTGAGTGGGGAGGGGTGGGGCAGTAGGCTTTTTGCTGCAGGTTTGTTGTTTTTTTGTCTTTTTGGGGCAGAGGTTCCAGGAGAGCTTGGGGCCTTGTGTGTGCAGGGGAGGGAAGGGGGAGGTGCTAACACTCCTCCAATCACGCTGGTACCTGGGAAAAAGGGGCTGCTTGTCATGCCTATCGAGGGCATCCGGCCTTCTGGAGGGTGCAGGAAGCCCACGGATCTCTCTGCAGGTCTGCAATTGCGACCTGAAGCACTTCTAAGGTGCAGGGAAGACTGCAGAGGGGTCCATGGGCTTCCCGCACTATCCAGAACGCCGGCACTACCGCCAGTAGGTATGAAAAGGAGCCTTTTCCTTGGAGCCTGCATGATCGCAGGAACACTGGTGCCACTGTAAACATTGTCCCAGCCCTTAAGGGGGCAGGGACCAGGAATTCCAGACTGCGGGATGTGATGCTCCAATTTGAAAACCTCAGCCTTATGGTGTTCCTCCTATGTACACCAGCTGGCATTATTTTTTATGCTTGGGGGGCATGTCCATTTTCTGAAGGGGGGGTTCAGATATTGTACAGATCAGCTATTCCTTATTCCTCCAACATTCCTGCTCTGTGCCTTCCAGATCATGCCCCAATTACACCCTATTTTGGCCTCTCTGCTGGCGTCTGAGCTGTCTGCTGTTTTTCTGGCGCTGTGCTCGAATCCATGAGCAGATAAAGCAGGTAAAGCCAGTGGAGCTGACTTTGTGCTGGGAAATGTAGGGGTACATTGGTGTAGGTCTGAGGAGAGAGCCTCCTCTCCTCCCTCAAGCACCTCTTGGCCTGAGCATGCAGGCACAGGGGTGCACATTTCTATGCAAAATCATATGCATATCCTAGGTACATGTAGAAGTTAGCCCCACAGAGCTCAATTAGACTTACTCTCCAGTAAGTAATTACAGGATTGCAACCCTAAGCTCTGCTCTGATGTCCTGGAATGGGTTCTGTCCTGATCCTTCCAATCTGGCTGGCCCAACCTCGTTAACAGCAGAATCCAAACGCTGGGCTGGAATAGGCAGACTGACCCGCCTGTCCCATACTCAGGTCGGGCCTCAGAGGTGCTGCTGCACTACCCAGGCAAAAGGGAGAATATTCCCCTTCCCCCATATAACCCTCAGTGGCCCTGATTGGGCTAGTCAGAGCTGCGCCACCAAAACTGGTGGCACAACTCCAAGCAGGCAAATCAGGGCACGGAGGTTAGGATCCAGTCCAAAAGCCAGATCATGCCTCCACCCCCTCCCTGGTCTGGCCCACCCACAAGCCCACCAGTTCTCTGCCCTCCCTCCACCGTTCTACCCTTCCCCTCACCCTGTTCTGCCTCCCGCCCAGAGGCCAGTGGCAGCCTTGGAAGGCCGGCCTTACCTTTGGGCTTCCGGGCCCAGGAGGCAGAACACTGAGGCCAAGCCACATCCATGTGCCAGCTAGCCTATCCCTCCAAACAATGGCACAAAGGCACTTTACAGTGCATTTGCAACATTTGGAGGCCGGCCCAAGCAACATGGGCCAGCCTAGAGCACAGTTTGGATTGTGCTCTGAGGTGTAAATCATCCAGAATCAACTGCCTATTTATAAACTTACATTCAACTGAGATGAATGTGTGCATGAAATTGTAGAAGAAGCAGACACTCATCAATGTAAGTTAGGGATCGAAGTAGGACACACACACACACACACACACAATCTTGAAAACACTTCCTGACTAAGGTTTACAGTGTTATGACAGCCCTGAAATGTGGCAATTGAGAAGGTATGCAATTACCACAAACCCTCTTTGAGTGCTGTCTGTAGGTTAGACTCAGTTAAAAAAATAAATAACCAGTGTAGAAATTGGGTCCCTGTCTAGAGAAATTAGTTCTCAAATTGCATTACAACAGAATAGGATATGCATATAAATATACAGTCTGAACTTTAAAAGAATGAGATCAATTATATCACAGTGGAACTAGAAAAGGTGTAGATGAGAGCGACCAAAATGATTACTGGGCTGAGGCACCTTCCTTATGAGGAAAGGCTACAGTGTTTGGGGTTCTTCAGTCTAGAAAAGAGGCACCTGAGGGGGGGCATGACTGAGAGTGCAATCCTAAACTAGAGTTAGGCCGGCATAAACTAAGCCAGTAAAGTTTGGCCAGCACAAGTGTGCTGGCCTCCCTGACTCAAAGTGTGGTCCAAACATACTTTACAGGGGCCCTTGTGTTGGCCAAACTTTGCTGGCTTAGTTTATGCCAGCCTAACTCAGTTTAAGATTGTGCCCCCAGATGTACAAAATTATACTAAAGATGAATAGACAGCGGTATTTTCTTTTTCCTCACTCACAATGACAGAACCGGGGGCATCAACTAAAATTAAGTGTTGGGAGAGTTAGAACTCAAGAAAATACTTTTTTTTTTTTACCCAGCAGGCAATTAATCTGTGGAACTCCTTGCCAAAGGATATGGTGATGACATCTGACCTGGATGCCTTTAAAAGGGGATTAGACAGATTTCTGGAAGAAAAGTCCATTACAGGTTACAAGCTGTGATGGGTATACATAATCACTTGGTTTTAGAAGTACGCTACCTCAGAATGCCAGGTGCAAGGGAATGGCAACAGGATACAGGCATCTTGTTGTCTTGTGTGCTCCCAGAGACATCTGGTGGGCCACTGTGAGATACAGGAAGCTGGACTAGATGGGCCTTTGGCCTGATCCAGCAGGGCTCTTCCTATCTTCTTGTATTCTTATATAAAGTTATTAGACTCCAAAACATTTTAGCAGAGAGGATATCTCTTGATAATAAGCAGAATGGAGATAGTCGAAATGAATTTTATTTTAAAGTTATTAGGGTTGTTTTCAGCATTTCCAGCTACAGTCCTTGAACCTATCTTGCAAAATTGGCAAAAACAAAAACACGTTATTAGACTTTCTATAAGCAGGAAAAAGAATATGAATATTGCCACCTTTCAATTACTAAAGGAGAAATAGTATTCACAATGCATTTTACTATGACATTGAAAGTTTGATAATTAGCTGGCACAGATCTGGGAAGCCTGGTGTAACGTTGGGAGGGCCAGGAAGGGAGATTAGGATATGGCAAAGGAGGCCTCCTCCAATTCCCCCCCCCCCCCGGGCCAAATCTGCCCCGTTCCACCCTCTCCCACCAGAAATCCCCCCTCCCTTCCTCTCTGCCATCTTTCCCATGCTCCTGTTCCTCCCAGCGTGAGCCTACCTGCTCTGTCCAATGCAACGCCAATGAGACTCAGACCTCCACGACTGCCTCCCCACTGCGCCCCATTGGCCCAGCTGCATTGGTGCTGGGACATTGGATAGGATTGGGCCCTTATTCACAAAGAGCTTATGGTCATATGATTCTGAAGCACATTCAAGGGCAAATTGATTTTCAGATTGAGGCCATTACTGAACTTTGCTAGTGAAGCTACTCTGTTTTGGTGTGAGTGCTTTTTTATTCCTGTGTACTGGGTGTACTTGCTATTTAAAGATATTGAAGAATGACCATCTTCTTGATTGACAGAGAACACACGTTTTGATTAATTGGTCACACAATAATAGCGACGACATTGGTATAGTTTGTATTTCAATTTTCTCAATGCTGAGCAAGGAAGAGGTACAAACTGCTCTGACACTGTAGTACATTTTCTGATGCCAAAATTTAGGACTCTAGTGGAAAATGAGGAGGCAGACAATGCCATCTATTTATAGAGCATATTTGCCTGAATCCCCTCTTTTGTACTCAACAACCATGGTCTTTCATGCAGAACCACTGTAGATGGACAGCTGTGTTTCTAAACATCTGTGATGAACAGAACTCAGATGGGAGATTTTTAAAAAAGGAGAGAGAGAGAGAGAGAGAGAGAGAGAGAGAGAGAGAGAGAGAGAGGCATCAACATATTCATAAGTTGATATGGGAACAATGAAAGCACATATTGTAGGTCTGAAGGAAAAGCAGTGTCAGCTTGGGAAAAAAATTCTCTATGAAATTCTTTTTGCAGATGTCAGCAATAAGCTTGCTGCATGAGTAAGTAACATTATAAACTCAGGGAAAAGACAATAATGAAAACATTGACCAACCAACCATCACTGGGAGCAGAAGAAGTTAAAACCAGAGTATTTGTTGGTTCTAGAGATTTGTAGAAATAGAGAGCCCAAATCTTTGGATGTTTTTTTCATTCATACTGAAAAAATCTGAAACAGAGAAGAAAGTACAGGGCAGATTTTCTGCACAGTTTCTGCGCGCGCGCACGCACGCACACACACACACACACACACCTATTTATCTATCTCTATCTATCTAAAGCATTATTTTACTATATTTTACTATACTATAATATTTTATACTATACTATAATATTTTATATACTATACTATACTATACTATACTTTTTACTATAAAAAGTAGTAAACATACACACTTGTGTAAGCTTTCATAACTCAAGCCTGCTTCATAGGGAAAGTTACTAAGGAAGAATAATCATCACCTTCAGGTTTCTTTTCAATTCAGTTTCTTTATAATAAAAGGAAATGAGAGAAAAGATACAAAGGTTTTGTATCGAATAACTGAAATAAATACAAACCGTTTTTGATCTGTGAAGGCATGGAATGCAGTCATTGGTCTAGCTGAGTGCACACTCACTGAAAATAACAAAGACCAGCATGCATCTCCTGCATAAGCAAAATTAGGGATGCAGCCTGCCAAGCCTGCTGTTCCTAACAACTCCCTCAATGGTGACTGGGTAGATTTGCAAAAGCAGTGCTTGGAGGATGCATTAGTAATGTCCTTCATTCTCCATAGGTACATAACTTATCAACCAGTGCATCACATCCACAAATTCACAATTCATTAGAACAGGGATGTGTGATCAGGAGGCAAGGGAGGCTGAGCCTCAATTGAGCTCCTTGGACCGTCTGGACCTGAGCTCCCCAGTTGTGGCTGAAGATGTTCTTCTGTCACGTCCTGGAGCCTTTCTGAGGCCTGCAGAGGATGTGTGCAGCCTCTGTTGGCCTCAGAAGGCCCTCCACAGGGCTTCAGTGACATTCTGTGCCTCCCTGGCACAGAACATCACCACACCTCCGTGCGTTATATGTATGCAGGAACTGTTCTAATATTTCCACTATTTATCACAGTTTTATATTGCCCTTCGTCCAAGGAGCATAGGGTGGCGTACATGGTTCTTTCCATCCTTTTTTCCTCACAACAACCCTGTGAGGTAGGTGAGGCTGATATACAGTGACAAGCCAAGGTCACCCAAGAAGTTTCATGGCTGAGTGGGGGTTTGACTTGGATCTTCCAGGTCCAATTCCTGAACCACTACACCATCTTAACCAACTACTGAACATACAGTAGATATGTGTTGGGAGAACTATTCAGCACACCCTAGAAAATGACAAAGGTTCTGCTATGTGTAGACTTCAAACTGTGGAGGTGAAAGCAGAATTATCACTATGTAAAAGGGAAGGAGAGTCCAGATGTGATTAGTATTAGCCACAAGTCTCCTCATCCATGGTAAGATTTACCTCCAAGTGAGCAAGAAGGGTAGTGATTTGGGTGTAATGAGTTGGTGACATTTATGTGCATTTTAACTTTACTGTTGATTCAATCAGGGTTGGGGTAGATAGAAAAGAACAGCAAACTCTACCCCATGAACATCTGATGCAGCAATTTGAACAAGAGAGAGTTTACACTAGACGCTATATTAGCTCCATATAGGAACTTTTATGTTATCTATTTGTGCAATAGAAAAAGATGCATGAGCTTCATACAAGTGTAAGAACATCTTTGAATTTAGTTTCCTTTTTCCTCATGTGTCTAGTATATGATATAAAGGAACAGCCCTTCCACAAGCAGAAAATACCTGCCATTTAATTTGGAAAAAAAATTCCAATATTTTTATTTTTATGTAGCCGTAGTCTCTTAGATTATCCATATTCTATTTTTTTTAATCAAAGTGGGATTCTTGGCACATGAACATTCAACCTTAATAAATATAAAATAAATTCCACTCAGCACAACAATACTGAACAATGTTGAACAAATATCCCTTTTTATATCAGAAAGAATGTACAGCCACAGGATTTTGATCAATTACGTGGGAGAAAAAAGTGAAGGCATTTCTGGTTTTCTGAAATTTCTTGGCACATGAGAGAAACCTGGATGTATGATTACTTTATGTTAAATGAATGTTTAATGAATAAAAGCTAAAAAGCAACATGCCATATGTACTACAAAAGCGATCTATAATTTTGATATATTAAAGAAGCAGTCGGAAAAATAATAAATGACCATTCCATTACTCATGTCCTAGAGCCTGAATTAACAAATGATGCTATTGGCTATTGGCATATTTGCAGAAGCTAGTTTTAGAGGTGATTTCAAGGGCTGTACACCGGGTCTGACAACACACTAGATAGGTTTTTCTGATTGTTTAAACAGAATCACAAGAAACAACAACGCAATGATGAGAAGAACTTCAGAAATATGTTTCATGAAAAGAGGCATGCTAACTAACATGTTCTAAAAATGGCAAAAGCATTTTTCTGTTTAAAAATCTGTTTAAACACAGAATTTGCTCAGTCTTTCAATCATAATTTCACTCAATGACTGTACCATGGAATTGGGAAGTAGAACATACAGTATATGGTCTGGGAGGTTCTGGGAGGAGGGATGGCGGGTGGGTGGACAGAATTGAGTGGGGCTGGGTGGGCTGATGGGAAGGTTTGTGGCTGAGCCAGGATACTGGCTCTTCCATGTCTAAGTCCAACACCAGTCCCACACCATCCTGGCTCTCTGTATGACCTTCTTAATTTTGCTGGTCTCTGTCAGTGAGGTAAGCAATATACTCATGTATAAGTCAAACCTGCTGATAAATGATAAGAATAGTCAAACCTGCTAAATTGGGGGATAAGGTACATTATAATTAAAAAATAACAACCAAAAAACTTCCATTCATCACAAATAGATTCTGCTGAAGCTGAATCTTGTCAGTGTGGATGATAAATTCGAAGTCTTACACATCTTTCTCAGGGCTTTCTTTGAGGTGTATCAGCCACTATGGGACAAATTTAATGAATCAAATGTTATGCCATACTATATTTCTTATCCTACAGGCATAGTAGTCATAATCTAATAGAAACTCTTTGTATTGTATTCTAACATGAACTCTAGAGGTGATGCAGGGCAGGTGGGTGGGTGGAGAGATCCTACCACTGCCTTTTAAATCTGCCTTGCATGGATATGCCATTTTTCTAGAACCAATCCCAGAAGGATTTTAGACACTTGCATGTTTAATGAATGTAGATGACTACAACGGTAGCAGAGCATATCACCTAAATGAAGGATGCTTTTGTAAGTGGTTTTATTTATTTAATATATTTGCATGCCAGCAAATAAAAAATATTCACCATAATTACAAAATGTCTAAAAAATACCCAGAAGCAAAACCACACAACAAAATACTGAATTCCAGCAGAATCATAATGATTCCTTTAACGGTCCACTTGCTGGAAGATCAAATGAATGAACATGTGTTCTGCCTGGTGGATAAAGGATAACAAAGTTCTGTAAGACAAGCTCCTCTTTGAAGGGCACTTATATTAGAAATGCCTGTGTTATTCCTAATACATAATTTGTAATGTAGTGTGTAAAGTAGGTATTTTTCATGCACTTCAATAGAAATGATTATACTGCTAGTTATGCAATATGCTGGTTAAATTCTTTCTGAAGAGAGGTGGTTTTTGCAAAACACCCAAACGTTACCATACTACAAAATGCAATAGTTGTGATAGTAAGACATGAAACTGTGGTAATATCTCAACATGTCATCACAGCAATCTGAATTAAAAAGATGCAGGAAAGATGCATAAGCATCTTATAAGGAGAATAGCCATTTTTGCTTGTAAAAGACAGACAGGCTGGATTGGAAAAAAAAGCATGCATCCATTTAATTTTATTATTTGCCTATAAACCACTTTGTGTTGAAAAGCAATATATAAAAACGATTGATTGATTGATTGACTTAGCAATTTTGGAAGCTTTTGTGATAAAAACAAATTCACTATAGTAAAAATGAAATCACTATAGTTAAATACACTGTGGTATCCCTCAGAATATTCTGCAGATGTAAAAATTAGAGAAAACTCATCGTTTTGACAACCATGTTAAGATATGTATTATTATTCTTTTTTACTCATATTTATTCATTGGTTCCCCCCTTTTAACCCTGTAAGTTAGGCTGAGAGAAAGTGACTCATCCACAGTCACCTGGTAAGCTCTTCATAGCTGCGGGGCAGATTTGAACCCAGGTCTTCATATTCTCAGTCCAGCAAACTAACCATTGAATATTGACTTTTCCATATACCTATTACCAGATCATTGGTAAGTCCAAGTGTATCTTATAGTTGCATTCTCCATTCATTCTTCTCTGCATACTCTGAGGTTAAACAAGAGGAAAAAAATGTGGTTTTTTAAATGTGTGTTGGATCTTGGAATTGTTGTTGTTGTTGTTGTTGTTATTATACTTTTGCACAGTCACTACAGGTGTTGTGACTGGTATACTCTGAGCATTGGGACCTTCCCAAGGACCTGGGATGTTCAGAGGTATTTTCTCAGTATATGTGCAGTTCCTAGAAGGGCTGCCTTTTGTAGTTGCATCATCATCATCATCATCATCATCATCATCATCATTAATATTAATATTAATATTAATATTTAGATCTGAGGGTAGCACAACACAAGTCTTTGAAATTTAATGAAGAATAAAAATTATTGGCATAAAAAACCCCACCAGCAGAATTTGGCTGGTGCAAGGGAGGCTCTCTGTCGGCACTCTCGGGCAATGCTACTGGTAGCATTGACCTGAGAGCTCTAGCGCCAGTGGAGGGGTGCCACTCGGTGCCCCCACATCGGTTCTAGTGATGTAATGCCAATGCAACATTGTTGCATTGGCACTACGTTAGTGCTGGAATTGCACCCTCAGTCATTATAGCGCTACTATGATATCATTGGAGAGCAGCAAACCGGAAAAAGGAAGTTCCCAGAAATTACAGATCAGTCATCTTCTGGGATTAATACACGGAAAGATTGTGGACTGGATTATTAAGTGTAAAGTCTGTGAGCACTTATAAAATAATGAGATGATTTCTAGGAGTAAGCATGGAACTGTCAAGAACAAGTCATGACAGACTAATCTGTGCCAGGCTCCTTTTGGATACAGTGCTCCATGATATCCTTGTGTATATCCATGATATACATGTTGGCAAGAAGGAATCCATCAGATGGGCTCAAACCAGTAATAAATGGTTACATGTCAACCTAGATGGAAATATCAAGGGGAAGACACTGCCTTGGGCTGTTCAACCTTACTTGGATGAGGGAAGGGGGGATACTTATCAAATTTTCAGGTGACATAAAGCTGGGGCAGGGGATAGCTAACAACCTAGAACAAGAGTCTCCAAACATTTCAGTATGTGGGCCACATCGTATATTTTGCACACTTTCATAGGCCAAAAAAATCAATTTTATAAATGAATAAAAGAAATTTAAATGAATGAGGAAGTTTTACTTGGATCTTCTTTGTAATCAGGATGATTACAAAATCAACATGATTTGTCATCTTTGTGGTAATCGGCATACGATTCAGAAGAGAGATGTGACAATTACAAAGAGACAATGCTGTGCTTCAACTGAGAAATATATAATGAGTAAAAATGTAAAACATGAGCAAAAGAGGTTAGCAACAAAAATATTTTAAGTTGCTGTGGGCCAGATAAAACCTTTTGGGGAGGGTGGGTGTGGCCCCTGGGCCATAGTTTGAAGATCCCTAATCTAGAAGATTCATTCAGCACATGCCAAGAAGCTGAATACAGAAAAATTTTAAATTCTGCATGTACAGTAGGTACAAATTTAAAAAAAAAATCAGAAGCATGAGTACAGAATGGGAGAGACTTCACTTGGCATGACCATGCATGAAAACAATCTTGGTGTCCTCTAGTGGATCACAAGCTGAATAGGAAAAAGCAGTGTGGTGTTCTCACATCTATGCCGGCAAAATAGCCGGCACAGACTTGAGAAGCCTATTGCAGGACCAGCACCCTTACCAAGGGAAGGGAACATATGCCCCCTTCCCCCAAGGAGGCTCTGACAGCTGCTGTGGCTCCTACTGGATGCAGAGATAACTGTTTTGTCGCTGCTGCTCTTTCAGAAATTGGGCAGCTTAGGATTGGGCTGCCCCCCTCTGTGGCTGGTTGAGGGCAAGACTAGAACCATTGGAAATGACAGGAAAGTAAATTTAGCCTAGACATTGGGAAGAATTTCTGAAAAGTACGAGCTGCCTGGCACTAGACGAGTCTGCCTCATGCAGTACTGGGCTCTCCCTCATTGGAGGTTTTCAAAGAGAGGTTGGACGACCACCAGCCAGGGATGCTTGCACTGAGCAAGGGGTTGGACTAAATGACCTCCAAAAGCTCTTCCAAATCGAACGTTCTATAATCCCACCCACATCCATTACCAGATCAATGTGGATTCCCAACCAGCTGGAAAACATCTGAGTCACCAAATCATTGCACTTTTATTATGTAGCTCTGTAAGTCACCATGGGCATTTGCTTCAGCATGGGGAAGGGGGGATATAAATTCTTCAAATAAATCCAAGACTGATTGTAGCCCAGAAAACTTCCTCTAGCAATTCCAAACTGCCTTAACCCTCTGGAGATGCATAAGGGTTGCCAACTGTCCCTGAAGCTATTTCTTTTCCAACATGATGTGATGTCATTAAACCAGGAAGGCCCTGTTAAAATCTCCAGGATTGCTTCGGTGGTCCCCAGAAGACTGATGCCAATTCCTGGAGGCCCCGGGCCAATTCTGGAAAGTTGGCAACCCTACTCTGCATCAAAGTAATCCCCACCTCCATAGGAGATGCTGCTTGCCAACCTCTTTTCTTAATAGATCACGTTCCTTCTGCCAAAAGCTGTGCCAACCGTAGCAAAGATTAGACAAATTCTAATCACCAGTTATGGGTCCTTCCCCTCCCCAACGTTCCCTTCATAACAAGCCCTGGCCTACATATTGAGCTTGTTTAGAGCAAGAACAAAACACAAAACCACCACCCACACACACAACATCACTGTGAAACAACTGCACCTAAAAAGGAAGCTCACAGAAGTAAGGTTTTTATTGGGGGGGGGGAGAGAAAAGGTGGCAGACATGTGGACCTCAGCAGGATTCATACCCCACACAGACGAGCATGACACCTTAGCACATGCACAGAACCTGATTAATTAGCTGTCACTTTCATTTGTTGACTAGTGAATTATTTATACTCATAAAATGGTTTAATAATTTAGAGCTGATATCTTAGCAAATGACAGCGGAAAGTGACAAGGAGAAGGTGGCATGCTGAAACAACTCCCAACTTAAGTTGAGATCGATGCTATTGTGCTCTGGGCATTTGGGAAGACAATTTTTGCTGACTGTTTGCAAGGAAGAAGGAGGGGGAAGTACGTTGATTTTGTATTACGTGTTAAACAGAGCGAACTGCATATCTCAGTAATCAAAGGAGAAAAGTTCCTTTAAACCAAAAAGAACATGAAATTACTCTGAAGAAATCTACATTTCCATATGAAATGAAAATCATTGTCTTTCTTTTTAAAAGACTAAATAAAAGCTAATTGCAGTGTTTGTTTTAAATTTTTTTTTGTCTCAAAGCACTTCTTCCATCTTTTGTTGCCACAAAGGCTTTGGATACATATTGATTTTGACCTGTATGTCACATTTCTACAAATTCCTTTTTTTAAAAAAATGACAAAGCCAACTTCATATGACGAGGTTACTTTGTATGGTATCAGGATGGAAGCAAAATTACCATTCTCTGCTTCTGTGCGATCTAAATGTAGAGGGAAAGAAATATAATTTGATCCTTAGCTAAATCCAAATTCGCACCAAGGGAAATGCTGGAGGAAGTGAAATAATTGAATACAAAATCCCTGCAAAGTCTTCTGTGGAGGTAGACAGCATCTCACTCATGCATTTTCTGTCCCTCTGGTTCCTAAGTGGATGTATAAGCAAACAATAACTTGATTTACAACTCCAAATAATGGGGAAAAAGAAGACTTAAAGGAGGCATTTCTTGGGCATTACACTTTTCCGTTTCCCTTTACCATACGGATATTGTACGTGTTAGGAACATATTTTGATGAAATGCAAACAAAATCAGAAATCTAACAATTTATTCTACTGCAGCAACAATTCAAAGTCCACTATGATGGAAAAGCTCTTTCTTCAACCCCCACCCACCCAGCCTGGCATTCCCAGCACAATTTCTTTTGCTACAATCAGAAGAAGTGGGGCTTGGACTGCCTCTATCCAAAATTGCTTCTAGTGCATAGATGATACAATCATATCTCAAATCAAGACTTTCTTCAAGTAATCAATGTAGAGTCAGACAGTGAAAGAATTACTTACCACTATAAGCAGCTTCAGGCAAGCACAAAAAAAAAGGTACTCGCACGACACCAATTCCCTTTTACAAAACCATTCACTTTCTGACCTGGCTCTTATTTATTTCTTGTACAACAAATAACACTATAGGTATTATGAAGCATGGTGAAATGTTTGACAATGATCAAGATTTTCAGTAGTGGTTCCCCCACTTTTTTTTTTTTTTTAGTCCATGGCACCATAAGCCACAGCTTGATGTTCTTGAAAGATTTCCTAATTTGCACTTCTTTTACACTGGGTAAGCAATTTGGAAGTGGAAAGAGATGGTAGGCCAAACAATGATGGAGCCATTGTTTCTTTCTTCCCAGCAACATGTGGAATCACAAAGACCTAAGGGCCAAAACAGATGTTCAGCTAAACATGCTAAGAGGTGTGTTTAAAACCGGAAGCACCTTATTAAACAAAAGGCAGTTGCAGAGTGCCCAATCCTGATTGAGATTATGACCTGTAGAGCTGGGGGGTGGGGGCGGGAAGGGGAGAGAGACTACAGATAACCATATTGTGGCTGCAAAGGGCTGCTGAATAGCACAGAATACATAAGAACATAAGAACTGCCTTGCTGGATCAGGCCAAGGGCCCATCTAGTCCAGGTTCCGGTATCTCAACAGTGGCCCACCAGATGCCTCAGAGACTGAGTAGCCCAGTGACTCTTCCCACCAGTAGTTATAGTAGGAAAATTGACCCACCCCATTTTTTTTGAGCCTCTTAACATATAGTCTGGGATAAGTGGGCAATAGGAAAAAAAACCTTAATATAAATCTTCTATAGTTCCTTGCGAACAATAGTCAGGTGAAGGTGTTTTTTCAACGCCATGTTTAACAAATTAATAAAGCACCACAAAACATGTTTAACAAATTAATAAAGCACTATAAATCATGTTTAGCAGGATCGGAAATAAATGATCATGTGTACCATAGACAATGTTGGTTATTCTACTGCCTTGGGTATCTGAAAAATGATGTCTCTATACCAGTGGTTCCCAACCTAGAGGTCGCAACCCCCTGGGCGGACACGAGCTGATTTTCAGGGGGTCACAGCCCCATTAACTACCCATTAACATCATTTGCACAACATTTAAAAAGTTGCATTTTTGCAATATTTTCTGGAAACCTCCAGATAGAGAAATATGTTTTTGAAATACTTCAAATATTTGTTGTTTTTGAAATATTTCCACATACTTCAATACAACTATTGCTTTTAGTAGCCTATGGTAATCTACATACATGTTTTTTACAAGCACAATGATGTCACTTCCTGCTTACTGACATCATTTCCAGTCTGGAGGGGGGTCCCGAAAGGTTGTCATACTGAAAAAGTGGGTTGCAGTACTACAAAGGCTGAGAAATACTGCTCTATACTATAACATTTATATGGACAAATGTTCACAATTTGCAACTTATCTTCTACTAGAAGTTCTACCTTCTTTGGGTCTGAAGGAGAGTTTGGCGCGTTAGGGGTGGACACGTTGAGTGACCTTTAGGTTCTTCCAAATAAAGATGCGGAGACTTGTTCTAAATATAACTTTGTATTTAGAACGTATTTACATAGAACAGCTTCATAGAAATCATATCAAGCTCTCTCTCTCTCTCCACACATCTCACTCCAAAGACAGCTCCTCACACACTAACACAGACTAACTGATACACAGTCCAGTTAAAGCCCGTACATAATCGCAACATTTACCTGTACATATCACATGATCAGGTTCCCGCCTAAAAGCTCAGTTGCTAACCCATTTCAACTTGCAAATTTACACCAGTGCTCTAAATCATATCCCAACAGGGTCTGAGTCTCCTTTGAGGTAAAAATGGCACCTATTATTTTTAGACAAAACTTGAAAGCCCGGAATTTACCATGAGTCAACAGGTCATTAATGTATTGCCTGTCCTATAATGGCATTTAGATGCCAGAAGGGGTAAAAGTAAGGTAGAAAAAATATGATATAGTTCATTATATTGGTGGGATTTTTTTTCTTTTCTAACAGGAAGGTGACTACTATCAGATGGGGAAAAAAGTAATTTTAGCATACAGTACATTTTACTAAATGCTAAAAGGGATTAAAACATTTTCAAAGGATCTGAACTCATGTAATTTTTTAAATAAGGCTTCATAGCACTCGGCTTCTTGTTCTTATTCAAAAAGGTTCTTCTAGTTATTTATCGTATTCTAGTTATCATTTTTTCTAGTTTCCCATTTCTCTCTGCTTGTGATAACATTTGGAGCACTCTTATTAAAAAAAATCATGTGGCAATTATTGTTACCACTCTTCTTAGTAAGGATGAAGCTATTTACGGCGCAATCCTAACCAACTTTCCAACACTGACATAGCTGTGCCAATGGGGTATGTTCTGCATTCTGTAGTGGGGGAGGGGCAGTCACGGAAGCCTCCTCAAGCTAAGTAAAGGGAATGTTTGTTTCTTTACCTCAGAGCTGCATTGCCCTTACCCGGGTTCTGGAAAGTCGATTAGGATTGCGCCCTTAAAAACAGTGCCACCCAAGGCTGAAAACATCTACATATCTACTTGAACTCTAATGTCAAGTCACAATTTCAGTCTTTTCCTATATTTGACTGTAACCAAAGTAAAATCTGAGTTGAAATTTAACAAACAATCCAAACATACTGAGGTCACAATAACTATTTTCCTGGTGAAACTGATTCAGATCAATACAACAGTTGCTAGGAACATTCATTCCAGAAATGAAATATTTGCTTGGGGAAGAATGTCATTCTTTAGAGGAAAGGGTTACAGTATCTGCCTCTCCTCACAAAAAAAACCAAAAACAGAATCAGTGTCATAAGTTTCGTAGTACTGTACTTTATGCCATCGTATACACAACTTGGAATAGAAGCACAGGGCCCAAACCTGTCCAGCTTTCCAGGGTCAGTGTAGACACAATGCAAAATCGAGGAAAGGTAAGAAATGTTACCCGACCTTGAGGAGGTCTTCCTGACTGCACCCCGCACTGCAGGTTGTGGTGCACACCTTGCTGGCATGGTTACATCTGCACTGGAAAGTTAGATAGGATTGGGCTCCCAGAAACCAGCTAGAACATTGCTGATACACCTTGCACATCTGAGAACAGTAGGTTGTGGTAACAATTTTTATTTTAAAATACTGTCACTAGAACACACATGATTGTTGAGCTCTCTTTTGAAACATTGCTCTTATTTACGGGAAACAGAGAAGAAAGTTCTCCAAAAATTAAACAATATTTCCAGAAACATATATGAGATCTGACAGAAATCAGGAACGGATGTCAAAATACTGCTCTTTTCTACAGATATTTCTGTCCATAGTATCATCTCACACACATTCTTTTCCAGCCATAGAACTATCCAACATGCAAATTTACCTTGTCTGTTCTACCAAAAAAAAAAAAAAAAATTAGACACAGATGTCAAAATACCAAAATCCATGGAACATACTGAAGCAGATGTTGAAAATGGATTTCTTTTTTCATTTGCTGTCAAAGATATAAAACTTCTCTAAAATGATGGGAGCATGTATGCAGCACTCAAGGTGCAGGGGTGAACCTCCACTCACATCATTTTGACAGTTTAACAGAGTTAGTCCTGATTTACATGGTTATTAATGAAAGAAGAAGTTATCACTCAAGGTCAGAGTTAAGGTTGTGGATAACACTATGGCCTACTGCTTTCATTGGCTTACAAATGCATCTGCTTTAACAATTACAAGTTGTTATTTTAAATTAATTGGTGCCTTTATTTTTGATTGCTTTTTGCTTGCCTAATGTGAAGTATGTATTTCAGTAATAATAAAAAATGAGTTTATCATTGCTAGATACTAACAATTCTGAAAAAAATATGAGATACACAGATATATTTACCTTAATATGTTTTAGTTAGGATGCATTAGCCAAGATCCTGATTTCTTATTAGATACCTGCTAACTTTTTCAAGTGGTTCTCTTATATTAGGGAGAGTAATTGACCCTCTTCATCCCTGCACAGTGTCTTTTCTAATGACTGTTGCTGGTGGTGCATTTTTTTAGATTTGAGCCCTTTTGGGGACAGGGAACCATTCTTCTTCTTCTTCTTCTTCTTCTTATTATTATTATTATTATTATTATTATTAGCCTGTATACCACTTTGTGAACTTTGTGTTGACACTATATATAAGTACTGCTGATTGATTGATTGATTGATTGATTGATTGATTGATTGATTGATTGAT
>JAJKFI010000006.1:7187776-7227065 GCA_029204185.1 Lerista edwardsae
GATTGATTGATTGATTGATTGATTGATTGATTGATTGATTGATTGATGCCAAAATATTTTACTTTCTCAACTGAACTACAGAAGAAACAGATATTGCAGATACAGAAGTATCCTATCCATAGCAAAGTAGCTAAATTCCAACAGAGGAACCTTGATGAGTCTATGGCGTACCGCAAGGATTACTTCTGCCATATCCATAGGATGCCACACAAAGGAGCTGTCATTTCTGCCCTCAGAAGCATAAAAGCACAAGCTTCCCAATGTTCAACCTGAAACTAAGTCAAGTTTTTGCATACGTTCTAAGAGAACGCTCATAAAAGCGTGAACCTTTGCAAGCCATCAATGCCATCACTAGTAAAGGTTCAATCAAGTCTGCAAAAGGTTAACCCATTGCACTGAGCACTCACAAAGGTTCCCAGAGGTTTACATGAAAAAGAACCATGGCAAGGAGTCAGTTTGCTTTTAAGGATTCCCATTTTTGCAGGCACATTTGCGCTCATCTTCATTTTGCTTTCAAACATTCAAGCAGGGGAGTTCATTATCTCTCAATTCCCCAATAAAACGCTAACAACATCTCAAAAGCACAGCAGAAGTACTTTGCCATGTCTATGTTGTGTGTTGCTAAATTATGGGCCAAACATGGAAATTAGGTTGAGTTTTTAAGCCACAAGTATTGGCTACATCCGTGGTTCCTGAAGTCCTACTTGAACGTTGGGACTGCTGTAAGTGATGGCGGGGGTGGGGACTGTAACCCGGGGTGCCCGACAGTGCTGCAGTGCTGTGGGCACGCAGGGAGTTCCTACCTCAGCAGGCATAAATTGCGCCCCCACCTTGGACAACGGTAGGACTGCCACTGCTATCCAGTCTCCAACCCAAGAACTGCCCCTGCTCCGGCTGCAAATAAAATGCCTCCTCCTTTTGCTCACTTCCTGGAATGGCAGTAATAGGAGGGTTGGCAAGAACCTTGCAATCTGCAATACATAGCTGGTGAGCTGTCTTTGGTTTGTTGAGTCATAACTAGAGGGGTGCTTTTTTTTTTTTTGGCAAAAACAACGTAACACCAAATTTGCATCAAAAACCAAGTTTGACTAATAAAACATAACACCAATTTTACCCCTCTCAGCGCTGCCTCCTGGTCCTGTTTTCTTTCCAAAGAAGTGGCAGGGGCCTCACCAGGGCCTCCAAAGCTCCAAAGCATCAGGGGGTCATTGATCTTATTGGTGCAGTACCAGTTCCTACAGCTAGATGGTGCCAGCTTTCATTCAGCAATATCCACCGAAAACAAGGAAAGCATGGCTTTTAGAAGGCTGCATTCAGCTCTCAGGGGCTTTACATATCCACATAATCTAACTGCAAGGAGGTGAGGTGCTGGGCATTGCAAGTAAGCACACAAGCTGTGGTTGTGTAATGAAAGGGGCTCCGTCCTATCTCTTTGTGCTAAAAATTGCCTACTTACGCGCCATGGATCTCCCCTGCATATATTGGACTGCCTCTGTTCTGTACTCTGCCTAGATGTTTTACACTTGCATGTTTTGTTGTGGTTTTGCTATTGTGCATACCCCCCATTGAAGCAGCTGTTGTTTGCATTTTTGTAATGCACTGTTCTTCATGTCCTCATTTCATTTCCTCCAATCCCCTAGCAGGAGCTCTGGAATGCCTGTGGGCTGCATCTGCTTTCACTATATCACCTATATCACCTTACAGTGGTTCCCAAACTATGGGTCGGGACCCACCAGTGGGTCACAAGCCAATTTCAGGTGGGTCGCAAAGCACCTAGAGCAGCCATATTGAAAATATGGGAAGATTAGATGCTGGAAAGGGGGAAGGCTGTGAATCTTTCTGATTCTCTTTGCTATTGGAAAATGGCTGAGAAATAACTCAACATTGATCAATTTTCAGGAAAGAAGCAGGCTCTGGCATTACAATAACAGCACTGCAGGCCATGATATCACTTCCAGTGAGTCCTGGACAGATGGTCATTCTATAAAGTGGCTAAAAAGTTTGAGAACCACTGCTTTAGCAACAAGTGATGTGGGGGACACTCCAGAATGATGTGCAATGAGGCATGAAGAAGAGCAGACGCACAGAGAAAGGAGAGGAAATCTGTAATAGACAGCATACTTGCAAATTGAAGCCAGTTCTGGTACAGTACATTGGTATCTACAGTTCAGAACTTCTCAGGTTGCAAGCAAACTCTGGTTTACCCCAGAGGAAGTCAAATGATAATTTGCTTGGGACTGATCAGAATGTCATTACCTTCCTTTTCCATATTAAGTGATTCTACAAAATGGGAAAATGGCCCACCAGTATTGTGCCTTCTTTTGTAGTTGATTCATTAGGTGATTATCTTATACCTCTCTCAATTTATACTAACATATGTTGGCAGAGTGCTTCTAGGACATGGGACTCTAGGTATTAATTAGTCTTTCTACTAAAATGTAATTAAAGTAAAAACCTAATCACTACAGATTATGTTCCTTTCTTCTTATTTTTCTAACTTCCTTGAAGCATAAGTTAAAAACTCTAAATAGTGCAGAGTTACTCTATAATTAGCCTCTTCCTGAATGCTGTAGTAAACAAGTTTTAGAGTAAAAATCCCCTCCATCTATTCATAAACACTGCTGGAAGATTTGTGTGTGTGTGTGTGTGTGTGTGTGTGTGTTCGTAAATGGCAGAGATTTTTTTTTTACTATGCTATGACTCATCTTGTTTTATTCACATCTCCCTTTCTGAATTCAAAAAACAATTCTTTCAAAGTGACTACTTCCTAACTAATTAATATTGGCTATTGGGAGCTGCAGTAAAAGAACTGTACTGATACAGTAAAGAAAAAAATAATAATTGAAACTTGGATACATCATTTCAAAATCATTTTGGCTAAAGTTATGGAAAACAGAAAATAATTCCAAGAGTCTAATCCGAAAGCAAAAGTAAGAAATTCTTACCTTGTAGACAGTATCAATTAAGAAATGATTCAAGGAGTATATTGCATCAAGGTGATAGAAAAATATTAATAAATGTTAACCTAATGCTTTTCAGCAAAAAATAGTTCACAAAGTTGTTTACTCAGCAAAAGAAAATATTACATTTCTTGAAAAATTATCAATGATTAATGGTGAATTTTTATGAATATTACTAGGGTTGTAATTTCTTACAGGAAAGCTACAGAAAAACAAAAGTATTATTCTGAATTTATACCTCCCCCCTCCCCAATGTGGAAGGCTCATGATGAGTAACAGTAGATCAAAACAATTGCAGCATCCCATTAACATTCAAGAATCAATTAAACAGTTATGGACATCATAAATACTAAACCTTCTCCCTCCAGCAGCTTAACCACAGCCTCCCTAAACAAGCTGAAAATATCATTTGAAATATCAAGAAGGCAAGAAAGGAATGGCAGGATGTTTTCTAATTTTGGCTCGTTTAAGGATCAAATATGTTTTGCTGTTAATAAGAGGCTGAACACACAGCAATATCAAACGATAAACCCTGGCACCATCAATTAGGGCACAATCCTAACCTGGGGTTGGGCAGGCACAGTTAGGCCGGCAAAGTTTGGCTGGCCCAAGGGACACCGTAAAATATGTTTGGACCATTTGCATAATCAGAGAGGCCAGCACACAGATGTGCATCATCCTCCCTGACTCTGAGAGTGGTCCAAATGTGCTTTACGGTGGCCCTGATGCCAGCCGAATGTTGCTGGCCTAACTGTTCCAGCCTCAGGTTAGGATTGTACTCTTAGTGTTAAAATTTCACTCTTGTTCTTTACTTGCAACTATCAAATCTCATTCAACAGGAGATAATCCACTTGTGTATTTTCATATATAATCATTCCTGTGCTGTGCAACAAAAGAGCTGATTCCCTTTCTCTGATGTAGTCATTTGCATGTGAGGAGGGCTTGCAGGGTTTTTCCCCCCCATATTACAGTTACACAGATCTGCTTCAACACTGTGTGACAGTAAGGTGACAGTCAAGGAATACAAGGATTCTACTCTCTCAAAATTATACACAGGAACCCAAATCAGAAGAGTGAGTCTATGAACAGCATCATCCCTTTAATGACTTAATTCATCCATATCAACAGCATGTTCAAGCTGCTTGTGAAGCAACTTGGACTATCTTAGGGAGTGGAAATAAGACCATCTTACAGGCCTGATTTCCAGAGGATAGACAGATACAGGTGGCTATTTTGTTACACTTCTGCATCTCATGTACAGGAAATGTACCTGACCACTTGGCAGGCAATCAGCTTATCTAGCGGTCACCTGCAAACTGCAGTCAGTAATCATCACTCTGTAAAAGTTCATCTGTACCATGATGCCACATGGTAAGGAGAACATACACATTCCAGTGCTAATGTGAGGTAACGTGGATAAGAAAGTGGTCACTTGGAGCAATTCAAAGTGTGGGCCCAGAATTCACAGAACATATTTTGTTTCTAAATACAGCACTCATCCATTCATGTTCATTAGCCTGGTCCTTTTAGGGTGCAATCCTAACCTGGAACTAGGCTGGCACAGTTAGGCCAGCAAGGTTTGGCCGGCACAAGGGACACCGTAAAGTATGTTTGGACCACTCTTGGAATCAGAGGCCAACACACCGATGTGTGCCATCCAAGACAGTCCAAGAGCAGTCCAAATGCGCTTTTTGGCAGTTGTTATGCCAGACAAACTGTGCTGGCCTACCTGTGCTGGCCTAACTCCAGGTTAGGATTGCACCCTTAGTGAATTACTTGTATTATGTCACTTTTATCAGCTGCAAATATAAAAAAACAAATTGAGTCAATAAAAGAAACTAGGCTTTTATAAATCTTGATTACCCCTTGTATTATTACTATTCTACTGGTCAACATAGAGGGACATAGTTTTATTGTTCCCAGAAAGCACCAGAATACATTTAGAAAGTGTACATTTAGAAATGAAATGATGTGTACAGCCAGTTCTTATGGTTTACCTCAGAGGCCTAGGAGCTGCTGTAAGGCCATTCCTTCCCACATCACTGTGGTAAGGTGAAAATCCCACAACCATGTGGGAAGAGTCTATTGGGTGGTGCTTCCCCACACCAGTACTACCCTAATTTCTGGAATGTTAATGCCAACAAGGGGAATAATCATAGTGTGGTTTCCTTCTGTAAGGTCCTGGGGCTTCTTCTGTTACCCTGGTGACAATGAGTGGCACTCCAGTGTTGCCCAAATAACATTAGAACCAACTTTCAGGAGTTCACTTGTTCACATTCTCCTTCTTGAACATAGATTCGATTCAGGCAACAAGCTGAGATATGATGGGTACCACATACTGTATGTTTTATTCTCATGCATGATACAATGTGATGAAACACATTTGTGGTCATCGATGTGATATGGATGGAACCAGGTAGAAGCAGTCATACAGTACGATCACAATCGCACGCAGTTGGTCAGAAAACAATCTCACACTACTAGCTGCACTGGTTGTGTACATGTGTCCCAGTAGCAAGTATGTATTTCTCCCCCAACAGTGTTGGACGTATAGAAATGGTTAACTAGAATGTTCATTCACTGGTATTTTGCATTTTCACCAACATAACTTCAGAGATCAGTCACAAAGTAGCACCACAGACTTTGGCAGGGAACCAAAGATATTGGTCAAATGCAAGGCAGAATGATCAAAACATATGCAAGGCATACCACTCTTGCTACTCAGGACTCTATGGAGAGCCACATAAGCCATGAAAGATATCTCTTCCTCACCTCAAAACCATACACCTGACCATGACAACATGGCCTTGTGATGTCAGGAAAACCAACCGCATCAAGGAATAGGTTGGATATGAAAGAACAGATGTGATAACATTCTTACAGTGATAGGGAGTGCCACCATGCACATGCATACGTGCGTGTGTGCGCGCACACAAACACACACACACACAAGCAAAAAAAAAATGCCATGCCAAAACCATAATGTCAGAATCAAGCAACAGACAGGCAGTTTAAAGGGATATTCCCAAGGAGGCAGTGTAATTGCAGGCAGACATGCAGAAATATTAAGCAATGTAGAATGCAAACTTATGGGAAGATTGCCACAGAGCAAACAAGGAAAAACAGACCCATACTTTATTTATTACTAAAATAAATAGTTTGTACAGCTTGCATTTTTGTGCTCCGTTTTCTGACAATATAAATCCGGTTCCCCATCACTCCCTAATATCTATATTGTTTAGTGCTTTATATACTGTATGATTAGTTGGCAATGGTACTGTTCAATCTGTACTAATCTGTATGCATTTATATTGTCTGAGCAGTTCCCTAATTGGTTTCCATCCAAGTAATCCCACAGAGAATAAGGTTACATGCTGAAAAGGGCTGAGGTGAGAGAGTGGTTAAAAGGGGAGTGCAAACTCTTTTCCTGTTCTTATTAAGAATGCATTGCACATCTGCATTTTCTAAAAAAAAAATTCTAAAACTGCCTCTCTCTGAATAAGTGTGAATTGTATACGAGCATAGGAAAATAACAAAAAAAAAAAAAAAAAGAGGATCATTTGTGAAAGCTCCACCCATTTCAGTTTCATTCATGGCTTGATACTGTACATTAGGATTCTCCATGGGTTAAGAAATGTATTGAAAATGAGCAATGTTCACATTAGGCATCAGATTTTGTCCAAGAAGTATATGGACATAGATGCGGTTGCGGGGACAAACCCCCCCCCCCTCAATTTGGCTGCAATGTTAACAGCAATAAAAATGACCAGTTTTGCTTTCTAAACCAGAATTTACAGACATCAACCAATGACACTAAAAATTGGAATGGACAAACCGTTTAAGTCTATGCTGTCAGTTACAATTTCTCCCTGGTGGAGAGGAGAAAGAGATTATCTAACAGGCCTACTTGAACTCACTGTCTGTCTAAGGTCTTTCAGGATCTTTAGATGCTTTAAACTATATCTAGCATTCTGTGACACAAAAGAGTGTAACCCAGATTCTCGCTGGTTGAAATCAATATGAATGTTGCCATTGACTCTGAAAAGAATAGGGTTACACCGGCTGAAATAAAATATGAACTCAACGTTTTATGAGGACTGTGCTCTGGCATCATTCAGAATGGGGTATCTGCAAAATCAATACATGACTCAGACAAACCGATGAATGACAGGTGTTAGGTGCCACAACCCACAGCTTGCAGAGAATTTAAGAGGATGTAAGAGCGCTGAGTTCTTGAGTCCCTTTGTGGATTATTGATCTTGCACTGCAAGAACAATTCAGGCAGTTAAGTATTTGAGCCCCAGCACACCTTATATGGTCTCTTGATTATACCTTGTGTGGATTCTAAACTGTGGACGTCCACATTAATTTTGTACCATAAGTATGATTATTGAGTGAGTGTACACAAATATATGTGCACGTGTGTATCAAAGGCATTTTTCAGTTTGCTTTATTTTTGCACTCCCCCTCCCCCCGAAAAAAAACTACACATCATGAAGGAACTGAAACTAGGCACTATTTGGAAGTGAATTGAGGAAGTGGAAACAGAGCTCATGAGTAAAAGTTTTCAGGATCAGGGTACCAGAGAGACAGTTGCTGGGGCAAACTTGGGAACAATATGTGTTGGGGTTTTTTTTCTTGTTTAAAATATAAATGAAAAACCCACATCACTGCCAGGATTACTGGGTTGTATTTTGAAAACATAAATATAAGCTTATTTTAGATCTCAGAAATAATACAAAATATCATTTCTCTGGATACTGCCGTGATTATTTTTTTTGCAGAATTCGAAATTACTTTGACAATTACATTTTTAAGCCTTCAGTTTAGACATCCCACACTTAGGATGTGAGCATGGGGTAATATTTTTTTAAAACTCCAGTATACTAAACTCCTGATGATGAAATTTTATGAGAGTCCTTTTCAAATGCAGGGCATATATGGGTTTGTATCTTGAACTGCAAGAGGAAAGCATAAACCCATAATGTGGTTCCACATTTCTTTTACATAAGAAATGTCTGAATTGAATATTAATTATAATATCGATCAATCAAGTTTGAGCTCCATTTTAGAGATCTACGATACATTGGTACTCAGACCTTAAAAGGAACAACAGGGCAATAAACTGCATTGATACCAACGTGATTTATTTCCTTCTAAGAATGCTCAGGATAGCAGCCTAAGGCCACAATCCTATGCGCACTTCCCTAGGAGTAAACCCCAATGAGCACAAATGGACTAATTTCTGAGTAGACATGCATAAGAGTGTGCTGGAAGACTTTTTTTTCTTTTTTTATGTCAACAAAGTTCAGGAAAAAAAAGACACTAAAAATTTGCTACCCTTTAAAATATGTGGATATATTTCCTTTCAGCCAATCAGCTCCAAGCTCTTCACAATAATGCAGAAAGAATAAATGGTGTTCAGGTAAGTTATATGAAGGTGACCTTTCTCCTGTTGCCTCCTAGCATCCTGTTCTTCCCTTCCCAGCCCCATCACTTTGTAATAAAATGCGTTTCAACACACTGTAAATATATGAATCAGTCTGATTAATAGGGAAATGGATGAATTAAAAATTTAAAATACAATTAACCCCTTATCGCTTTGTGGTACAAGTGCCTCTATGAACTAGCATCACAACAAACAGTAACAAAAATTAGCTCTCTATGAAAAAGTCACTGCCAGTCAATGCAGAAAAGGAATTCTATCTAGCTGTAGACAAAATTCTTACAAACCCTCCTCTTTTTGTGCTGTCTTTTTTGTTTAGCCTTAAAAGTTGTATCTTTGGCAAACTTTTACAGTCTCACTCAACTTTCAAAACTAATTGAAAAATAAGATTATATTTCTGTAGGTCCTCTGAAAAGTATCAAAGTAGACAACAATTGCTTAACATCCAATTTCCAAAATGATATTATCCATGTCATTTATTTAATAAATGTTAAAAAAAAAAACCAGGAAAATTTTCATTAAATGCTTAAAACCAGAAGTTATCTACCCCAATTCTTGAAAGTAAATTCAGGATCAGTTAAAAAAATGTACAGCTAATAGAATTCTAGAAATGTATATATTTTAAAACTAATCAGTTACCATACAAACTACCTACCCAGTGGGCATTAAATTGAGTGGTGCTGAAATTATGATTTATGATTAAGGATTATGATCCTTAAATGCAGGATGTAGGATTGTGCTTTTAAGCATTTTATAAAGTGACTGGAATCATATTTTTTGATAGGCAGGATCCTGACCCTTACAATCATTATGGCAATAATCTCTTGGAGTATTGACATTAATACAAATATATTCCTCCCTCATTTTTTTATAACTATGAGATTTTCTATGTCTGCTTAAACGGATAATCCCTAGGTTCCTTTTGTAGTCATATTATTCAAGAAAAGTGTGGGGCATCACTGAGATGGGCAACCTTACAATCCCAAAGAATTGCTATACATCCCTATTATTTTCTAGGCGGGCAAAATGTAATATCTTTATTCAGTCTATGATATGCATCAGAAATGAGTTTCCTTTAATTACGCTGAACTATTTGGACTGTACTATTGGTTTAGACTTTAACAGTAAGTAGGATTGCACTTCTGAACACACTTACTAGGGAGTTAGCCCCATTGAACACAGGACTTACTTTGTAGTAAACATGCATAGGTTTATACAGCCAAAAATAATTTTTCCATATGTATGATTGGAAAGTTTTAAACATTTACAAGGCATGTTTATGCCAACAAATAGTCTTTTGGGATATATTATTGGAAGATTATATCAAGAGAAGACTTCCCCCACCCCCACATACATGTTGGAATGGAGCCTCCCATTTATAAATACAAAAGATGGCAAAAAGTGCCCCTAAGCACATTTTTGGGATCTCCCTTGGCCTGGCCCAATATTAAAACCACCTAAGCAAAGCTTAAGTGAGAGGAAATGCATAGAAGATTCTGTGTCTACCCAAAAACTCTCAAGCTCAAGGGTTGTTTAACTTAACCACTGCTCCTTAGTTTATCTCGCATTAGTGGGAGCTTCTCATTTAATTTACCAGTCCATAATAGGCAACTTTTTTTCTCAACCCAGAGCTAAAGGTCACTATTATATGTAAGGAAAATTAAGCTGGTGTTCTTCGTTGCCTTACAGTTCTCCTAGTTCAACTACTCCAATAAATGAACATGTACAACAAGCCGAAGGGCTTTTTATTACAAATTTAATTCATTTCTCTAGACAACTGTGAAATTTGCCATTGACATTAGTCATTACCCCAAGGCGAACTAAAAGATGATCTCAGTTAATAAATGATCCTTAACAAGGAACGCTCCCTATCTTCTCTGATATTGGCACAGGCACATTTTATTAATGCAGGGTTAGCTTCCTGCCAGAACACTAGCATTCACGACTATTTGGTATACTTGTTTCCTCTTCCTGCTCCTGATATTAATAATTATGCAACGGGATAATTAACAACACAAAGAGACAGTACTCTGAGCTTGCAGCTAGATTTTCAGCATGTTAACCTTCTGGGAAATAAAGAACAGAAGCAAAGAGTCTAGCCAAATAAACCCATGCAGGTTGATTTCACAGTGTGTAAAAGGCTAATTATCTGTGAAAAGTCTGACCTCAAGTAACAAAATTACACAAATGTGCAGGAATTTTATTTTAAATACAACTCAGACCATTTCAAAGTAGAACATGCTGCGGCGAGTTGACTGGCAGAACAGTTTGGAAAGACTGTGTGGCATCGGATGCGCATCGCGATGCATAGAATACACATATTCACACACATTTGATTGCATTTAAGTATTATATCTTGGGGATTGCGCATAAATGTTGAGGCAGACATCCTGAAGAGTTTCACATTATACATGTTAACCAACTACTTGCAACACCTGTGAAAGTATGGCAAAATAAACTCCCCCCCTCCCTCCACTGCCAAGACCATATAAACAAAATGAAGCTAGCAGATGACAGAAGTGGGCTAAGTGCATATTGTTTACTGGAGACAGGGTGCAATAAAACACAGGAAATATTATCACTTCTTTACAGATTCTATGTGTAATTCATTCTGATATAAGAATATTTATCCACTAGCAGTAATAACAAACCCACATTTTTTTTTTTTTGGTGCAGGAAAAAAAATAAATTGTATTTGCAAAAAGCAAACACATTACGGAGTGTGTAAAAATGCAATATTCCCATTTTCTAGTCAGAGTTCCAATTTATTGAAGTAACAGAGCAGAAAATGCACTGACAGCTGTTACATTTTATTGCGAATTAGTATATACGTTTTATATCCAGTGAGCAAATGCATGATACATTGTATTTCAGTAATTGCCACTGGCTTTCCAAATGGAAACAGAATGATCTGAGTGCAATTACACTCAGGAGAGTAAATGTAACAAGCCACAGTTCTACATTATAGCTCTTTAACAATCCAAGGAATCTTATTCTTCTTTTCCACAAACAAATAAATAAAGGGTCATATCAAGCCACAGATCAATTATCTATAAGCAGGAGAGGAGAAAAATAAGAATAGTGCTGTCTGAAGGAGAGGCCTTGCCCATCACAGATGGGAAGATTATTAAGGCTCCTGAGAAAGAGCCTGAAGTTTTCCTCCAGTCTCAAGTTATTACTTCCACAGCTTTGGAATTCTCCCCAACCCCCGCTTTCCCCCCCCCACCCAATTTGAGTGAGGGATATAACTGAACAGTTGGAAAAGAGTTCTCATTTCACATCAAAATCCTATCATTACTGCCAGTTAAGCAAATACTCTTAAATTTAATGTCTTCTATTGGGTTGAGAAGCAAACATGCATTCATTAAAACAAAAAAAATGTTCCCACATTTCCACACCGAGAGTACTTTTAATGTTTGTTGCTGTCGCTTCCCGCAAGCAGTGTTTTAGGATTTGTTTAGAAGCGCCGAGGTTAAGAAAAAGAAAGAGCTGAATGCATGAAGGAAAAACACTTTTTTTCCCCGTACTAACCTTCACACCATATTTTAAACCTTTTCCTTGGGCCACCAGTCCTGTGACAGCTCCTTCACCTTCATGCTGTACGGTGAAGCTCCCGGCAAAGCCAGCAGTCTCCTCCCCTCTAGTGGCTACCAGCTCTATTTGCAACAAACACAGAAAGTGAAAGGCCTACAGCAGATCACCTCAGGGGCATTTGTGTAATTTCTAAGCTTACAAGAGAGAATGAGAGAGAGGGAGCGGAGAGAATAGACCAGGCAGCCTATCACAGCAGCAAATAAAAATTATCAGTCATTTAAAACAATATGTTTGCGCGGACTACAACTTAATCAACACCAACCTGCTGACATAGATTTGCAATTTGAGCAGGTTATTAGTGATCGAATTAGCAACGTGTCACAACTTGTATCTGATTTATTAGAAGAACTGACTAATGCAGGAGGACTATAAACAACACATAAAGCATTTTTCAAAACGCACTGACTGTCATAAAATACAGCTCCGGAATAAGTAGGGGAAAAGATGGCCTTCCTGGGAATGCACTGCTCATATATGGGGGGCACAGATGACCTGTTGTGAGGATGCTTTTTATTTGGAAAATCATATTTTTAAAAAAGAACAATGAAGCCTTGATACTGTAAAAATCAATAGGGCTTACTCCCAGGTAAGTGTGCATAGGATTGTAGCCTCCTGTCACTAAAGCTCAGTAGCGCTGACTTGGGGGTGGCAAGGGACCAAGCAGCCCTCCCAATATTGCGGGGGTGTGGCCTTGCCACCCCAATATGTAGCCCCCAGTAGTGTCATTCAGTAACAAGGAGACGGAACGCGAGGCGGGACTTACCCCTTGATTGACAGGGAGCCCGCGACGCGTCGCCGCCTGCCTTTCTGCCACGGGGACTCCTTCCGGGTGGCGCGCCCCTCCGCGGCTCTCCTAAGCACCCAGTGCGCCACCCAGGCAAGCAGGCACCCCCTCTGAAGCCAGGGGTGCCCGCGCGGCGCTCGGCAAGGCGGCAACGCGTCAGAAACGGGCAGCCAATCAGGCGGTAAGTCCCGCCTCGCGTTCCGTCTCCTTGTTACTGAATGACACTACTGGTAGCCCCCCTGCTGCGCATGCCCTCTCGGAGATGCACAGTGGTGGCCTGGGTCTTGGAAGTGGGTGGGGCTGCCTTGCAAAGGCAGCCCCTTCCGAGAGCCATGCTGTGCCGTGATTGCGCCACAGCCCAGATCTCGGAGAAGTGGCTGCCTTGCAAAGCAGTCAAGGCCAGTCTGCGGCGGTGACAGGGGGCGTGGTCAAGCAAGAGACTCCTGTCATCACCTGATCACGCCCCCTGGCATCAAGAGCCGTCCGCAGCGATGACAGGGGCATGGTCACGTCAGGGGGCGTGGCCATGTCAACATCAGGGGCGTGGCCATGTCAACGTCGGGGGCATGGCTATCAGCCCTCCCAATGTCAACAGCAAGTCGGCGCCCCTGCTAAAGCTATGGTCCGAATTCAGTTTCTTTCTTCCTTCCTTAAGCAAAAATGAATAGTTCTCCCTTCAAATCTTACTAGATAATGGATGCAATGCCACAGAGGAGAGACTACATTATTAGAAGAATACACAATGATGCTAAGGTTGCAGATCATGATGCATCCTAGTGGGTAACAACTATGCTTGATGATACTATAGTTGTATTTGAAACAAATGGTTTGATAGCCCAAGTAAGATTTTTTTATAAACGTCCCAAATCACAGTGTGAGAAAATGCTTTGAGATGCCTCCCACTGCCCTGTTCCCTTTATGTATGTTTGTCAGGGGGAAGGAAACAGAGGAACATGTCTGTGCAATATCTAGGCAATGTGCAGTGCACTTCCAGATCTTCACAGTGCACTCTTACATGTGTCATTAATGGTGGCCTCTCCCTGGGGATCGCCATGAAAGTGGAGGACATTTTTATGGATTCCACTTGAAGCAAGACACCTTGGGAAAACAAAAATGGCCACCATAATTTTGACAGACCTTCAACAGCGTGATAACTTTTACCATACCCCTACCAAAAATTAACCCTCCTAATGGTCCAAACCAGTTTCAAGAAACACATAAAATAATTGAGAAATGTGGGAGGGCTGTGGGTGTTCGAAAAACATCAACTATTTTTGAAGGTTTGGATCTTTCCAAGAAAACTGGTGCCTATAAGTTATTCTTAGGGGTGTTGTTTTTGGGTGATTCCCCCCCCCCCCAAAAAAAAAATTCTTGATAGCAAATTGCGATGTTATGTGTTTTTATTCTACATTCTCATTGCAAGTTCTCCTTTTTACTAATTTTAAATGTTTTAAATGTGTACTAGATAGTTGATATATGTGATATACTGTAGTATCAGCAGATGCAGCCACAGTATTATTTCTAATTGGAAAAGTAGTCTGTTTTAATTTCTGGAAAATATCTTAAGCACCAAAATGCAGTGTGTTGTGTTTTTATTCAAATACTTTAACCCCCTCAAGTGGTGCTTTGTATTTTTATGTGGTGGTTTAACAACAACAAAAAATCCACCACCCCTAGTTATGCCACTGTTCAATTGGACCCTACTCACTTTCACTGCCAAAAATTACTTGTTCTTGATCACTTCTAGGCTACCTGTGTGGAGACAGCAATGCAAAATTAATACCATGCCTATCAGCAGTCACAGTATAGCAAGCCATGTTGGCCAGGGAAAAGATCCAGTTCAAAGGACAGCATACAATATTTTATACTCTAAGAGGGTCTTCTATGACAGGATGTGGGACGATTATTCTGTTTCCAAGACTTCAATTTTTAAAATAAAGAGATACATTCTCCATCCAGAAATACAGTCCAGATTTTCAAAACACTAGCCTTTACAATTAGAAGCTAGCCAAATAAGCCTTTGTGAAGAGGATGCCACTCCATGATAACCTCCCATGACATGGGACAGCAGCTGCCTCTTCTGGTTTATGCATTTTAATCCCTGCCTCTTGGCATGGAAAACAGCCATTTAGCATATGCGCTGCTCATATTTAACAATAAGCTCCACCCACTCTTGCATATGGCATGATGATAGAATTCTATTCACACCACTTGTGGCATATGCTTGCACATCATTTGGCTTGATCTTTGATCCAAGTCACATAATTGCTTGTAAAAACGCTATATAAATACGAACCCCCCAGAAATATATCATACTTAGGCCTGTGATGTATATATCACACTGCAGTTCTGTAACGTAGAGGGAAGGGGATGAAACAATCTGAACAGTGAGACAGACACACTCCAATTCCAGAATTAAGTGCAAACATTCTTCTAGCTATATCAGAATTTGGGAGGAGTGCGATGCAGGACAGAGTGAACCAGAAGACACCCCCCCCATCCTTTTTTTTTATCCCCCCCTTTGGTTCTGTTGTTATTTCTATTCACAAATAAAGAATGAAAAAATGTCTGCAGTATAAGTGAGGACACAATTTGTGCTAAGCCACCCAATTGTTTAAAGTTTCTGTGTGGAAGTGCAAGAAGAACCTGCCCGTCTAGAACACATACGTGATCTATAATTCTACATCACAACTAAGAACCTTGTATTATTTAAGCCTGAAAAGCATTGTGACAACCCAATCCTAAACTGCTCTGGCACAGCATGGCTGCATGGACTCCCCAGTACCCAGAGCAGCTTCAAAGTAGGGTTAGGGCATTTTTTTTTCCTGTATGCCTTACACCCCAGCCTACCTTATGGGTTTAACTCAGATCTGTGCCTGCTAAAGAGCAGGCACAAGTCTCAGCAGCTCTGCGTAATGCCAGGCATTGGAGGGGGATCTAGAGGGGGAATCAAAGCACTAAGTTTTGCAAATAGCCTGCTCTTTGGAGCCATTCATAGTCAACATAGCCCCTGTTTTTCTCTAGCAGCTGGGAATGGCTCCAAAGATGAGGGGGAGCAGCTCCTTGCAAAACATAGTGCTGGGATCCCCCTCTAGGTAAGCCTCTGATGCTGGGAGTTCCAGCACATGGGTTAGGATACGCTGCTCCCCCAGTCCTGCTTTCCCAATCCTACCCCTTCCTGGACCTGATCCATCCCTGTTCTGCCCCACTATACCTGCCCCTGCCTCCAGAGTACCCTTCCGCCACCCTCTTCTAGCTCCTGAACCACTTGGCGTTTCATTTACTTCCAGTTGTGGGCCTGGATTCAGTGCCAGTTGACTGGGGCAGACCTTCTCCCCAGTGCTGCCTACACTAGACTATTACACTACTGCTGCACGGGCAGAACGTCGGAATAGGATTGCATTCTCAGTCTCTTTAGAAGAGGATAGCTGAATACATATGTTGTGTGGTGTGCTGGCACCATGAAGCTCATGAGCAGATGTGGACCAGTCACTATCTCTGGTTCTGAGGATAAAAGGTGGGAGAAGAGCCATTCAAGCCAACCTGTGCTGCTGGAGGAAAGATGGCATATACATACGAAACATAAAAATAGTAACCATTCTACTGTCAGGCTGTTGGTCCATCAGTTCTAGTTCTGTTGGTCTTTGAGGTATCTCTTGATCCTATTATTTATATAAAAAGACATATTTTATATTCTGCTTTGCAATATGAAAGATCCCCAAAATGGCTTGCAGTAGGTGACACTGTCCAAAAGGTATTGGTAGTACAAGGCAACAAATCCTATTACCTGGGATATGTTTAGCTAAAGATTCTGGGGACTGATCTTGGAACCCAACGCAGCGCAAGCTCATTACCGCTTAGCTGTCTGGCTCACGCCTCTGGCAAACCTCTGAAGGTGGAAAAAGCCACACCTGGAATCTTCCTATTGGCACTTGACTATTTCATAGAAACATAGTTGAAAAAGCAACTCACAAGGTCATCTAGTCCAACCCCTGCCTGTAGCAGGACAGGACATCCTCCTAGAGCAGAGAACCTTCATCTCATGGCACACTTGCAACATGCTAAAATTGTCAAGGCACACCATCAGCTTTTTGACAATTGACACAGTACTTCTGGGGGGGGGGCTCAACTAGTGTATGACCCTCAAATTTTCATGGCACACTTGTAGACCATTCGCAGCACACCAATGTGCCACAGCACAGTGGTTGAAAATGGCTGTCCTAGAGCATCACCAGCAAATGCCTGCTGAGCCTCTGCTTAAAGCTCTCCAGTGAAGGAGAATCTTCCCAGAGGCAGAATGCTTGTATGGCATGAGGTGGAGCCTGCTATGGGCACCGTCAGACAGGCAGGCACTCTGGATATCAGTTGTGGTGGCGTAGGACAGGGGAAAGCAGGAGTGGAGGCTGGCCTACCCACTCTCCCCTGCGTTCGTTTGGCTCCAAACTGGAGCATTTGTGGATGCTGCAGGTGTGGCGGGGTGGCGCAGAGGGCAGGGCAGTAGCGCTAGGGTGTGGTGACTCAGGGAGGATGTCATGATGTCACCTTGCTCCCAGCACCACAAGAGCCCAGTACAGCTCTGAATCCTTCACATCCCTGGGCAATCTGTTCTACCACTGACCACTTTTGCACCTGTTCTCAGGACTTAGAAAAACCAACGCTCTGCCTTTGGCTATGCCGACAAATTGTGCCCATTGCAATTCTGTAGAAACAAGACCAGAGACACCTTTTTTAAAGTGAGACTTCACTTTAGTCTCTATTCTGCCATTTGGGCAGAATAACATTGCTAGGAGACTTCCCTGTGCACAATGGGAAAACTGGCAGCAGCAAGAGCAACAAAGCTTGAGTCATGAGCAACATACTGTGTCGGTGGCATACTGACCTGCTTTGGAGCACGCAGGGTTTTTTTTCCTTGCATGACTTTCTAAAATACTAACAATCCATGCTACTAAATGTGTGAACTGGAAAATATTAATATCCGACACACAAGTACCCAAACTCAGCCTTCTCAGTTGTGGCACCAAAGCTGAGGAATTTCCTTCTCCCCAGAGATTTAGGCAGGAGGTGTCATGACACAATGTCAAGTCACTCGCAAATATGTATTTTTATTTTGTCAAGCATTTGGGGCACTATCATTATGCTGACAATACTATTCTCCCATGGCTTTTCGTCTTACATTCATGGCTGCGGGGGGCGGGGGGGGGCTTAGCTGTCTGAATTGCTTGGATCTCATGCTGTGCTTAAGATCCAAGCACATGCTTGGACTTCCACTGTGCATTGCTTTGTGCAGGAATGTTGTACAGGCATTTCCTAGTTGGCATTTTATCTGGAGCCTGTACAAAACAGCAGCAGTTTTGGTCCCATCACTTAGTTATAAACTTTGCCTTTTTCTTCTCTGGACATATATCAAACTGTCCCAGCACTGATGGTGAAGCCTGCACCCTTACCTGCAAACAGAAAGAAGTCCTGGCCAAGGCAACCTTGTGCATTTACATTCCAATAGCATTTTTTTCTGATGCAAATTAATTTCATCCTAGTGATGGCTAATGGAACCTTGCCATTTCCACATGCAGAGAGGGCGGGGATTGGAGGGAGGAAGTGCAGAAAGGAGTTGAGGTGAGGGTTCTAGACTGCAGCAGTAGGCAGCGCGGGGATGGAAGGTGAGGCAGAACCAACCCACTGGAGTTCTTTGAAAAGTGCTGCCACTGCTGCTGCAGTGGCTGTGATCCCACAATCACGACTCACAGGCTCCACCTGCTCAGAGTCCATGGGTTGTAAGTCACATGATCACAGCAGCGGTGGCACTTCAAAGAACTTCCGTGGGGCGGTTCTGCCTCACCTTCCACTCCTGCACTGCATGTTGCTGCTAGATTGGCTTCTCTCCTCCCTCTCTCCTTACTCCATTCTCTTGGCAGGAAGCCAAAGCAGTGGCAGTGGCAGTGTCCACTTCAGCCCCATGCTCCCTACACTGCCGATAACAGGCCCTGGGTCTTACTCACAAAGCCTCTGATGCCACCAAAAAGGCCTCATTTGAAAGCTAGCCTTGTGTATTTGAGTTAATACTCGTGCTATGATGTCAAAAAGCAAGTGATAACAAATAGAGCTGTAATATAAGCCTGAGAGCCTGAATCCTAAATTCTGTCTTATGAGTTGAGCTAGTAAGTTGTGCCTCGTGAGCCAACACTCATATAATACACAGTCAGGCCATTGGTTCAGCATACGCAGTATTGTCTGTGTTTTCTCCTGTCCTTCCCGGTCCCATCAGAACCTGCCGGGTATGAATTTGGAGACTTTTGGCCTGCAAAATATGGGCTCTACTACTGTTTTACATCTTGCTGCACTTGCCTTTGAGTGCAATTTTGGAGCCAATCCACAGCAGCACCAATGCAGAGGCCAGGAGGCCTTTTAACTTGGTCAGGATTCACAGTAACCTGACAGTATTTGTGCTGCAAATCCTGCCACATCAAAAGTGAACATTTGACGTCATGCACTGCACGTAAGCGTTGGTTTGCATTCTTCTGGAAGTGCCTTTTGTGCAAAAAACAGGGCTTTATTCGGCATCGGGGAGGCCTGCATAGGGGGCTGCAGGTTTCCTAGACCCCTCTGGACCACAGCACGACTAGACCCCAGGTAAGTGCTGAAGCCCCTGGGTGTTCCGTAGCACCGTGATTGCAGGAGTGCTGTCAGGACACCCTTAAGGGGGAATGGCCCAGTTTTAGTTCCCAATAGTGGATTGAGTTTGGGAACCACTGCTCTATGAAAATCTATTATATGCTTATCACACCTTTCTTCAAAGGCGCTTAGGATGGCATACATAGTGTTTCATCCTTACAGGATAAAGATAAAGCTTTCTTTTCAGTCCCAAGTCAATACTGTCTAACTGCTTCACCACTAGTTCACAAAGTGAGAATATTTAAGACTAGGATTACAAGATGCAGAGTGCAATCCTAACCTAGAGTTAGGCTGGCACAGTTAAGCCACCAAAGTTTGGACGGCACAAGTGATACTATAAAATATGGTTGGACCACTCTTGGAGTCAGAGAGGCTGGCGCCACAGATGTGCGCCATCCCCCCTGACTCCAAGAGTGGTCCAACTGCACTTTACAGTGGCCCTTGTGCCAGCCAAACTTTGCCGGCCTAACTGTGCTGGCCTAACTCCAGGTTAGGATTGTGCTCTCGTTGGGAGAGGGAATTTTGGCAGGTGCTGCTCAACATGGAAGGGTTCCAAAAGCTGCACCTGCCCGAATTCCCTCTTCTATATAATGGTTAAAGGTATAGGCACTCTGTCTCCATTTGTATCTGGTAACCCTACTTAAGACCCATTTTGTGGATGGTTTTAATGCTGAAAGAGATAATGGGTTGTCTCATGCCTAACTCGCCCCATCGATGCTTGGTTATGACTAATGTTCTTTGGAAACAACCCATGGATTCTAAAAAAACTGTGCATGTTTTTAAGTACTATAGAAATTTTGGAAAATGTCAAAGAACAAATCTGCTCCAAGATTATCAGAACTCAGGAAGAAAAAAAAAACTGGAACCTGCAGACTGATTGTTAGAAGATTTATATAGAGATAGATATACAATAATCAAGATGGATAAAATAAAAGCTACGATCGTGTGTAGTAGAATACTCAAACCGGACACCATTTTGGAGACTGGCTGGTCAGTGGCAAAGTGACAACAGTTGAAGTGGCAACCTAAAGACAAACACAAGTGACGGCAAGCAGCACAAGGCAGGGAAGAACATACAGGGTACAGTGTGGGTGTTATAACTCGAATGCTGTAAATTAGAAAGACACATATTTGTAATTGGCATTGCTGACAAAGAAGTGGCACTAAAGTTACAGATGGAGTCAGAACTGATGCTGGAACAAGCCGCCTAAATAGCTTGTCACTCGGAGCTCATTAAGAAGTAAAATGCAGATCAGGGAACAGCTGAGCAGCTGGGTCAGGTTGTTCATTGGCTAATTTAGTCTAAACAAGAAAGAAGGAAGGAATGAAGCATGTTCCAGAAGAGTAAAAGGAACCAAGGAACTGGCAGAAGGGGAGATGTCATCCACTTGCTGCAGTGACAAACACAACTTGGAAGAAAGCTGACAAGTAAGGAGACCAAGAGGGGATGAGGAGAGGCACCAAATTAGGTGTTTGGGATCTCTTTTTCAACAGTAGCTGTCCAGCAGCCAGTTCTTCCTGAATACACAAGCTATACTGGGACGTTCATTTATCCCATTTTAGCACTACATAGGCTTGTTCCTGGGCTCTGTAGCATACATTCTCCCTCCCTCCCTCCCTCTCTCTCTGTCTCTCACTCTGTGTGTGTGTGTGTGTGTGTGTGTGTGTGTGTGCGCGCGCGCGTGTGTGTGTGCAATAATAAGCACAAGACACAATCTTTTCCACACCCTTATAACTGATGGGTTCCTTGGTGGCTTAATGATGCCTAAATTTCTATCTTAATAACAAGCTATCCGGAGTACCAGACAACAGGAAAACCTTTCTAGAAATTATTGTAGATACTAAAGTATAGGTCGATCTCACAGATAAGTCGAGGGCAGATTCTGAGTAAAAAAAAATCATGTAATTTTCTATGACTCTCAGATAAGTTGGGGTAAAACATAGGGAGTGTCTATCATTTTCTGTGATTTTACTCTCCCTTGTTTCTCCCATGCTGAGAAGGTCATGAGCCAATCACTACAGGGGAGGGGAAAGTGAGGGAAATGGTGCTTGCGAAGAGAGGCATAAAACACCCCCTCAATGACACAAGACTGATAGCATTGAATTGATAAGGGGAAAATACAGATTCAAACTTCAGGGGGGAAAATCCACATGTTTAAAAACACTACAGCATATAAATTTCAGAAAGTGTTGGGAATGAAGGTGTTAATACCAGCTTTTGGATTGTTATAAATTGCGTTTCTAAAGGATGCTTTCCAAATGGATAGCTTTACATATTTGGAGGACATGTTTTAGGCTTTATGGCCCAAAGGACCTATCAAGCAGATGCTATGACCAACGATGTCTATTTGGGGGATAAAAAGTGTCACAGTGTTTTTCCATAGCAGGCAGACCTTATTGCCCTAAGAGGAACTCTTTGAGAATGTTCCATGAGGGGGCCTTCAAAGATATTTACCTCTTCCATCAATTCCTCTCCCCAGGTTTTGAACACCCACAGTACGTCTTCGGTTTCATAACCACTTTGCACTGAATAAAAAGGTGGATATTTCCAGAAAGGCAAAATGATATTTAGATTTGACAGAAAAGGAGTTAAAAGTAGAGAGCTTTCTCCTGTGTGAGGACTGTTATAATGTTCTATTATCCCTGCAGGGATGGAGAGAAATTCTTGTAAATATTACTTATTTAACAGAACATTCTTCAACAACCTATCAAACTGCTTCGCAATATCATAGGAACAACTCATGGGAGACTGGTGAGTTAAAATGATTAAGGCTGGCTTAATTTTACTCAATCAGAACATTTCCCTCACAACAAAATAAGGTTCCTAGATAACAGATTTCTCAAATAGCTCAGTGTAAATCAGGTAAACAAATATACATGTACTACTGTGTAATAACACAAACATCTTTTTTTTTAAAGTCTGCTATTTTAAATATGTAATAAATAATGCTCAGTTGAATGTTCCAGCTGGAAAGAATCTGATGTTGATGGGTTGTAATGTTGGTATTCATTATAATAAGGGCTGTTGCTATGAGCAGGTAGAGAGATTGACAAACAGAACAGTGAATGCCTTCAGGAGCTCACATAGAGTGTTTAAAGTTCCTTTTCATTCAGTACTGGCCCACTATTGAGGGGGAATAGTCCTTCCTTCAGGTGATAGAGTAGGTGGGGAGTCCATGCGCATCATGTGCCTGCCTGCCACCTCCATTGGCCATCCACCCAGCAGATGTTCAAGGGCCCTTGTGCTGCCCTGGAAAATATTAATTGCCTTTATGTCCAAGGCCAAAAGAAAGCTTGAATCACCTTTCACAATTACAGGATGGCCGGCCCAGTTAGGAAGTGACATGATGCAGCTGGTATCAGGGTAGCGGGGGGGGGGGGAGGAATGGAAAATTATAAACATCTTTCTTCCGGAGTCTTGCTGCCACTTCCCTCCAGCCCACTGTGGATGCCAGCCACATTGATCCACTCCTTGCTTGCTGAACGTGAATTAGAATAGGATCATCCTCTTCCCGCTCTGTGCTTATCCTTGCACAGAGTTCCAGGATCCCACTTGAATGCCACTCTCTAGGGATGCTCCACTTTGTAGTTTTAATGCTGAGAAAATGGCATGAAATTGCAGAAATGTGCATAGAGTGAGTACATTTGCACGTGTTGAGCAAATTGCATTAATTGCCTAACCCTGCACGAATGAGGTGAGTGGTGCAGCCAGAGACAGCTGTGAAAGGTGGGAAGGAAGGAAGAATTTTTTTTTTACGACATTTTCAATCCATGGACAGTGGATTCGGAGCCAGCGGATACAGTAGGCCCACCGTAATTGCTTCATTCCTCCATTCGTTTGCTCCATTCTCAAATGGTGTTTCCCTGTTAGAGAGGCTTTCCCTTTCAACTCTAAGCTCTATGCAAGGATGGAGCATGGTGAGAAGGAAGGAGCTTTTTTCCTTCTCTTTCCAGCTCTGCTGCAAGTGGGGGAAAGGAAAACTGCCATGCTCCAGATCACCTCTCCTTGTAAAGCACAGAATTTGGAGCCAGGCAATTTGGATCCCACTCCCCCCACGCCCTGTCCTTACTAGAAATGTGGTATGTAGGATCCCTGCATCACCCTTGTTTGCTATGAACAGAAACAGTGCAGGCTGGGAATCCAGACTGCACTTTATTAATATCAGACCAAAGCAGCATAGAGCAGGAAAGGCTGCATGCTACATTCTTGGTAAGTAAAAGGGAAGGAGAAGAAGTGCGCCCATTTATTCACTCATGGGCCCACTCTCTCCTCACATTCATGGAGGGGTGTGCATGAGAACATGCATGCAAATGTGGCATGGGAGGATTGAGGCAGGGGCATATGGTCTCAGTGGGGGCAGTGTGGGGGGCACTGCCTCTGGCTCTATGAAGTCTTGAGCCAGCCCTGCATTACTGGATGCAAGTTTATATTGACCTAAGTGTTGGGGAAAAATATGTCATCACCCATCATCAGTGGTGTCATCTAAATGATTTAAGAACCGGTACTCACTTTTGATTGGCACGTGTCGGGACCCGCCCACTGGAAGTGACGTCATAAGCTGGAAGTGATGTCGTGGCAGGAAGTGACATAAAAAAGCCCTTTTTGAGGCCTCAGACAATTTTAAACTGACCCAACAGTTGCAACAGTATTCCACAGCACCCCCAGAACATGTTAAGGAGGCCTGGCATCATGTTAAAGTGACCCAACAGTTCCAAAACCCCAGAGCAGCTCATTTTTCAGTGGCAAGGCAAGGCAAGGCTCCGCTCGCTGCCTGCCTGCCTGCCTGGCTCTGAGAACGTGCAGGCAACTCAAACATGCAGGAAATTCAAATGTTGCAGGGGGCGGAGTCGACGAGTGGGCGGGCGAATGGGCGGGGCCAGCCATAATCCTAGAAACCGGTACTCGCTTACCCCCGCGTACCCCCTGCATGACATCACTGCCCATCATGGAAAGAGGGGGAGCTAAACACAGTGAATGGCCAATAAACAGCCAATATTATTATGCCATTGTACAAATCGATGGTAAGGCCACACCTGGAGTACTGCGTGCAGTTCTGATCACCACATCTCAAAAAGTACATAGTAGAATTAGAAAAGGTGCAGAAGAGAGTGACCAAATGATTACTGAACTGGGGCACCTCCTTATGGGGAAAGGCTACAGCGTTTAAGGCTCTTCAGTCTAGAAAAAAGGCACCTGGGGGTTACATGATTGAGATGTACATAATTATGCATGGAATGTTCAGAGGGACAGAGGGATGTTCTTTTCCCTCTTTCATAACACCAGAACCAGGGAACATCCATTAAACTTGAGTGTCTGTAGAATTAGAAAAGAAGGGACATGGTGGCGCTGCAGGTTAAACCGCTGCTGTTGGGCTTTCTGACCGGAAGGTTGGGAGTTCAAGACCATGCAACGGAGTGAGCTCCTGTTGCTTGTCCGAGCTCCTGCCAACCTAGCAGTTTGAAAGCACATAAACATGCAAGTAGGTAAATAGGTACCACTTGGGTGGGAAGGTAACGGCGTTCCATGCGCTACGGCGTATAGTCATGCTGGCCACATGACCACAGAAGCTTGTCCTCGGACAAAGGCCAACTCTACAGGCTTAGAAACGGAGATGAGCACACACACCCCAACTAGACCATTGGGGAAACCTTAACCTTAACTTAGAGTTAGAACAGACAAAAGAAAATATTTCTTTACCCAGCATTAATTAATCTGTGGAACTCCTTGGCACAGCATGTGGTGATGGTGTCTGGCCTGAGGTGAGGGGATTAGACAGATTGCTAAAAGTCCATCACAGGTTACAAGCTGTGATGAGTGTGTGTGATCTCTTGGTTTTGGAAGTAGGCTACCTCGGAATGCCAGCTGCAAGGGAGTGGCAACAGGATGCAGGTATCATGTTGCACTGTGTGCTTCATGAGGCACCTGGTGGACCACTGTGAGATACAGGAAGCTGGACTAGATGGGTCTTTGCCTGATACAGTGGGACTCTTCTTATGCAATTCCATTTAAGGAACACTGGAGGGCTTTTTAGTGCATTACTGTCACTCTGCAATGTATTTTTTCCCATGTAATATATAACATATATATAACAAACATTTCACCTCTGAAAAAGATAAGAGAACTACAAAGAATAGATCCAAAGAATGGAGTGTGGGACTTCAGCATCTGCATCAGGGCCTCTCAAGCTCCCGCTTTCCTTTGCAGCTCTCAAAAGCGCTTCTGAAAATCAGGAGATCTCCAAGAACAGCCCATAAAGAAGCTGCAGCCAGAGGCAGAAACCAGAAAAGGTCCCTTGCATGCACCAAAACCACTTTTCACTCATGCCATCAGAAAGGCTCAGTTATGAAAACAAACAAACAATGGTTGGCAGGTGTGGGAATGAATTTGACATAATGTTCAATTCCTCAGTTAGTTGGATGCCAAGCCCAGAAATTAAGAGGTGTATTACATTAAGAGCACAATCCTAACCTGGACTTAAGCCAGCACAGTTATGCCAGCAAAGTTTGGCCAGCAAAAGGGATACCATAAAGTATGTTTGGACCACCCTCAGAGTCAGAGAGGCCAACACAGAGACATGTGCCATCCTCCCTGACTCTGAGAATGGTTCAAATGTGTTTTTCGGTGCCAGTCAAACTTTGCTAGCCTAATTGGGCCAGCCTAACTCCAGGTTAGGATTGAGCCCTAAGGTAAAATAGGTAAACTGCTAACCAGGTATAATCAATCGTACACACTTTAACCATTTTCACTGAGCTAAGAAAAATCCTTTTGGATGATAGTAACAAAGAAATCAGCAGATCGTTTGTTTTTGGGTGAGTATTACAAGAGTGGAGAACAGAGGAAGAGAAGGAGGAAGAAGAGAAGAAGTGAGGGTTTAAAACCTAAAGAGGAAGAGTTATGCTGCTACATATGTTATATAGAAGTGAAGGGGAGATTTATCTTTCCCATGACACAAGATGGGGAGATCATGTAACTTTGGATTCACGCAAATAAGGATGAGGGAATGTGACATTTGATTGGTTTCAGGGTATATTTTTAGTGTCCAATTTTGACATGGAGATAGAAAGATGTCCCAGGGTGACTTGTCCTAGTACCAAATTTCATTTTGCTAAGTAGTGTGAAAGTATTCTATCATAAAAATTTGGATCGTCCTGCGACTGAGTGAGGGAGGTCCAAATAACTATGTTCAACTAGCACAAGGAAATTTGTGTAGAAGGATTGATAAGGAATTGCTTCTGAGGAATAGTCATTGTGCTTGAAATATATTGAACTTCTACTTAAACTTCCAGAAGCATCAAACTAGGCACTATTGGAAACAGGATTCTTGCCTAAATAGACATTGGTTTGATGAAAGATCACCATTTTTATATTCTTACTTTTTCAGTGGATAGTCATATCCAGAGGTCATTTGACACTTGGGGCCCATAAATTTTTGACACCTCCCCACATATATGACAAAATTATTGTCAATAATAGTCATGCCATTTCATGAATAATTATTTATTTATTAATATAATTAATTTAATTATTAATTCATTAAATACATATTAGTAAAATAATAGTAATAGCCAGAAAAATAAACACAGTAAGCATTTCCCCACAAGCAGTGTAACAGTACAGTACAAGTTGACAACAAATCCATAACCAATGGAAAAAGATTACAGTGGCCAACAACTTGATGATACTCCTACAACTGAATAGGAGTCCTAGTGTTTTAGATCCAATACATAGAAATGATTGCTTATTCATACTAACACTTCATGGGCTCCATGCTATGTCATAATAACACCTCATTAGCTTTTGGAACAACCAGTCTCATTGCTCAGTTTTTTGAGTTAAGGAAATGCACTTTTTGTTACATAAGGCAGTTGTGTTTTCTTTTTCTGGTTATTTCGCTATTTGATAGAACACAAATAATTCAGCACAGTTTGTTTAATTACATTCTACATTAAATTACCTATGAAATGATATATAACTTTATGGTATTATGCACAAATCCCAAGTTTGGCCACTAGTGGTGTCTTACACACACACACACACACACACACACACACACACACACACAGAGAGAGAGAGAGAGAGAGAGAGAGAGAGAGAGAGAGAGAGAGATGTCACCTGATGCAGTCTGCCCCCTGCCCCCCATAGTATCACCACTGGCCATATCCTAAATAGTTTCATATCACTCATGGGAGATTTGCCTCCTTATTTGTTCCTGCATTATGACAATCCCAACAGAAGCCACATCATTTGATTATATTTTTTTAAAATGTCTTGTTCTGTTTTGTTTTTATTTTTCAGTTAACCACTACATTGCAGCCCAGTGTTGTACATAGATAAAACAAATATCAAAGGAATGATTACACAGCATGGTAAATTAAAAATAAAATGAACTGATTACTTCTCTGAACTGCAAATAATTCCAATAAGTATCTAAGTGCTAAGTAGTGAGATGTTTATGATGTGAAATGATGCAATTATTTTTGATATCATTTTCAGTACACAAAATGCTTTATGCCTTCTCTCATTTCATTGGACTACGGTTGTGTGTCCATTAGTGGGAGAGCGAAAAGAAATGGCATAACAAGACAGTCTCTATAGCTCTTAGAGTGAGAGATGATTTTGCATTGTTGACCATACCTTTGCTGAGTCAACCATAATAGTACCAATCCATGGGTTTGGTTTTCCCTGCAGCAACAGGACCAACTTTCACCATCTGCACTTTGCTATGATGGTCAAGTAATCACGAGATAATGTGAATGCACTTCTGCACCAAAGGAGGCTCTCAGTGGTCTTGGCTTGTGGAATTAAAATATTCACTTGGCCAAGAATAGTGTCATCCCTAAGCTATCTTGCACCCTGTGGTTAAATTTTAAAGAGCTCAATTCTATCAGGATCAATCCCAAAATTGGGGAGGCCCTCAGGATGGGAAAAAGACTGCTGAGAAATGAATCAATAGGCCTTGAACAGTGTGAGCACTTTGGCACACTTCTCCTCCTGCTTCTACAGAAGCTTTTGTGTGAGTTAGAGCTGGGCATGACTTGCTCTCAGAGGCCTTCTCTCATCCCCACCCTAAGCTAAACAGCTTTGAGAATGGGTGATGTAAAGTGGAACAATGGTGGCAGCATTCAAAGACAGGTGCATTGTTTCTCTAATTCATGCCACACACATCCTCAAGGTTTGCTTCACCATTCACACCCCCTCCCAGGCTTTGTCTGCCCCATTCTACCCTCCCCTGCCCCCAAACGCCTCCATACCTCCAAACTACTCTCCTGCTGCCCCTCCATCACCTGGCACAATATTACCTGTGCCATTGGGCAGAAGGCCTGGATGCAGCATTTTTGGAGTGGCACAGGTCTCCATGTGCGCCAATTGAGTGTCGTGACATGCCTTACAGCCTATCTGCAACACCCTCTACCTGCCAAGGGTTGTGCCAGCTGATCTTCCAATTAAGATTGCACAGAGTTACATCATCACATCAGATGCAGCATTGCCATATCACAGGCAAAAATCACAGGTTTGCCACAGTCCATCAGGGATGTGCAGTCAGGGAAGGCAGAGCCTCACCAGACCCAACATGTGAAAGAAAACAAGCCCAAGGACCCAACAAGTAAAAAGAAAAAGTACCTTGTTTTTCTGCTCTGCTCAAGCAGAATCAGTGCGTATATATGTGTATATGGATGTGCACACACAGAGAGGGAGGCAAGTAGCAGTCAATTCACTGCAGTCACAGCTGCTTCCAATGGCAAACAGGAAAGGTGCCTGCATCAGCAATCACTGGGGAGGCAGGAGGCAGAACTGCCTCAGCAGGTTAGGCTACAATCATGGCTGGCTTCCATTAAAAAAACAGGCAGGACAGCTGGCTTCCAAAGAAAAAAAGACAGGGCTCTTGTGTCAACAATCGCTGGGGTGGCAGCAGGCAGAGCTGCTTCAGCTCCATATACCTAGAAAGGAAAGCAGCAGGGAGCCTGCACAGGCTAGATTGCTACTGTACAGTGCACCAGAGGAGGCAGCTATTGACTTGCCACAGGGAGTGGGTGTGTCTTCTGTCCTGGCCTGTCCTTGTTCTCCAGAGCTCTGGAGTGAGGGAGTTAAATGTATTTCCAAAGGAAGGGGGAGAGTATGAGTGAGTGAGTGTAGTCCTGTGGCTGTGCCTCCCCAGGCCTGGCCCTCATTGCATAGCATTGCAGTCTATAACAGCGTGAACAAATTAGGCCCAAGACCTGAGGGCCCTTGGAAGGTGTACAGGGGAAGAGGATTTTTATCTGCGTGGCTGAGGTGCATAAGGGAAACAAAAGGCCACCAAACATCCTTGAGGGAAACGCTGAGAACAATTGGCATCTTTGGTCATACGTTCAGTTGCCTTTCATGTGCGACTTTTGAAGTGAATATCAAAATTAGAGAGTGTTTGACAGGGCCTTAATATATATAGCTCATCTTTCTTGACATGATTGAAGTTTTGTATCCCTAATCCAAAGCGACATGAGCTGAAGCCAAAGAAAGTTTCACTAAACCCCCTGTGAACTGAATCTGCCAAGTTCTGCACAGCACTACTTAAAACTCACATATGTGATCACTGACTTTGAACAAGCTACAATCACAGCAACTGAGGAATTTGCACCAGTTTAGAACAAAGCTTGTTTCTTTCACTTGAGCCAGAGCTATTGGCAAAGGGTACAAAGAGTTGGATTGGCAACTCAGCATGGATTAAATCCAGAATTCAATTTGAAGCTCCATTACCTACAAGCCTTAGCCTTCCTACCAATTGAGGAAATGCCTCCTGCTTTTGATAATAAAAGGGACCAAATCCCACTGGAAGCACATAATGTTGTACAGTAGTTCAGGTTCAGCTATGTTTCTGGAGGAGTCCTGCACGCTTTCAGTAACGAACCTAGCCGCTGAAAACCTTCCACTTCCTTCTCGAAAGCTCTGATCAATAATCTCCAAGGACCCTACTCAAATATAGAAAATAAATACCCATACTTAAGAGAAGTGTTCTGTCAGGGTCCCCTTGGATTTCAAACAGCAACACAAAGCAAAGCAAAGCAAAACACCCAGACAAATAAAGGTTATGATGTATCGAAAGGAACACTTATTTCAGTAGAACAAGAATCACTTAAAAAAAAATGAAACCAAAACCAGGAGAGTTCTTGCTGTAAGCAATTTTTGGAAAAATATCAAAGTTTTGTTAAAAATATTAGCATATGCTGAATTTAAGCATATGTTGTACTACATTTGCATAGTAATAAGGTTTTCTTGGAAAATTATCTCTGGTGATTTTCTTGTGATTTTTTTTTTCAAAAAAAACATACATTCAGTAAAGATGTGATGTGTAGTGGAGTAAGCCTTGTTCTTAAATGGCTATTTGTAGTTTACATGTGGGGCATGCAATGAGGCGTTGCATCTCTCCAACTCTGGTGCCCACTGCCAGCTGTAAAAAGCGCAGGCAGGCCAATTTCCTCCCTCCTCCTATCCTGTGTTTTGCAGCAGTTTAGGATAGCTTCATTTGGCTTGCAATAGGCACTCAACTGTATTTTATTCTATTTTAGCTTTCTTTTAATGTATTGGTTCTAATTATAAGATACTTGGAGGTGATATCTAGTTGATACTTAGGCCTCAGACTGAGGGCGCAATCCTAACCTGGAGTTAAGCCGGTACAGTTAGGCCAGCAAAGTTTGGCCGGCCACAAGGGCCACCATAAAGCAAGTTGGACCACTCGGAGTCAGGGAAGATGGCACACATTTGTGTGCTGGCCTCTCTGACTCCAAGATTGGTCCAAACATATTTTACAGTGTCCCTTGTGCAGGCCAAACTTTGCTGGCCTAACTCTATGTTAGGATTGCAGTCTGAGACTTGTGTCAATTAATCAGTTCTAGTCAAAAGATTGATTCATATAGCTTGAATGATGATGATGATGATTTCATGTCTATTACTGAAAATAATTTTGTCATGGGAGCATCAGTAATTGCGGCAGCTGCCCTCTTTCAGGGCTGGGCCACCCTCCTTTATGCAATAGGTGGGCGGCAGATGGGGGGTCTAAGGGGCTTGGAAGCCCCCCATGCAGCTTCTTATTACTGCGGCTGCATGCCCCCCCCTTCTGAGTGTGCTGAGGCTGCTCCTGCTCAGGCCTAGTTGCCCCACACCAACACCCACCCACCTGGCTATCCTGCCACACGGGCTGCCTGGCAATGGCTGTGCAGAACAAGGACCGCCCCCTGCACCGGCTCAGCAGGGAGTTATCGCGGCATCAGGATTGGACCCACTGATCATCTGGCTGCATGTCTGGACCAGCGCACACCCTGCAAGGGCGGGTGTATCCTTTTAGTTAAAACAAGACACACGGCTGAAGGGCTTTAGGCCCACATTAGATCCCCCCTCAGCATTTTGGAGGGGCGTGCAGGTGTGCAGGCGCAAGTAAAGCGTGCATTACCGGTTACATTCCTACACTTTGTGGGTTTAGGCTTATTCAATGGCGAAGCGCAAACAGAAGTGCAGGGGTAAGACCCCAAAATGCCCAGTTCAGCAGCATGGGCACCCAGTTCTTTTTACATCGTATGGGGAGGCCGATACGACCAAGTTAAGGGCCCCTAAGAATGGAAGCCCTAGAGAAAGAAGTTGCCGACAGCAAGGTGGGCAGGGGGGAAGGGGCAAGGCCTCTGGAGCCAGCTCTGAGCCCGCCCCCACTTGAGGGGTTCTACTTGCCAGGGCAGGGGCAATAAGATGTACTGGGCGCTCTCTTCCAGGGTATCATCACTCGAAGGGGGTGAGCAAGAGGCGAGCACTGCCAACTTGGATGTGCAGCCCCTGATAGCAGGAAGGGTAAGGGGTCTTAGTCATCGCCCCAGGTAGAGGGTGCTGCAGTTCCTGCCCCTCCCAGTGGCCCAGGTGAGCAGGGTGTGGGTTCTGACAACCCTTGTGCAGCGGTGTGGGCTGAGCATAAGGGTATGACTGCCCCATTGACACCTGTTATATCTCCTACTGATTGGGCTCAGTTTGGATTGCCCATTCCCCAGATCCCCTGGGGCAACCAGTTGGGCAACCACCGCTCCCATGGGCTCTTCCGGCTGGGGGGTGGTGGAGGGCATGGTGTTTTCAGACCAGCCTGAGGTTCAGTGGGTGCAAGGCGTCCCTGCACAACTAGGCATGGCAGGATACCCTTCCCCCTACAGTCTGTGGGTTCCATACAGTCAGGCGAATGCTATGGTGGTACTCCTGAGTGTCCCCCTTCATCATACAGTGCAATTGCACTTCCTTTGGGCGGGCACTTAGCACTGTCAGTTAAAGAAAAAATATGGCGTGGGGAGTATGTAGACATTTTCAGTCTACTTCACACCGAGCCCAACCCAATTCAGAAAGGGGGTGACCCAGTACGCGACGCAGAGCATGTTTAAAAAAGGAAAATAGACAAAAACTTTACAAACTGGCTCTACGGATATTCCATATACATGGCAGATGCAGCCGGCGAGGGCCACCGCTTTGGTTAAGTATCAGGACATAATTCATAGGGCCTTTAGAGATTATGCAGGCCCTGCTTGAGCCACTTATGACGAACACTTTCATCTTTGTACCGCCCATGACCCCGCCCTTGACTGACGAATTCCCCAATGGGAATTATGGGTCCAAATTGTTGTCCCTTCCAAGCCCGCCTGGGGTGACGTTCCGACAGCAGTCACATAATTGCTAGGAATACGCCTGGAGTGAACCGTGCCACTGGGGGCACGCCTGGGGTTCAAACACCCAGGCCGTGCTGTGAGTACAACACCACTGGAAAATGCTCTAAAGGAGCATGTAGCTTTGCCCACAGCTGTGGTGTCTGTGGTGCAAGACACGGGACCATGTCTTGCCCCAAGGTCAACACCCCCAAAGCACAAGGGCAATTTACAGGGGGTGACAAGTGGGGGGGATAACCCCCATCTGCACCCGGAGTTGGTAAGGGGCCAACACCAATTAGGCCGGCCCCCTTGTTAAAATTGTAAGAAGGCTACGCTGACAGGGAATCGGTGGCTTATCTGGCCTTGGGTGTCTCAGTGGGCTTCCGCATTCTGGACCCACCCCCCGCTTCACCCACAATGGCGCACAATTGACACTCTTGTGCGTTTGGAGGAGGAGGTGCGTAGGAAGATTCTCAAGGAGTTGAAGGCCGGCTGGGTGGCCGGACCATACCCAGAACCCCCCCCTCCCCAACCTTCAGGTGTCACCACTGGGCGTCGTGCCTAAGAAGACACCTGGTGAGTATAGGTTTATCCATCACCTGTCTTATCCAAAAGGAGGATTGGTTAATGACGGGATCCCACCTCACCTCTGTTCAGTGAAATATACCTCACTGGACGATGCAGTGCGCATATTGCGTCAATGTGGGAAAGGTGCTCTGATGGCTAAAGCCAACATCAAGTCAGCCTTTTGGATGCTTCCAGTGCACCCCAGTGACTTCTGTTTGTGTGGTTTCTACTTTGAGGGCGGGTACTATCTGGACTGGGCTCTTCCTATGGAATGCTTGGTATCCTGCTCAGCCTTTGAGAGGTTTAGCACCTTTTTGGAATTCTCCCTTTGTGCCAGGTCTGGGTTGGATAGCACCACCCACTACCTGGATGATTTTTTGATGATTGGTAGGGCTGGGACTGACCAGTGCGCCACTTTAATGGCAGCATTTCAAGAGCTGTGTAGAGAACTCGGGGTTCCCCTGGCCCATGAAAAAACTGAAGGCCCTTTGTCCCTTCTCACCTTTTTGGGGGTGGAACTGGACACCGAGGTGGCTTTTAGCCGGCTGCCGGAAGACAAGCTTATCTGGTTGGCTGACCTATTGGAAAAAGGTTTGCAAGCCGATAAGATCATGTTGAGGCAATTACAGATGCTGTTAGGCCACCTGAATTTCATCTGTAGAGTGATAGCCCTGGGCAGTCCATTCCTGTGGTGTCTGTGGGACGCCATGGCGGGACTGAAGCGGCCTCACCATCATATTAGGGCAACCAATTATCTGGACCCATTATCTGGACCCATTCCAATCTGGCTTCAGGCCAGGGTTCGGGACGGAGACTGCCTTGGTCACCTTGGTGGATGACCTGCGCCGGGGGATGGACAGGGGAAGTGCGACCCTGTTAGTCCTGCTGGACCTCTCGGCGGCTTTCAACACCATCGACCATGGTGTCCTTCTGGGTCGGCTGGCCAGGCTGGGGCTTGGAGGCACTGTTTTGAAGTGGTTCCGCTCCTTCCTGGCTGACAGGTCCCAGAAGGTGGTGCTGGGGGATGCTTGTTCGGCACCCCGACCTCTCAGGTTTGGGGTGCCGCAAGGTTCCATCTTATCCCCCATGCTGTTTAACATCTACATGAAACCACTGGGGGAGGTCATCCGGGGGTTTGGAGTGGGGTGCCATCAATATGCTGATGACACCCAACTTTATCTCTCCTTTCCCCCTGATTCTGAGGAGGCGGTTGAGGTCCTGGATCGCTGTCTGGAGGCAGTTGGGGGCTGGATGCGGGCGAACAAGCTGAAATTAAATCCGGATAAGACAGAGGTGCTTTTGGTTCGGAAATCCACAGCTCAGGTATTGGACTATCGTCCTGCTCTGAATGGGGTCGCACTTCCTCTGAAAGAGCAGGTTCGCAGCTTGGGGGTTCTCCTGGATTCACGGCTACACCTGGAGTCCCAGGTGGCAGCGGTGGCCAGGGGAGCCTTTGCTCAGCTTCGACTGATTCACCAGCTGTGGCCGTACCTGAGCTGTGCGGACCTGGCCACAGTGACTCACGTCCTAGTGACATCTAGATTAGATTATTGCAATGCGCTCTACATGGGGCTGCCTTTGAAGACGGTCCGGAAATTACAACAAGTACAGAACGCGGCGGCTCGGGTGGTTGCTGGAGCACGTCGGTTTGACTCTGTTGAGCCGCTGCTTCGGTGACTGCACTGGCTGCCGGTTCTGTTCCGGGCCCAATTCAAGGTACTAGTTTTGACTTTTAAAGCCCTTTACGGCTCGGGTCCGGGGTATTTGAGGGACTGCCTCCTTCCATACAATCCAACCCGTACTCTTAGATCATCTGGGGGGGCCCTTCTGACTGTGCCGCCACCAGGAGAGGTGAGAGGGGTGGCGGCCAGGAAGAGGGCCTTCTCGGTGGTGGCCCCCCAACTCTGGAACACCCTCCCCTGCGAATTGAGAACTGCTCCCTCTTTGTTTACATTTCAGCGGGGGCTGAAGACCTTTTTATTCCAAACAGCTTTTAACTGTTGACAGGCTGGCTGGCTGGCTGGTTTGTGTATTTTTATAGTTGATTTTATGATCCACTGGGCGTGTTGTTTTTTAAATTGTATTTGTTTTAATTTTATGATTGTATTGTTTTTAATATTGTTTTTAATTGTTTTTTAATTGTTAATTTTATATGATGTCTTTTTTATATTGTAAGGCCGCCTTGAGTGCCTCTAGGCAAAAAGGCGGGGTAAAAATCAAATAAATAATAAAAAATAATAATAATTCCATGTGGGAGGACCTTTGAATGTGGTTGATGTTTCTGAGTGAGTTCAATGGAGTTTCCTTTTGGAGGACGGATCGCCTCCTAGAGGTGGATCTCCAAGTGCACTCAGACGCAGCTGGCGGCCATGGCTTTGGCATTTATTGCTGCGGCCAGTGGTGCGATGCACCTTGGTCCCGTGAATGGGTACAGTCAGGTATAACATCCAACCTGATTTTCCTAGAGCTGTTCCCCATTGTGGTGGCTGTGCATATTTGGGCCAGGGAGTTTGAAAACTCGACTATTCATTTTTGATGTGACAACACGACCGTAGTCTGTGTTGTCAACCGTCAAACATCTCATTCTCCTCAAGTCATGGTATTGGTCTGGGTGTTTGTCCTGCAATGTCTTAGAAATAACACTCTGTTTATTGCTAGACATGTTCCTGGGCTGCAGAATGGTATTGCCGACGCTCTATCTCATTTTCAGGAGGAGCGTTTTCAAGATCTGGCGCCTTCAGCCTGGAGGGATCCCAACCCAATGCCACTTTGGCTATGGCACCTTGGGTCCTTTAGGCCCAGGGCGTAATCTGGTCTGTCCTTGCCCTTTCCACACGTGCCAGCTATCACTGTAAGGTCTGTGAATTTTGCACAGACTCCTCCTTTCAGCAGGAGGTTGGGCTGCCCGACACACCTGTACCACCCGAACAGCTCCTGAGGTTTCTGCTCTCTCTTAATGATGCGGCATTGGCGGCCAGATCGTTGGCTATTTATGCCACCAACATCTCCTTTTGGTTCAGAGCACTGGGTTTGGTGGACCCAGCTGCCAATTTTAGGGTCAGAAAGCTCCTAGAGGGCTTCAAAAGCACGCCCCCCCCCAAGGCCAGATTAACGAAAGCTCATTACACCTGCTATTCTTAGCGGGTTGTGTAGCCTCTTTCCTGTTTTGTGTTCTTCCCCTTATGAGGTGGCCTTGTTTCAAGCCGCTACCACACTTAGGTTCTTCGGTGCTTTCCACCTGAGTGAGTTGGTCTGCTTATCCTCATTCGACTTATCTGGGCGGGCTATGGAGTTTGGAGACGTCCAGTTGACGTCCGACACAGTGCGGCTGTGCCTCCGCCGGTCTAAAACGGATCAGCATGCCTGAGGAACGTTGATTACTCTGAGACGGTCTCCTGACAACCTTATTTGCCCCATCGCGGCTGTAAGTACATTTTTTGCAGTTCAGGGGTGATTCCCAGGCCATTTGTTCAGGCACAGTGATGATTCCCCCCGACGCTTTATCAGTTCCGGACTGTTTTTCACAGAGGCCTGTCTTTGCTCACCTGCAGACTATGGGCTACACTCCTTGCGGGGCCACTTCCATGGCAGCAAGGCTAGGTTTGCCCCCTGCCACCATCCAGCACATTGGGAGATGGCGCTTGGATGTATTCAAGACTTATGTCAGAAAGGAGTAACTTGTGTAGCCAGTTGGTGTGTTGCCCTTGTGACTTTGATGATAGCATAGAAACAGCTTACAGCTGTGAAGCTTGGAAAGTTTTCAAGGTCGCAGAGCTCCAGCAAAGAATCACTCAGACAACAGAGATTAGGCTAGCAAGAGCTTCTATATTCTCAGAAGAACGTTTCTTGCAGCAAAGAACAGCAAACAGGTAACAGGTACAGCAAAGCTCCTCCAACAGCAACACTTACATCTCCAGCAAAAAAACCCACAAGTGTTTCTGGTCTTGATTAAATAGGCTCCAGCATCCAATCAGAGATCAGATGATCTCATCCCCAGGCTGAAGGTTCTGCTTACTGCTGGTCTGCTAGGCCTGAATGACTCAGCACTTTACCCCCTGAGTCGGCCTAGTGTTAGGCCTTTCCCCATTCAGGCCTGTAAATTTCCAGGGACTTATTTCAGTATCCCAACAGGCTTGCTATCAGTGACATGTTTTTGTTCTTTGCAGATATTTTTCCCATTGTTCCAGCGACAGTTCTAATGTGTGGGCACTCCATCTTTTTTGGTGCCTGGAAGAGTGCGGCTTCCAGCTCATTCGGCACCCAATTAGGGATGGACATCGTCGCCAGCATTTTCTGGGCTGCTCGGTAAGGGATGCAGTGGGGCCAGCTGTTGCCCGCTGTACGGGAAGTCCTAGCCACTCACCCAGCCCCGCAGTATTTAGTTGTTCACCTGGGTGAGAATGATCTCGGGCAAAGGTCATCTATTTCCCTGAGCCTTCAGGCCCGCCAGGACTTCTGCACGTTGGTGCAGTGGGTACCTGGTCTGAAGATAATCTGGTCTTGTATGCTCCCACGCAGAGTGTGGCGGTGTGCTCATTCACCGGCTAAGATTGACTGGGCCCGGCGTTAAGTTGAACATCTATTTGGGGCAGGTTGTGGTGGCCCTGGGTGGAAGAGTCATTTACCACCCCGGGATCCAGTATGCCAACCCCTCAGTTTTTCGAAGCGATGGAGTCCACCTCTCTGTGGTTGGGACAGACATTTTCCTAAGGGATTTGCAACGGGGCTTCCGTGAGATTCTTTGAGTGGCGGCGGAAGGGGCCAAGCACCAGGCTGACCCCTCCATTTGGCAGGCTGAGTGCGGGTCAGGTAGGTAAGATCTTATTGGTGTCCATCTGAGGCGGCACAGGTGTGGATCTGGCTAGGGCACCCATACTTTGCATAACTGGTTCGGTGGGTGCCTGGGCCGGAGTCCCGGTCTGGACGTGCAATGGCTGCCCTAAAGGCGAGGCCTGGGGTGAGCTGGCGCAATCAGGCCGCCTCACCTCTCAGGGCGGCAATGACAGCCCGGGTTGGTCTTTGACCAGCTGCAGACTGGAGCCATGCTGCAGGCTGGTACGCCCATGGTCATCCTGACCAAAGGGGGAGGTAGACGGTTAGAGCTGTTTCCCCCAAACAGGAAAGTTGCCCTGTTGCATATTGTTGTAAAATGTTTAATAAAAGTGGCCCATTAGCACCAAAGCCTGGTCTCATGTGCTTATTTCATGGGATGGGGGGTAAATTGACATTTGGGTAAATGCCAACCTCTGAACCTCCGCTAATTGGGCAAGAGGAACTTTTTCAAGTGGTGTTCCTCTTATATTTAGCAGGGGGAGAGCAATTGTCCCTCTTCACCCCGGCGCAGTGTCTTTTCTAGTGGCTGTTTCTGGGGGTGTTCTGAATTTTTTTTTAGATTGTGAGCCCTCTTGGGACAGGGAGCCATTTAACTTTATTATTATTTGCCTGTAAACTGCTTTGTTGTGTTGAAAAGCGGTATATAAATATTTTTGATTGATTATTGATTGATTGAAGAGTAGAGAGATGCCTATTTATGAAAGGTGTGCAACCACCTGAATTCACATTTCATATACCAATCGACAGACAGACAGACAGACAGACAGACAGACAGACAGACAGACAGAC
>JAJKFI010000006.1:7227075-7237075 GCA_029204185.1 Lerista edwardsae
GACAGACAGACAGACAGACAGACAGACAGACAGACAGACAGACAGACAGACAGACAGACAGACAGATAGATAGATAGATAGATAGATAGATAGATAGATGAGAAGATGTGTTGCAACATAATGTTGCCTCTCCACAATATGAATGGCCACATCCTACTGAAGGAATTCAAGTGCTTTATGTGAGTCATGCATGGACTGATCTTGCCCAGCCATCTCCATCAAGTGAGGCAATGGTGTGATGTCCCAGCCGCCTTAGCCTGAGCCTTGCCCACTGTTAGTTGGCATTCTGAGCATCTCTGGGCTGCGATCCCCAGCCACCTTCCCTTTGAACAGTCTGAGGTTAACTAATTGCTCCTTGGGGAGCTGAGTAGGAATTTTTTTGCTGTCAGCTTGATTGGCCGTTACTGGCAGATTTTTTTCCTACCACAGAGTAGCATTGGGTTGTGGTGGTTAATTTTTGCTTCTATTTCATTCTTTTCTCCTTTCCTACCTTCTCTTTGGTCACTTTTGGCAGATGGTGTGCAGGCCAGGGAGGCAGGGGTGGGGCTTTCGGTATGCATTCTGGATACATAAATGTCAGTGGGTGAGCCCATACCGCTCCTCCGAGGCTTGCTGGATCAAGGAGGCTGGCTGGTGCACCATCTGCTTGGATTGCAAAGGTGACCTCAAAGGCTTTCCAGCTTGGGAGAGTCAATGCTTTCCGGTTGCCACAACCATTCAGGGTAGGCATAGAGAAGCTTGCCCCATCTATTGAAAGATTGCAACTTTGAGTCAGGATGGGCATGCCTGTTTGGGGAATAAATGGTCATATCTGTGTCCTCCTAACTGAGGGTGCAATCCTAACCAACTTTCTAGCCTTGACATAGCAGTGCCAATGGGGCATGTGCAGCATTCTGCCGTTGGAGGGTAGTCACAGAAGCCTCCTCACGGTAAGGGAATGTTTGTTCCCTCACCTCGGAGCTGTATTAGCTGTACTACAGTAATGAAAAGTTGGTTAGGATTGCATAAAGGGGGGGAAGAGTGTTTAGGCTTTGCCCACTGCAGGTATTTTCTCTGTTAACTACTCCTTATATGGACATCTGAAATCCAGACTATTCCAAAATCCAAACATTTTGTATCCTTTGCTTTCTATAGTGTGAACACTTGAAGGCCTTGTGCTTATTCCCACATGCAGTGCAGGTACAGGCTGTAAGTTCAATTCTCTCTTCTGTACAGACATTGTTGAAAAATGTCAAAGAGGCCAGCAGACACCTGTATTGGTGAGTGAAAGTGAGTGAGCAGACACCTGCAGTGCAAAAAGCAAGAGGAAGCATTTCTCATTATATTTGTGCTATTTTTCCAAAATCCAGACACATCCAGATACCTCCCCCTCCCAATCATTTCAGATAAGGGATAATCAACCTTTATTGGTTCTATATCAGTTCCCACCTCAACAATTCCATGGATTCTGGGGGATCCCGAATACCAGACTGTGTTGTGTGTGTGTGTGTGTGTGTGTGTGTGTGTGTGTGTTTCTTTTAATTTGTAAATGAATCTTATTTTGCATACCTAAAGTGTCCACCCACCCCAGCTACAAACTTGCATGTGGGTTGCCTCATTTCCAGTGCAAACGAATAGGCACTCAAACACATGTGTTCACTATCAGCATATGGATGATTTTACAATGATGGTGATCAAAAAGCTAGAATACTTTAAGAGTACAATCCTAACTTGGGCAGGCATAGGCCGGCCGGCTGGCCTGTGCTGCATCCTAAACCAAGTTAGGTGGCAGCAACAGCTTAGTACAGGGAATGGGGACAAACCTGCAGTAAGCAGTAAGCCACAGGCAGCCAATAGGGCTGCTTGGACCTGTGCCTGCAAAATTGCAGGCGCAAGGCCAAGCCTCCAGTAGCAGCCCGAATGAGCTGCCCATGGGAATGCCCTCCCTTCACACTCTCCCCACTCCAAGCTGTCCCCTCCCACCTTTCCCCCTGCCCAGAAATGGCCCCACATTGACTAAACTCGGCTAGCGTGGGACTGGCTTACCTGCGGGCTCTGCTGGCATGCCTGGGTCAACACAAGCACTTGCGTTGGCCCACCGCTTCTCTGGCGGGCACAAACATGCTTTACGGCATGCTTGCGACAGCCTTGGGCCGATACAAGGCACATGTGTCAGCCCAACAGGCATTTTGGACTGAGCCCTAAGAAGAAGCCTCATATTATTTATATCTGTCACATTTCTATACCACCCTTCCTCCAAGGAGTTCAGGGTAGAGAACATAGTTCTTCCAGTTCTTTTTTCCTCAGAACAACCCTGTGAGGTAAGTTAAGTTGGGAGATTGTGACTAGCCTGTGGAAGCTGAACGGCTTCAAACAGGGATTTGAACCTGAATCATCCAGGTCTAATCATCCAACTCCTGAACTGCTACACCATCCTGGCTCTTTCATTTTATAATAAAAAAAATGATATATTTTGTTATTCTTTTGTTTTCATTTATTTTCCTCAAAAGATACCTAAATTACTGCCAAATATTTTAGAGTCAGATTCTCCCCAAACTGTAAGGCCAATGTATGCATTATTGGGGTTGTCTGATTCTACAGCCAGGTGTCAGGATGCTGGAAATGTAACCTTCACAGGTGATCAGGGTCAACAGTAAATCTCGTGGCACTAAAAGTGAGCACAAAAATGCTACACTCATTCCAACCGAAGTGCTCACAAAGCAGATAGCCCTGTTCAAATCCTTGTGAGAAGGATGAAGATGAGCACAGGCCTGCTTGCAGCCTCCTTTGGAAGGTCCTCTTCCCAACAGAAATGGTGCAAATAACATCAGTTTCTCATTGGGATTTCCCTGGCAAAAAAGGATCATGCTATACATTCTTACATATATACCACTTCATGATTTAGACGTTTGGCGAGGGCTGAAATTGCTAGACCCACTTCTGCCATCAAACGTCTTGTTCCATCTTAAAAGGCTAACAAGTCCCCTCTTACTGAGGGCACAATCCTACCCTGGAGTTAGGCCAGCACAATTAGGTCAGCAAAGTTTGGCCGGCACAAGGGCTACCATAAAGCATGTTTGGACCACTCTCGGAGTCAGGGAAGATGGCGCACGTCTGTGTGCTGGCCTCTCTGAGTCTGAGAGTGGTCCAAACATACTTTATGGTGTCCCTTGTGCAGGCCAAACTTTGCTGCCTAACTGTGCTGGCCTAACTCCAGGGTAAGATTGTGCCCTGAATGATTAAAGTCAAGTAAGACCTTGTTATGTTTCTTGGAAGTGCTGGGAAAGTTTCATCAAAACAGAAATGTGCTATATTCTTTCCCAGACATTAGCCTAGATTTCCAGGCAACCAGAATACGCAGAACTGTACAAATATATTGGCAATTTTTAGGACAGACATTTTAGGAGCCTGCTCTATATAAAGCCAAGAATACATTCCTGGACATCGGCATCCCAGCATCCCATCAGCATCCAAACAGAGAGCCCTGCTGTTTTTCCAACACTGAATTTGGTGTAAGTGGTTAATTTTCCTTTACATTTTTATTCATGCCACTACCTTTGCCCCTATTTGCAGAGAAGCTCAAAGCAGCTGCCTGTAATTGTACACCAGTGCAAGACTGTGCCCGAGGGGCCTAACCCAGCACACATTTTCTTTAAAATGTGAGAAGAGCAGATTATTGCCTGCCCTTGCACATCCAACCCACATGAATGGGATCTTCTCCCATTTGGGTTTTTGTAATACAAATGGAAATTTTACTGATCGAAAAAGCCCCTTTAGGAATAGCAATTCAGGTCCCAGGGTCTGGTCTGAGGGCACATGATATAGTCACCATACTAAAGTTATTAGTTCCCAATGAGGAAACATCAACCAATCACCTCTGATTATTTCCCAAGAATCATCTTGACAAGGAATGGTCATATCACACAGCTATTGTGACAATATATTTTGTCACATACTGGCTACTTCCAGTTTGTTCCGCCTCACCTCTCTGGTAATTTTGAAAAGGAGAAAGAGACAGCAGCTTCACTATGGTTAGTTTGTTTGCTCAACTAGTCAAAATTGAGTTCTTCCTCTTAGGAATAGGCTTCAATATGGCTGCCACCCAATAGCATTTCAAATAGTTATTACTTTACAGCACAATCCTATGGGTGCTGGGTAGGCACATGTGTTCCACTGCTGGAGACTGCTAAAAAGCAGTCATAAAGCAACTTCCCACCTGTGCTGTCTGTTCACCTGCTGCCCACTGGACAGAAAGTTGGGAAGGGGGCAAAACGGGGCAAGGAAGAGGAGCATGATAAGGGCAGGGAGGTTGCAGGAGGGTGTGGATTTGTCAGTGATGGCGTGCACAGGATCCTATTACCCAATTTCACTGCCTCCCTGCACCCTTTCTCTCTTTGGACTTGTGCTAGTGAAATTGGTAGCACAAATCCAAGGAGACCTATTGCTGGGTATCCCCTTCCCCACACCACAGTGATCCAAGCAGACCCACACAGGCTGTGGGGTGCACCCCAGTAAATGAAACAAATTTTTCCTTACCCTGAGGAGACCTCTAGCTGGTTCGTTGGCCCTGCGCGATATAGTGGCAGCTGTTCTGTCACCGCTGTACCTCAGGGCAGCAGCCAGCATAGGATTGGGCTCTTAACTTGCCAGGCAACCTGGTGGACTACTTGTAGATATCATTCATCCATGTTTCAGAAGGCACAGAATGGTTTTGTTGTGGTGTTATAACAAAATATTGTCAATTTTTTTTCATACTTTTTGAATCTTCTTCCTCCTTCAAGCAAGTCTTTTCCACCTTCATTTGTCTCCTGAGAAATCCAAGCATGCCCACCTGGAACGCCAGCACACTGCAGCGGATTTGCAGTCACACTTTAGGAGCTATTCTGACTAATGTGACCCACTGACAAGGTTTGTGGAGCAACACTTTTTACTGAGTTCTCTTATAAAAATAAAATAAAATAGCAGGGAAGATCAGTAATAATGGACACGCTCTCCTTCTACCATTTCCAATCTTCTTTTTGAGGAACCCATGATAAGTTATCAAAGGACCCCTTAGCCAGAGAAGTGTCATTTTTCAAACTATGTACTCTGGGTAATCTAGTTATTTTCCATAGGGGCATGGTAGGTTTAAGCAGTCTATAAAAATAATGCTAATATTTATTTGCTAAATAGGAAAGTGCTGTTCTAATACATACCAATAGTTGAACATCCAAAACTGCAATCTCCAGCTTACTTAGCAGAAATTCAGTCCAAATATGTCAGTCTATGTTCTTTTTTTTCTTTTTTCTTTTTTCTTTTGGCATGGGGAGGTTGCCTGACCTTGGAATAGAAGCATCTGACCAATAAAACCAATTGCCACATTCTAAGGCTAAAGGCTTTCTTTTTTCCTATTCTATTTCAAGTTGGTAAAGATGTTCTTGCTTAGATACATTAACTTGAGCTGTTGCAATAACCAGCAAAGGAACGGAGATAATAGTAGGAATCATGTTATTTCTGAGCTCAGATTTTCTCCTGTGGGCTAAAGCATGGGCCCCTGTGAAGCAACCATAGGAGCTATTGTCTTTATGCTTAGTACCAAACTATCCTCCTTCCCCGCTCCAGGTTATTAGGCCTGGAAGTAATCACTGATCCAGAATACACATACCCACTATTGGTTGGAGCTCAGCAGCTAGCTCTTCTGGGTATGCTGTTAACTCCTTAATTCCCTACCATTTCTGAAGGTGGCAAGCTGTGGCTCGGCAGTTTGAATCAGTTTGAATTTTTCTGCAGTTTGAATCTGTTTCCCCCCCCCTCACATCAATTCAATGCTATCTGTCGTGTCATTATTTGGGGGGTGTTTTATGCTCCTCTTCACAAGTACTATTTTCCTCACTCTCCCCTTGCTACAGTGATTGGTTCCTGATCTTCTTAGCATGGGAGAAACATGGGAGGGCAAAATCAGACAAAATTATAGGCAGCTCCCAAAGTTCCCCTCCCAAACTTATCTAAGGGTCATAGAAAATTTCATGATTTTTGGCTCAAAATGGGCCCTAGACTTATCTGTGAGATTAACTTGTATTTGAGTATCTGTGGTAGGTTTTCTGATAATCACACCCACTGAAAAGAAAAACAGGATCTCATGTTTCTTTGCTGTATTTAAACAACAATAACAACACACACACACACACATCTTTTTTACTATAGCAATCTTACTGAAGTAAGAATCTGAATTCTTCAAAGTCAAGGAGGGAAATTGCAAAGAAATATTAAGTCATTATTACCCACAACATTCAGAAGCCATTTCTACCTCTTTGCTCTTATGGTAAATATACCCAAATGCATTTGTCACCTGACTCATTTCCAGTACTCCCCATTTGAAGAGATGAAATTGTCACACTCTGCAGTGCTGATCTTGTGGCAAAGGACTCCTGGACTCATGTGAAGCACAGTGCCTCACTGCTTTTCTAACCATCATTTTTGGATCTCTGCCTACCACCCTATGCAACTTTCATCACTCAAACTTTGTTATGTTGTTCTGCCTCGGAAACCTCGAGCCCATTTTGCATTCTCTGACTTTGCAGCGGAGTTTACATTTTAACTCTATGTTAGAGCCCTGCCAGATAGGTTTAGAGCCTACATCTTACACATATGAATAAATAATGTTAAAGCTAATAAGATCTCAGAGAGAAAATGATGATTGTGTTTAATCACTAACCTTAAGCAGCAGCAAACCATATTATCAAACACCTTCATTTCTTATAAAACTATCTATCACACACAATATAGACCTGATGAAAAGGAAGGTGGAAGTAATCAGGACAGAATGCCAATTACCTCATTACTTGTCATAGCACATTGTAACTGGAAATTGCTTCTTTCAGGTTCTGTTTGCTCAGGCAATTACAATAAACTCTCTGCTTGACATGTTGTTTGCACAGATGTAGAGCATTAATAAACATGAGGGCTAATCTGAATTATTGAACCAGCCGCAATAATTCCAACAAAGGATTTATAATAAGTCCAAGAAAGCTGAGGTATCACTGGAATTCCCTGTAAGCAACACTGACATACTTTATCACATGTAAAATCCTCAAATTTAATGTACAGTACTGGAATATGTCCCATAGGTATTTTATATTTTCTAGTACTCTAAGCCCTCAGCAACTTCTATTATGAAAGAGACTCAAGACTGTTAAGGGAAATGGCAATATCGCAGACTCACAGGAAAATTACTTTATTTGCCATATGCTTTGCACACCTTTCAGACCCTTATTACCCTGATTTAACTAAAAAGGAAAAATGTTCTGTATTGAAACATGAGTAGTACCACATTAAAAGCTCCAAAGTGGGTCTAATTTTCATTTATACTAAGACAACGTGACACGACTTTGGCAATGGAAAAGTGCCTTAAAGTGGGTACAAATTGCATTTATTCTCACCTCAGGGCCCTTTTTACATTGCCAGAACAGGTTAATGTAGCTTTTGGGCTAATGAGAATTAGGCCCAGGAACTACATATAAGTGAGGTCTGTTTGTTCATTCTTGATAAACTTTGGCCTGAGAAAACTTTGTTGTTAATATACCAGAGCAGAGCAGAGAGGGAAAAACACATCACAGCCTCCTTGCCTGATTAGGTTCAGCTGAGAAAATGAGATTACAGTGCACTTGCGACATAAAAACAGGGAGGTTACCCTATTTACTGTTCTTCTGAGGCAATGGCTGCATCCCTTCTATCTGAATGGTCCAGAGAGGAAGGGCAGTTGCACTATTCAGGAGGAACTGGCTTAAAGACAGAAAAAGAGGGGGGGAAACCCACCAGTGTTTTAAAAGCTTGACATATTAACAGAGGCATATTTAAGACATTTTTAAAAGTTGCTTTTCAAAACATGTTTCTTAGTTGGAAACGGCAAAGAGCTGAGAATTTTTGGTAGCAACCAGAGACACAACTGGACAGACTGAGGGGAGAAGGTGCTCCATTTTTTTCCCTCGAAGAAGAAAGGGAGAAAGGTACAAAAATCTTAAGGTAGAAAAAATAGGAACCTGATAAATCTACTTCTTGTCCCTTGCTGTGCTTTTACGCCAAGGAATCGCAAATGTGATTAGAAATACAGGAATGCCATGAATACGAACCCACTTATTAACGTTTTATGCAATGATTTCAGGGTTATGTAATTTAAGGCGCAATCCTAACCAGCTTTCCAGCACTGACACAGCTGTGCCAATGTGGCATGTTTGCATTCTGCAAGGGAGTAGTAGTCACGGAGGGAATGTTTGTTAGGAGCTGCATTGCCCTTACCCCAATGCTGGAAAGTTGATTAAGATTGCCCCCCTTTTTCCCATTCCTCAAGCATAGAACTCATGCAGATTGCATTAAGATAAAGGTGGCATTTCAGAGAAAGAAAAGTAGCAACTTATCTAAAAACTGGTTCTCATTCGTTTCCATGCCAACATCTACCAGATTCCAGACTGATGGTCATTCTCATTTACTGTACTTTCTGGTAAATTTTTTGGCTACAGGTTTCTCAGGTAGTAGGTTTCTCGTGTAGCAGGTTTCTCATGTACCATGAGCGGATGTGTATGTGTGCACATGATTGCACCTCTTCTTTGGCTTCATATTTGTTCCACGTTAGTCCAGCTTGACTCTGCTTTGGCATGTCTCCCTATCCATCTACAGTTGCAGGTCTCCCTAAGCACCATCACTTTTTATTCTTTTCAAGGACTGAACTTCCAGTTTTGGCTTGACTCTGAAGTAGGCATCATAGTTCCAGTGTTCTGCCTCCTGATCGTCTATGAGGATGAACTTTCCAAAGTGATTGTGCACCTGGCATCAGACTGCACTGTTATTATTTAGCCTTGCCTGCTCTGTAAATATAGACAATTCTCACCATCCATGAACTCCACTCCTGCGGATTCACTTATGCACGGGAACAAGAGTATTACATCAAAACCATCCTTTACCTGTTCTCGACTATCCACAGCCATCCTGATGCAATCTCCAGCATCTGCAACTGTTCTAAAGCTCTCTGTAGCCATTGCTATTTTCTGCATCTGCTGTAGCCATTTTGGGGCTATGTGCAGCCACCCTGAAGCTTGCTGCATCCATGACCATTTTGAAGCTATCCACAGCCATCCTGAAGCTATTCCCATTGGCCGTGAAGCTAGCCACACCATTCTGCAGCTATCTGCACCATTCTGAGGCTATCCATTGCTGGCATTCCTGACCAGGTTAGCTACCCTGCCTCCTAATGCCATTGATCCCATAGGATCAATGATTTCTTATCTGCTATTTCGGCATTCACTAGGGTGCCCAGGAACCTAACCCCAGCAGATCATGAGAACTGATTGTACTTTATCCTGCCCATACTTATAGGCACTAAAAATAACAATTGAGTAACCATTCATCAATAGACATGTTCTTAAATGTTATTTTTTTCCCCCAGATTTCATTTTTTTTCTAAAAGAAAAATGCAGAAAGTGCTGTTATGTGTTTTTATCCCAAGGGCACATTTTTAGAAATTATACCTGTAAATTATAATAGCTTTAAAAAAGTACTAGATGGGTGATATAGGTGATATAGGTGGTGTCAGGAGATGCAGCCACAGTCGCCACACAGTCAATTAGGTGTTGGTAGTTTTTTTTGTTTTTTGTTTTGCAGATTTCAGGGTGTTTTTTCCTACAAAAAATGAGAAGTGCAGAAAGTAGTATGTGATTTTATTTCAGTATTACTGAAAAATCACACCTCTTGTCATCACCTTTAATCATCACTTGAATTCTCTTCACCAAATGTCTCTACTTTGCATAGTTGTTCTCCTTTCACTTGGATGTATTCTTGCACAGGATCTTCACTTCCTCAGCTCTACCACCATCAGCCACCCAAAGATCTCCTCCTCTCTGGAGGTTACTGTCAAAGTTCCTACCTGGTGCCACCCGTAAAACTAGGCTGACCGCAGAAGGTAAATTCTTTGAATAACTGAGCTCATTTCTGTTAAATATTGGAGATAACCTGGAGTTAGGCCAGCACAGTTAGGCGAGCAAAGTTTGGC
>JAJKFI010000006.1:7239575-7270230 GCA_029204185.1 Lerista edwardsae
GTGGTTTCGGGCATCCATGAAAGCAGCAGGAACGTATTCACAGCAGATACTGGGGGACACCTGTACAAGAAAATTGTTTCTGGACTGTATTAATTTAAGAGGGGTTCTAATTAATCTCTTATTACGGTAATCTACAACCAACAAAATTCTTGCATACTCCCACAGTTCATTAACTACAATAATCATGAAGCTAAGAAAGAGTCAATTGTCTCCATCCACCTATAATAAAATACTGAGGGGGGCCCAGCCCTACCCAACATTCTATTGCTGATGCATCCATGCCAATGGAGGGGGGTGCACTGCATTCTGCAATGGGGAGCAGTTATGGAGGCCCCCTCAAAATAAGGGAATGTTTGTTCCCTTACCTCGGGGCTGCATTCTGGCTTCCTCAGTCCGGGAAGGTTGGATAGGGTTGGGCCCTGTGATGAAACAGTTATGTTTCATGTACCTATTTCTGTTTTATACCTGCTGTTTACTTTCCAAGGGCCTGGTCTGTGGTTGTCAGGGGTGTCCTGGCTGGGGGGGGGGAGGAGTGGCTGCCGGCCAGTCGGGTGAGTCTCCAGCTAGAGATCAGGGGACTGGCAGAGGCTCTCTTTTTCTCTCCTGTGGGCTTTGCTGCTGGATGGTCGCCGGGAGAGCCGCTCTGTGGGGTGGCAGAGTGGATGGCTGCTGGGAGAAGCCCGGCAGGGAGGATTTAGGAAGGACCCCAGTATTAGTGAGCAGGCGTTAGGTTTTGATTTGTTTTAGTCTGTGTTTTCCCTGGCCGTGCGTTTTACATGGTTTTCCCCCTCAGAGCAACCTGGGCTAGGCCACGCCTGTGTAGCCTTACCAGGCCTGTGTGAGGCAGCTCCACCTACCAGTCTATTGCCTGAGTGGCAGTTAGACTGTTTTATATTTCTAACCTATTTTTATCTCTGGCACCCCAACCTCTTTCTCCCCTTAACAATCTTTTAATAAAAACCCTTCTTGCCATGTTCTGGCTCACAATGATTGATTATCCTCCTCACTCTATAAGAGTGAGTGCAGAGATCCTTGAGGTTATTACCTCAGTTAGGAGAAGAGTTTAGCCCAGGAAACTCCTCTGGCAACCTGGTACCTGGGCTGGTGGCAGCAGATTGGAACTACCAAGGTGGTTCCTCACTAAACTGCAGGTTCAAACCAAGTGGGCAAGAAGGGGTGTCAGAGGTTATTCATTCATGACATTCATGACAGGCCCTTAATAGCAGAAATATATCAGTGATTTTGTGCAGACAGTCCAAGAATCTCGGTATGTTTTGGTATAGCATTTGGCGTAAAACAAGTAATTTGAGAACTTGGTGTCCTAAGCTCCAGAGTTTCCATGAAACTATCAATTCCAAGAGAACTTCAAAAGCTGGAGAAAACTGGATCCCCGGGAGGTTTCCCAAGACATCTCTTAATGCTAACAAATGTGGCCCATAGTGCCACATTGCTTTGGTTACCATTAATCATGACTTTGCTGCCTCTATGATTCTGTATTCCATGATATGAATTCTAGTAGTATTAGAAAGGGAAATTAAAACAACAACAACAACAACACTAATACCAACAATAAATACAACGCTTTGCTCCTAAGGAAATACGTTCATAAGTGCTAAGTTCACCTCATTCCTTGATTATGGTAAGCTTCTTGAGGTATAAGAGAACTTGTTTCTCAGATTGCTTTTCCAGTTTAATCTTCAGTTTAGAACTCAGTGCAGCATTAACCCTGATTAGTTTTATTGATGTTTAGAACATTTGGGCACCAGGGACCCATTTGTTTAAAATAAAAGCTTTTTTGCCACATAGTACAAAGGGGAGAATAAAGCACAGTGTTCCAGAGTGTTTTAATAAATCAGCATGAGTATGTTTTGCAAAATCTTAATTGGGCATAAATAACTGTTCCACGCCCAGCCTGAAATGCTGCATTTCAAATGCTGTTTCGGATAAACCCATGGCCTGACTTCCGCACACACAAAGGTTTGCTGCTACTGATCGTCACACAGTTGCTGACCACAAAGGAGAGGACATATAGAGATATGAACTTGTCTAGAGACAATTCCTTTACACTCTTATAAGCAAGCAATTCAAAAAATCAATACATTGACTTACAGATAACTAATGCAGTTGTCTGCACGCTAAAGTGATCACAATGCATTTCTTTGTTCCAACAGATAGAGGGATCTAGCCACAGTGGTCTGTATCTTGGTGACATCAGCATTGGACTGTTGTAACACTTCACATGGGGCTGCCCTATCTGGAAAATGCAGGTGGAGCAGAACATGACAGCCTGGGGGGCTTGGTGATTTAACTCCTCTCCCCTGGCAAACAGGTTCCTTCTAGCTTCTGCTGCTACCTCTACTGCCCCCTTTCTGTCCTCAATCCACCCTCCTCCCTTATATGATCCCATTTCCCCATCGCTGTGCTGTTTTGCCGATCCCCATCTCCACCCCTCTGGCTCAGGGCCAGCTCTGGGACAGTGGGGCCCAATGTGGGGCATTCCCACTGGGCGCCATGGCCCCCCACTCACAAAGAAGAGCTCTTGTGGTGCTGAGCACAAACTCTGGCACCTGGAAATAATTGGTGGTGACATATTCCTGGAAACTCCTATTTTGGGCCATTTGAAGGCAGGGGTAGACAAGAGGGCCCAAGGTAAAGCTGCTCTGCTCACCCCACTGACTTATAGCCCATAGAGATCCCAGCTACAGCAGCAGGCAATATGCTCACTGTGCTGATCCCCCCCCCCAAAGTGTGGGGCCCAATGTGACGATATTAGTCACATTGACTTCAGGCCAGCCCTGCTCTGGCTTACTGGTGCCAGGAGATGTAGAGGATCAGCTGATACAGAGCTGTGGCCACTTTTCACTAGCAGCTTCAGCCCGGCCCCCTAGTACAATGCTTCCTCTTGTGACAGCCATGAAGGGCATTATGCTATTGGAATGTTAGTTTTGGCAGTAAGGCCTATATAAGATTGGAACATAATTGGAAGCATTAAAACCGAGCACACTCTTCTCCTCTATGGCAATACAACCTGTCTAGCACTTTTCCCCCAGAATAATCCAGCTTCACCAGCATCAAACACCTGTTGTGGTAGGTAACCCTCCTTGATTATGTCTGACTGAGAGTTAGGGAGCACCTTAGTGATAACTGGCAGCCTCACTACTCAGTTTAATGCTATGCAATTTTGCACAAGTCTTGAATCTATTAGTGCTATTCAAACTGTGAATCAGGACCCACTTGTTTTTGTCCTGGAAAGCTAGGAGCAGCCATCCTGGAAACTGCAGACCTTACTCCTGTTATATTCCTTTTGTGAGTGTTAACAGTTTGAATTTTCAAGTGAGGCTTTTTTTAAAATATTGTTTTTAGTTCAGTGCTTTTACATCATATTTTGTCTTACTCTTGCTTTCTGTCAGGGATGTTTCATGGTTGTAGAATTGCTGCAGTCCAGGAATGCCAATTGGCATTTCAGGAGTGTCATTTTATTACGTTACAATGTCAGCACTTCCTGCTTGGTTATGTCACTTCCTGCCACAACAGCACTTCCAGGTTAATGACATCACTTCCAGTGGATCCTAACATGAGTGCCATTCTAAAAAGTGAGTCCCAGCCCACAATTTGAATAACACTGTATTAGACCAACCATGACTGCCTGTAAATATCTCATCAGTAACACTTTCATCATATTTAGGCTTTAAAAATCCAATGCCATCTCTTGAATTAGCATTAGGCGTCTGATGCCACACACTCAATAGTTTTTCCTTCTCCTTGTCCTTAAGCACTTTTCTCCTTTTCTTAGCAATAACTGTTGACTGCATTCATCCAGATCCTTCCACATGTTCCATAGCTCACTCTTTATCTTTTAAAATTTTTCCAAACAGTCAAATGACTCTTCCCAAATGCCCAGGCAACATTGTTCATTTTCTCACCTCTTCCAGCTCACTAAATAATCTCCATTTTATTTTCCATCATAGTGTGCATCTTCTTACCAGTACTGTTGATGCTTTCACGACTATTATGCATCCCAGGCATGATGGAGATGATAATGTTCTCTTCTCTATCCTAGCTCACTAATTCCAAAACTTTGCCTGTGGGCAAAAGTTTGACTCTTGGGTGTCCACAGGGCCAAAGCAATTACAACACAGAAGGATGCTGTCATAAGAATGCTTCTTTGGTCTTAATTTTTACTCATAATTACATTATAAGATCTAGAATGTCCAATAATTACACTGCAAGATTTTCTCTGTATTTGCTTTTTAAAGAGAGTCGATGGCAGCTGTAGGGCGTCTTGAGATCAAACTCGGCTCCTCCTTTTCCTGCTTTTATGGTCAGATGTGTGGGATACACATACTAGACAGAAAGGGATTCTTATTGCAAAAGCGCATCACAGTGATAAAATGGGTGGTTTTATTTATTATGCTGTTGGTCCTAACTGAGTTGTCTCTATTCAGGATCAACTTTTTAATATGATACATTAATGCTGTCCTGCACCCAACCAGCTGACCCTCACAACATCTCAGGTCTTGTCCCCATCTTCTGCGTCCTTCATCCTCAACCTCCTTTCCACTAACAAAAATACCTGGATTCAGCATTACTGATTCAGTCAACCGAGGGGATTCAGTTGTATGTTCTTGTTTTGCTGGCCTTATTTGCTCACAAAGGCACTGCTGCACTTGTGCCAAAGGCCAGGAGTCATGTTTACATGTTGAACATTGGTAACTCAAATCTGTCTGTAAGTAGGGGAGCTTCTCTGTGTGTTTATCGGAACCTAAGCTACAGTACAGTTTATTCTAGTCACTTACTTACCTTAGCTTCAGGCATCCCAATGCAAGACTGCCTTGCTCCCTTAGAAACAGCGGTGCCAAAATGTCTACCGCTGCATTCAATGGGGGTTGCGGCAGACGTCAGAGACTCCTTGGGGGACACTCGTCCTTTTCCTCCAGGTAAAGGGACTGGCCTCCTTAAGGACACAATCCTAACCTGGAGTTGGGCTGGCACAGTTAGGCCAGCAAAGTTTGGCCGGCACAAGGGACACCATAAAGTATGTTTGGGCCACTCGGAGTCAGAGTCCAGCACACAGGCGTGCACCATCCTCCCTGACTCAGAGAATGGTCCAAACATACTTTATGGTGTCCCTTGTGCCGGCCAAACTTTGCTGGCCTAACATTGCCAGCCCAACTCCAGATTAGAATTGCACCCTAAGTTTGTGCCAGCTATTTTGCCAGTGCAGACTTGAGAACCTCCATGTCAGGCCACATGGCCTGACATGGAGAATAAAATACAGTGGTGGAAACTACCACCAGTTCCACCCCCTGCCTGGGCTCCATCCTCCCCTCCCCCACCTATTTCTGCACTCCCCTACCTCCCCACATCCTGCCCCACCCCAAAAGATCATACTGCTGGCAGTGGTAATGCTTACCACCGGGCAGTCCATGCCAGATCCTCTTGATGCTGGTGCTGAGCACTTACTTGTGCTGGCCCAGCACCAGTGGTATGATCATGCTGCTAGTGCTAAAAGTGCCTTACGGCACTTTTACGACACCAGCACCAGCAGTACAAGCATACTCTGGCACAGAGGAAGTTAGGATTGGATTGGACCCTGAGTAATTGTGTTCTTGTGGCATTCCCACCTCTTGCCTAGTAGCCAGTTTCACCCCACCATCAGCCAATGTTGGATGAGCTTTCTGGAAGCTGGGCTCATCCTCCCTCTTCCTTGAGTCATTGAAAACCAGACTCTTGGTTGGCCCAGATAGCTTTCTTGACTCTTTGTCTTGCTCTTCCTGGTGTGATAGGTCACCGCCCTTCTTACATAAATGTCTAAGCCTGCAATCTGCGCCGTTGGGCCGACACAAGAAACAGTGTCGAGCTCAAGAGTGCTGCCCCACAACTGCACTGCACAGCTTGAATGCCAGCTGAACTCAGCTGGCGCAGAAGTGGTTGTGGTTGGGCGGAGGGCTGGGAGGGAGGGAGGAACTGGGTAGGGTGGGAGGGCTGGGAGGCGTGCTGGTCCAGGGAGGAGGTGGAGTTGGGAAGCGGCCATTATCCAAGCCTCCGCCCCCAGGCGGCACGGCATCCTCAGCTCTGCGCCTGCTAAATAGCAAGCACAGATCTGAGAAGCACATAGCAGGAGGCTGAATGTGCCCTTGCTCCTGTGGGAGGCTCCTGTGTGCTCCCAACTTGCACTGGATACAGCACAGGCCCGCAGGCCTTGCGGCGTAAGTTAGGATTGCGCTCTCATTCTTAGTAGACTGTGCTGCAAAGCAGACTCCAGTCTCTGGAGTGCTCGTCTCTGTTCTGCTTCACTTTGAAATGCTGTATGCCTGTCCCTAGACATTGCGTGTCTCTTCACCAGTTTTACCTGACTGGCAGCCCAATCCTAACCAGCCCTGGAAGAGGCAGGCCAACTGACCTGCACTATATCCAGTGCAGGTTAGGTGATGGCTGGAAGGCAACTCTGGGTAAGGAGATATTTTCCCCTTACCCTGTATTGAACCCCAGCTACCCCTATGGAACAGCGTGGGTGGCCAACACACCCTCCCGGACCCAATACACCTCCCAGACTCCCTCTCCCACCCAAAAATGCCCCTCTCCCACACCCTGTTATACCTTCCCACCACTCTGTCCCACACCCTGTGCTGGTCGGCTCAGACTGGAGCAAACACAGCCCCTTCTGCCAGTGCGGAGGGTGGATCTGGGCTCTGGGAGCTGGTACGGGCCTCTGCACTGTTCCAGCCAACTCCTGAGTTGGCATGAATGTGTGTTATGTTCATGGCACTTGGGAGCTGGGGCGGGCTGCACCAGCTTATCTCTAACTCAGGATTGCGCTCTGGGTTTTCTTTGGAACTCACCCCCCTGAGTTCCGATTTTGCAATACACTTTGGCAATTATTGGCCTTTGCTATTCCATGAAAAAAGCCCAGGCCTAGAGGGTCCAAGATGGTTCTTTGGTCTCCCTGAGAGAGGCTGGTCCAACAAGGAGCCACTGGTCCTTCCAGTACATGAAGGTTGTACCCATTTTATATCCCCACATGGTGCTACACTTCTCCAGAAACCTGTTTCAACAACCCTCTTAGGAAAGCCATAATGTTTGAATTGGCCTTGAGTTGTTTTATGGGCAACTCTGTCCCGACGCCTCTTTGCAGGCCTAAGCGACGAGTCTGTGGCACAGAATGGAACCTTAGGAAGTTTTGCTCTTTAAGGATTATTTGCTCACTAAAGGGTGCTATAATCGGTTTACACACTTAGCTATTGATTTAATAAACCTTGAGGCCTACTGCCAAGTTTTCTCACAATGTATGTGTGGCTGTTCATTCGGGCATGTCCTCTGCCATCGGAGTAGCTAACAACTGGAGACGAGCCACTTTTCAAAGAAGCATTCGCTTCCCCCGTCTTTTATCCACGATGGGCTCTCTGCCCACTTGTTCTCCAAAGCAGGATATTCCTATCACATTGCCAGAACAGGAAGGAGATTAGGGTGCTCTCTTTTACCAATTAATCCTTCACATATTTCCTTTTTTTTTATTGCATTTTCAAATCTCGCCTCTATAACAAGTTCATTGAAGGGTAGGTTCCTTTTATAAAACCACTGTTGTCAAGCGCCATGCAGACCAAAAAGCAAATGCCATGAGGCTGAAAAGACGCCACCTTCCTCCCCGAGACTGGGGGACTTATCTTTGTCAGCAGCTAAAGACCTGAGGTGAAAAGTGTTTTGCTGAACTGGGACCTCCAAACAGGATGTCATGGGCTCCAACCCTGCAGTTCATCCAAGGAGGATTAGTCGTATCAGCCACAGTTTCAGCACCAAAAATAGAGAGTTAATTTAGAAGACAAGGAGAGCCGATAAAAAGGATGCAAATCTACAAACGCGCAGTTGTAGAAGTGGCAGTGACTTTCCGTGGACCGTTTTACTTCTCGACGCGGGATATCAAGGGCCTTGCAATTAACACAAAACGCTATGTTGAAGGTTGAGGTTACGACTTTGCACAAAGCCAGACATTTCAGAGGTAAGGGCCTCACAGTTGTCTTTGGAAAGGGTGAAATCTGAAGTGAAAATTCTCGCTAAGATGGCTGATCTTGCTCCAGTCGTGTATATTATGAAATGAGTATTTTAAAGCAGAAGAGCAACTGTAAAGGAGATTGGTAGAGTGGTTTGTGAAGCATAGAAGAATGTTTTGGAGGTCTGTTAATTCTCAAGAGAGCCAGCAAAGAAATTAGAATCTTTTTTTCCCCCTAGTAGAATATATAAACAAAGGATGATGAATAAATTGAAGGGGCAGGGAATTTTTATTTTAACTCAGCTAAGCAAGGAACATCAAGGGGTCTCAGGCATCCCTGCTAGTTTTGGCATGGTAGGCACCCCTTAAGCTATGCAGCACCAGGTGGACAGCATCTACAGAGCCAGAATGGTGCAGTAGTTTGGAAGCTCGACTTAGACCTGGAAGATCCAGGTTCAAATCCCTACTCAGGACGCCATCCTAGGCTCCCTGTAGCGTTGACCCTATGTGGTAGCATTGATGCTACATACAAAGTGCTGATGTGGGGGTGTGGAGTGGCATCTCCGTGTCGGAGCTCTGACTCTGAGACCGGCGCTGCAGGCAGCACTAGCCTTGGAGAGCCCGTGTCCACCCAGCTGGTGCAGAGGCGTGACGAGGCAGGCAGAGGGCGGGAGTGGGCATGGGGAGGGTACTTCTGGGTGGGGGGAGGGTGGGCTCTGGGTAGACCGGCAGATGTGCTGGCCGGGACAGGGGCAGGCCCTGGATTCAGTCATAAGGCCCGAAGCCGCGAAGGCCTGATTCGGGCCGCATGGTCTCCTTGGATCTGCGCCTGCTATTTAGCAGATGCAGATCTGAGGAGTCCAGAAGGGAGGCTGGTGCTTCCCCTATGGCAAGGGCATGAACTCGCCATTCCAGGGCTGCTTAGCATTGTGCTGTCCACCACAAAGCTTCCTAAGTGGCCTTGGGCCAATCAGTCACTATATTTCAGCCTAATTTACCTAACAGGGTTGTTGTGAGGAGAGAAGGTGGGAAGGAACCATGTACACCACCCTCAGATCCTTGGAGGAAGGGCAGTACAGAAATGTGAAAAATAAAGAATACTCAGCAGCCTTTACTAACTGACACCAATCCACTGATCATAAGAACATAAGAGCTCTACTGGATCTGGTCAAGGTGATCTAGCATCCAATCTAGCATCTTCTTTCCCACCAAGGTCCAGCAGTTGCCTTTAAGAAGTCAACAAGGTGGAGATGTAGGCACAGTGATGTCATTCAGGGGGAACAGACCAGAACGGGCGTTCCGGATCCTAACGGACTCCGTGGCTGGTTCCAGGTTCCCGACAAGTGCCAATCAAAAGTGAGTTCCTGTTCCTAAATCATTTGAATGACACCACTGTGTAGGCACGATCCTTTCCCATTCTTGCTCTTTGGAGACACATGCTGAATTTTCATTGATAGCAACATGCTTTCAAGATTAGGGTGAAGGCAAAGGTTTGAAGGCTGCAGCCGTAAGCACAAGACGTGCCTCGGAAAGATGTGCCAAATTTGTGATAACGTGATGAGTAATGTTGTTAACCATGACATAAACAAAGTGCACACTAAAACAAACTGTGGAAGAAATCTGTGATAGAACCTCAAGACTGTGATTGCATCATTCAGAGCACATTTTCTAACCCCCCCCCAGGAGTTCCAGAGAGTGGTTCCCTGAGAACTTCAATATTTACCACCAGCTTTTAAGATAAAAATAGCTGTGAGTGACAACAGTCTGTCATCAAACTTTTCCAAGTTCAGGATAGAAAGCTGCAAACTTTGACACCTACTCAGAGAGGTATGAGATTTGCAAGCAGTCAAAACTGACTGGGAACCAGCGGAATCTGTCAGAATAATTCTTGCCATCACACATAGCTGATTTAACCAAAGCTTTTTCTCAATTGGCAGCTTCAGGCCTGAATTTACCTCAGTAGAGGTGAAAGAAAAAAAGCGAGGCTAAATATACCGAAGTGGTGATTGTGGCAAGAGGGAGGGCCCCCGCTTCTACGTATTTCACCAAGAAAAGTAGTCAACATGCATGTCACTTCCACCAAGGAACATGTATTTTCTACTTGACCATACCCGGCTCATACTAAATGTAATGTGAGAAGCAGCCCCAAGGCTGAGACATCATTAGAAACTCATTCTTTGGAGTCCAAGCCTAATATAATATTCTTACTTCATCTCTCCTATGCTCCTATGGCTGTTGCTCTTGTTTGCATTGTAGACAAATGGATGTTCCACCATATTCTCTATCTCACTGAACTCAAATTCGGGGATGAGGAAATAGGTTAGTGCAGCGTTGAACTGTGGGTTGGGTCATGTTGGTGGGACTGTTGGTGGGTCATGACCCAATCTGGTGGGGTCCCACACAGCTAAGGGTAATGGAAAGAGCAGATAACTAATTGCCTTAAGCCCTAAGGCTATCCAGAAATCAGATAGCTGCTAATTGCCCTGCAAAAAGCTTCTGCAGTTGGCAAGCTTGTGGAAATATGGGGAGATAAGTGTTTGAGCATCTTTTTTCCAAGTCCACCAATGACAGATAGTGGGGGCAGGTGAAGGCTTGGTCACATAACTAAGCCCCTCAAGCCTTTAAGTTATTCATTAGATCTATCTCATTAAAATAAATTGATTGAAGATATTTTTTTTTGCAAATAAATACATAAATAGTACTTGAAAATAAATATTTTCTTTCTATGTACCTTTTTTTGTAAAGTCTCAAAAAGCTAATTGGGTCCCAATCAAGTGTCATTTTAAAAAGTAAGTCCAGGGGCTAAAACTTTTGAGAGCCATTGAGTTAGTGGCAATATATATTTCCATGCAGAAGGACCGAGATGGGCAGCCCAATCCTAACCAGCGCCGGCATAGCAAGGCCGGTGCAGCAGGGCTGCATCCTAAGGCCATTAGGAGACAGCAGCAGGGAAGGGCAGGGCAAGGGCAGGTTTTCCCCTTGCCCTTAGGTAAGCCCCAGCCAGTCCTATGGAGCTGATCGGATCTGTGCCTGCTGATTTGCAGGCGCAGGTCAATGTGCATAGCAGCAGCCCGAATTGCGGCCATCAAGGCTGGGGACGGGTTTAGGATATGGTGCAACAGGCATTGTCCGTTGCTGCCCACTGCACCACCCCGTTATGCCCATGGCACGCCTCTGGCATGCTCCCAGCAAAGTCCTGCACTGACCAAGCACCACTGGCGTCAGTGGTGACAGTGAGATCCGTCACCTCAGTGCATGACGAGCACAGCTGAAGCGCGCAGTGGCGCCCATGTGCTGGAGTGGCTGCTTGCAGTGTTCCAGCATCCAATTCCATGGCACAGACATGCCTGACAGCATGTTTGCGACAGCACTGGACTGGTGCAAGAGTGCAGCGCCAGTGCTGTGCAAGTATAGGATTGCGTTCTCAGTCATTTCCACACAGGGCTGGAAAAGCCCCGTGCCTGAATTTTGGAGTCAGTATCAGTCAGTGTAGATCAGCTATTTTCAACCAGTGGGAAGTGTAACAACATATTGGCATGCCGCGAGTAGTCTGCAGGTGTGCCACTGGAGTTCGGGAAAGCGTCATTTATTAGTAGGGCCATTGAAAGCCCCCCCATCAGCAGTATCGGGTTGCCAGTTGTCAAAAAACTGATGGTGTGCATTGACAATTTTAGCATCTTGTCAGTGTGCTGTGAGATTTAAAAAGGATGAAAATTGTTGGTGTAGATGATACAGAACTTGATTAACCAGTAATCTGACTCAGCAGACAGCAGCTTCCCAAGCAATGCCTTAAAAAGAGTGACTTCTTTCTTTAACAAAAGATATTGATATGAACTAGAAACAAAACTTTGAAATTTGCTGCATTTTTACCAACTCCAGTTCCATCTTTGTTTTGAAAACGATTCCCAAAAAGATGCCATATAGCAACTGGTTCTCAGTAGATACACAGATCCTGCCTTGAGAACTTTCATTTCACAATCTGGAATCCAAAAATACTTGATTTCCATGGTTCTAAAGCAGTGATATTCAAACTTTTTAGACCAGGACCCACTTTTTAGACTGGCACTCGTGTCGGGACCCACCAGAAGTGATGTCATTAACCTGGAAGTGATGTTGTAGCAGGAAGTGACATCATCAAGCAGGAAGTGCTGTAGTTGTACCATAATAAAATGATACTCCTGAAATGCAAACAGGCATTCTTGGACTACAGTAATTGTACAACCATGAAATATCCCTGAGAGAAAGTAAGGACAGGACAAAACATGATGTAAAAACTGTGAACTAAAAATAATTTTTTTTTAAAAAAAAAACCCTCACTTGAAAATTCAAACTTAACATGCACAAAAGGAATATAAGGTCTGCAGTTTCCAAGATGGCTGCTCCCAGGTTTCTGCGACCCACCTGACATCAGGTCACAACCCACCAAGTGGGCCCGAACCCACAGTTTGAATATAATAACACTGTTCTAAAGCTAAAGCCTACATTCTGAAAAGGCTGCATCTGAAAGGCTGAAAACAGTGGTGCATAGCCGTGTTTTCAGAGATGTGTGCACCACAGAATGTCTATATAATATTCATTTTGTTAACCTCACAAGATCCATGCATCAGTGATAGCTTTGCCCTCTCTGAAGGACTGAAGCTTAGTAATGATGAGAACGTACCACTACTCTTCCTGAAAAAGTAACCTTCATTCCGCTTAATAAAAGTGTCACTGGCACAGCAGTTTATAAAATGTCTTATCCACAGCAAACTCATATAATGATTTGGCAAATGTCTAATGATAAGTGCATTGTTATGAATAAATGATAGGAGTCAAAGCGAGCACTAAATGAAAGCACTCTTGAATACCCAGGAAAGATTGTAGCTGGGGTAGGTGGTCATGTGAAAATACCCCACTGCTTTTGTACGGAGGAAACAGCAGGCAGGCACAATCCACAAATATATGCATCTGCATTTTTTCCCCTTGCAGTTTTTGCCCCATGCCTAAAAAGGGCATGGTGGAGAGAAAGTGAAGGTTTTTTTTCCTCCTCTTCACCAAACGCAAGGGCATTCAATGAAACTGACTGGCAGAAAATAGAAGCAGACAAAACAAAGATCTTCACAAATCACAACTGTAAGGTCTGGAAGCTCTGTGGCAGATATGGGGGTGACCATTAAGTAGCAGTGGAGCATCAGCCTCCAGCCTGGTCTGGAGCCCTGTCCCATGTTTGCCATATTTCCAGGGTAAGCAATTTCCCTGAGTTGGCTACCCAACAGACAGACAGCTGTTAACACTCAGATCATCTGCAGAGGGTTGTCTGCAACCTCTGGTCTAGTGAGGAGCCCTGCCCCTTGGACTTACCATCTTCTTCCTGGACAGGGGGATCACTGGGGGAGGAGTAGGGGCAGGGCTCCCCCGGTTCAGTTTGTTGAGGACCCTCTGAAAGGTGTGTATAGACAAATAGGAATAGGGTGTTCAAGTAGGGGGCAGAGGAGTGGCGCTTCAGTAAGAGACAGGTGATGCAGCGTGGGTTGGCTTTTCCTTTTTGTCCAGGGGATTAAATAGGGTAAAGGTCCTCCTTTTATTACTGGAGCCCCAATTAGACAGGGTGAAGGTGGCCTTGTTAGGGAGGTGGGTTTTTAGGCTAGGGGCCCTGGAGGCATTTGGACCCTGATGGGAAAGAGGTCCAGTGCATAACAGGTCCAGTGGTGGTTCTTTCCTTTCAATGGTAAATGTGTGTGAGCCCAATCCTATCTCACCTCCACTATCCCCCCACTTTAGCAAGTAGGCACACCAAAACAGGCAGTTGTGTATGCTATGGTGTGTGTGTGTGTGTATGTGGAGGGGGGGCAGAAATCAGGAGACTTGGGAGAGGCAAGAGAAAATATTTTCCCTTACCCTAAGCCCCTTAATTGTCTATGGGTTTGCTTGCTGACACAAGTCCAAGGAAAGAAATGATCTGGAGGGCATAGCGTGCCAGCGTACATTGATCCTGCTGGGATACACACACACCCTACCTCCAGCATGTGTCCCACCCTCTCCCTGGCCTTCCCGGGAATGCCTTCCCCCCATACTTATGAAAGCCCCCCCCCGCCAACATATCAGGACCAGCTGAGCCTTTCCTGGCTGCTGCCAGATGTGCAGTGCCACTCCCTCTCTCTGGTGGTGGCCTGGAAGCACGTGGCAATGGACTCCACTGGAATAGTGTTTGTCACACTGAAAAGAGTGATTTGCTGCCAGAACAGTAGTTACAACGGTTGAGCTTGGTCATAGGATTGGGCAGTTTGTGTGCATGTATGTACCTATATACTGTATCTATTAGTACAAATATACATGGAAATAACACTTTCTGTTTTCAGTCTGTTAAGATGCCTATAAAGATAAACGGGAAGTTCTTCCCACCCTGCACTCCTGGTGTGCAGGAGTTTTCCTTTCTGCAACTGCATTTTACATGGACTTTTGTCTTCCCTCTTTTTCAAAACAATAACTTGGAGGTTCCTTGTGAGGAAGTTTGCTGAAAAAAGTCCTGGTATGTTCATCCTTCTAAATTGCAGCTTGTACATTGTGGATGAGTTTACGGAAGTGACGTTTTTGGCCCTTAGAAGGCGTTCTGAAAGCTGCGCACAGCTCAAAGTGTCCTCTTTAAGTAGGACAATTTGAACAAGGGACTGTTCTCAGCGGGACAGAGAGATTGGTTGTTCTACTTGCACTTAGAGCCTACAATCGTATGCAGGTTTTCTTCACTTAAGCACAGGAGTAGCAATGTTCAGGATGATTCTGAGGTAAATTCTGTACTTGCAGAACAACACTACACTGTTCAACGGTATAGGGCCTTATTTTCCACATTTTTATTCCTCCAAAGAGCTCCTTCCTCCAAGGAGCGCAAGATGGGGTACATAGTTCCTCCCTTCCTTTTGTCCTCCCAGCAACCCTGCTGAGGTAGCTTAGGCTGAGAGATAGTGACTGGCCCAAGGTCACCCAAGAAGCTTCATAGCTGAGTGGGGATTTAAACCTGGATCTTTCAGGACTAGATCCAACTCCCAAACCACTACACCATTATAGAATCAGTTCATAATCATAAGAAATTGGGGCTGGGGGCGGGAACCATCACTAGACAACATAACTTGTTTTTGGCAATGAACAAGACATGCGCTAATCATTGTCCAGTCAGTTTACACACGTTCCTTGCTATGTTGTTATTACTTCTGTCTTTTTTTTTTTATAATGAAGCAAACATTAAAGTAATATTATTTCAGTTGAGGGTTGGTATCTATAGCTTATACCTTGTGAAGTTAATTAAAAACATAATTTTTATGTACTTATCACAAAGGAAATATCATTTCATTAAAATCCAATTAGATTCAGACAATATCTGTAAAGACTACTGAATAACTGCTGTTTGAACATGGCCTGCTTTGTTCTATTTTCATCACTTGAATAAAAGCAACCACAACAAACAAACCAAAGAAAAATTATATATATCTTTATTTTATTAATCTCTGAGGTTACAGATCCACTGGCATTTACAACAGTTGTTTTATGTAAGTAACATACTAAAGATTTCATGTTTCATCAACTGCCGCACAAGTGACCTTTTTGAAGACCATTCTTATCCCAACTCCACCCCTGCTATTTTTGTACAATAAAACACATTTATTTTAGTGTACTTGATTTCATTATAGAGCTACCTCCTTGTCCCAAGGAGTCTCCTTGTCTCCACAACTCTTAGCTGGGGGAAGGACATGATTGCCTCAACAATCATCACTCTTTTCCTTTAATACACAATCCTCCTGGAAAACTCAAACTTCATCCTTGGGTTGCTTCATTCTTTCACATGTCCCTTTTTCCTTCCACTACATCAGGACCTGGATATTCTTGTGGGGAAACAGCCTCAAGCGGAGGCCCAACATGCTGAGGGGAAGGAGCAAGAGCGTTGCAGGGGGGTGTAACTGCACCAGGCAACAAGCTTTAGGGGGGCAACAAGCTGAGCTTGACGCTAGTGGCCAAGATGGTGAAAACCTTGGTATGTATGAATGATACCATCATGTTATATAGCATTGGAAAAGTAATTTAATGCAGAATGCAATGAAACAAACCAGAGTGTAATATCTTCATTCAATCAAAAGTTATGGCCAAAAACCCAGAAAAAGTAAAATATAACTGTGACATCACTTCCAGCTGTGATGCCACTTCCGGGGCAATATTTTGCCCTCTGCACTGGGCTACACTTTCAGTAGATATGCCCCTGGGAACGGGAACCTTCTGCAAGAAAATCACAGGTTCCAACTGCTGAAGCAAGCTGTCCTCTTCTCCAGCTGGGTATTGGGATGGTGGGGCATTGGCATAGTTGCTTCAAAACACTTATTGAACCAAGCAACTGCCATCTTAAAAGCACATAATTAATTCTGCCACACTGAAAAGAAAGCATTATGTACCCTAACGTTATGTTGTTCTACCTGCACACAATTTTTAATGAACAGGCCTAATACTTGGGTTTTATTTTTTTTCAGTCCTCAAGGGTCTCATGTTCTAGAGATGGCAGTAACTAATAATGGGCATTTTTCATTTGTGTTCATCCAGAGGAATTAGAAAATCAAAGTTAGCCAGAAACTTCAGATTTCCTAGCCACATTTGTAATTAAAAATCGCTTTGCCATGTTACAGGTAGCACTATTCTTCCACCGAGATTTTATCTTCTCATGTCCTCCCCTAAGAAAGTACTGGTAGCATCTGACCTTAGTGAAGCACTTTTGGCTTGGAAAAGTCAGTCCTTCGTTTTATTCCAGTTTTTCTGCTTTATTGAACTCGGAACATATTTTGCGATGAAAATGATCCATTTACTTGTAGATGAGGACACAATCCTAACCTGGAGTTAGGCTGATGCAAGTCGCTTGTGCCGGCCTAGGAGTGTCACAAATGTGACATAAAATGCATTTCCACAACTCACACAGACATGCGCGCGGTACTCCCTGACTCCGAGGGTGCAATACTAACCTGGAGTTAGGCTGGCACAGTTAGGCCAGCGAAGTTTGGCCAGCACAAGGGACACTGTAAAGTATGTTTGGACCACTCTCGGAGTTAGAGAGGCCGGCACTTGGACTTGTGCCATCCTCCCTGATTCCGAGAGTGGTCCAAACACACTTAACTTTACAGTGTCCCTTGTGCTGGCCAAACTTTGCTGGCCTTACTGTGCCGGCCTAACTCCAGGTTAAGATTGTGCTCTGAGAGCGGTCCAAATGCGCTTTATGGAGCATTTGTGACACTCCTAGGCTGGTGCCAGCCTAACTCCAGCTTAGGACTGCACCCTGTTGCCCTGTGAGAGAGAAGAGATACTGCCATGAGGCCTCTGCACTCTCTGTGTCATAACGCACAATTCTCTGATTCAGCAATTAGGAATGAGTGGCACAGGAAATAAGATGCCCAAGCAGGAACAGCAGCCACAGCACTCCTGTCAGGAGTATCTGTAATCACCGAGGCAGAAGTGCTGATTCAAGAGCTTTGACGCAGAAGGCACTGATGTAGATAAGAACTAAAAGAAAATGGTTTTGTTTCTGCTAAGTAACTGACATTACATCCAAATAAGGGTTGGAGGAAAATCTAGAGAGATCAATATTGATGGCTTAGGGTTTGCAGACAACTAATGAAATATTTGCTTAATACTTTCCTTATCTGTTCCTGAGGAACAAGAACTACAGCAATGTGTTTAACAATAAATTGTAGGTCTATGATCATGGCCAATAAGGAGAAAGAAACATTAGCAACTAAGCTAGTCAGCAGCACCCAAAGTAGACGTGGCAGTTTTGGAAAATGAGACTGCGAATGTCTCAGAAATCTCTTGACTTTGAGCCTACCATTTCCCAGAGGACCATTAAGAAAGTATAAGAATGTACAATTCATAGCCAAGTACAATGGGCAAATCAACAATAGCCACCAGATCATAGAATCCATGCTGCCTGTAGCAGATGAAGTGGGTAGCCAAGGGTGGGAACTGCACCCTAGGTACCAAGCTACAGGGGGATGTTGGGGGCAATGATGTGCGCAGGGGGATGACCAGGTGTTGGCTGTTGGCAGGAGCGGGGCCGAGCTGGGTGGGGGTCTCCGGGAGAGCAAGCCCTGCACGCCGATTGGGACAAGGCACACCTGTGGCAGATGAGGCAGCTGCCCCGGGGATAAAAGGAGAAGGATCTCCTGGAGGGGGGGGAGGATGCCTGGGGAGAAGGGAACGTGGTATTTCCAAGGAGAGTGCGTGGCGGAGCCGGGAGGCATCCACCCCAACAACTGGGAGGAGTGGAACCCATGGAGCGGCTGGGATCCAAACGATGAGGACACCTAGCGCCCTCCATGTGACGGATGCCCTGCCCGAGATTGCCGGCGCTCCACTCCCTGGCTGTGACCCGACCCAGAGAGACTTCCCCACCCGAAGGAGCCTTGTGGACTGTGAGAGATACAACGGAGTCGTGAGTGGGCAGAGAGGCCGTTGAGTTGCCTTGGTAGCCGGAACGGCTGGAGTTTGAGTTATAGCCGAGGTGGCTGGACAATTGAGTTGGACTTTGGGGGGAAGAGGAACGCAGGGTCGCAAGGTGGGCTCTCCTGTTGGGTAATGGGGCGGGGCATTTAAGGGGGACGAAACCAGGGTGTTAAATGAAAGCACTGTACTGGCCGTTTGCCTCCGTTGCCTTGATTCCGCTGCAATAACTCCTTCATGAATTCAATTGACCCTTTCGCTGCCCCCCTCCCCAGTGATTTGGAGGGCCACGGGGGCCATGTGGACGTGACACCAGGGTGACACAATTCCCCTCTGCCGTGCTCTGGGTGTTACCTGGGCTGGCTGCAGAAGCATGGCGCATGCAGTACCTGTCGCAAGAACTGGCAAGCACTGCGAATTGGGCCCACCTGCCCTTCCTTGGATCCAAATGGCAGGGGGGTGTCTGGTGCAGGGTGGGGGCAACACAATGACGCGGGGGGAGCCAGGAGGCTCCTATACACTGCTGCATGCAGCTATGGCAAATTTGTTAGCACTAAAATAGCAACTACAATCCTGAGTTTTGGTGCAGAGGTTTCTGGACAAGACTGGAGAAGAAAGATCTTCTGCATGTGTGCAACTGTCCTCTCACATGGCTGCAACTGATTGACTGACCACAGCCTGGCGTGTAGGTTCCATATATGCAGTGGCTGTTAGACCTTGAAGGGATCACACAAGTCATGATTTGGCAATGGCAACCAAATGAATGTCCGGTGGAGATTGCCATCCAACTCTGGACAAACCCTAGCACCTTCAAAACCTGTTTTACACCCAAAGGCCTGCTCAGGTCAGGTGATGTTTGTTCCTTGGTCTCCTAAGCTTCTGGGTCATGCTTGCTTGCTTACTAATCTGGTCGCCTCTCTTTGGCTCACCCTAAGCAAAGGTTGCAAGCCTGCAGTACACACACCTACCTGGGAATAAGTCTCATTGAACTCAGTGAGACTTAGTTCTATATAGAGAAATTGCATTGTAAGTGTAGCAGCAGCCAGGTCTAATGTAGCAAAATGTCTGTACATTTTCATAGAGGACAAACATATTAAAAACAAATACATATTAAAATAAAACAAGCACCACGTTTGTTTGTTTTTAAAGGAGGAGATTCTATGAGGAATTGATTTGTTCACCTCCAATGAATCACATTAGCGTAGATCTTGTCTTGTAAATCAGAAAACTTAATAAGGACAAACAGACAGGTTATTATTTTCAAATACTGTAAGCTACTGTGTGACTACAGAGATCAGGACAGCCTCAGGGACACCCTGACTGGTAGACCCAGGTAGACAAAGATAAGCTTTCTGTCATATTATTGACCTTTCCATCGCCACAAAATGGCTACTGTGCAATATAGCCTCATAGCTATCTGCTATTGAACCCTAGACTTTAAAATGACTTCTGGGGGAGCTTTTCTTGTTATTTGTGACGCGGGACCAGGCAGCTTTATCAGAAAAAAAAAATTGAGCTATTTGAAAGCGTTGACAGCTCGGTGTAACATTGTGTCAGGGAAGGGAAAAAGTAGGTGACATAGAAGATGACTGAAATGCTGACTAGATGGCGTCAGGTGCATCATAAGCAAATACAGCCTGGGACATTATTGATGGCTCGGGAAACCAATACTACTGAGTTAGGCCTTTATCATATGCTCAGGGGGAAAAAAAGCTGCATTCTGGGGACATTTTGGGCATGGAGCATTTTCCTCTGTCAGCACATATCCTGAGTAATCCCAGGCAGACCTTCAGTTTCTAAAAAATCGTATCCCACATTCATTTCTTTTTATCACATCTGGTCAACCACATACTGTACACAGTACTGTGACGTTGGCCAAATCTGAATCAAAAGGTGAGTTATATCAAACTCAACTTTAAAGACTTGAGTTAAAGAATTTAAAGTCTACTTTAAAGCATACCTGAGTGGGACCAAAGGCAGATCTTGTTGCATGTTAGGGACAAAGACTGGTGGACTCTGTCAGACCAGGGCTGGCTGATCCATGAAGTGACTTGAATTGGCCACTTCAGGTATGTATGGCTTAGGGGGAAGCAGTGTAGCACCCCATGTTCCCTTGCACCCATTCCTTCACCCATCTGCCTGCCCTGTGTGTGTCTGAGAGGATGCTGAGCTATACCTATCAATCAATCAATCAATCAATCAATCAATCAATCAACAGTATTTATATACAGTACACAAAGTTCACAAAGCAGTTTTCAGGCAGAAAATAATTATTATTTTTTATTTTTTATTACTTTATTATTAATAAAGTTAAATGGCTCCCTGTCCCCGAAGGGTTCACAATCTGAACACCAACAAGAATAGCCACTAGAAAAGACACTGCATAGGGGTGAAGAGGGATAATTACCCTCCCACTGCTAAATCTAAGAGGAACTCCACTAGGAAAAGTGCCTCTTGCCCTGCTAGCAGGGGTTAACCCCCCAGCTGTTGCGTCCTTCTCCTGTGCTGCCACTTCCTTTCCTTTGCGGAATATGGGGGGGTGGGTGGACAGAAATCACACTGTTCTGCTCTCTGTTCTGCAATTAGCCTGGAAGGAGAGGAAGAGGCGGAGCAGCAGAGCAGTGGCCACAGGAAGTGGGGGTCCGTCTGCACTCGCCTCCCCCTGGATCAGCTAACTGGAATCATTGATGGCAGCTGTGGTTAGGAGGTGGTGCACAGTCAAGTTGGTGAAGGTGACATTTGTTGTTTCCATTTGGTTTGGATTTTTTTTACATGATCCTTATTTGTTTTATGTTTGCCCCATAGTTTAATTGCTCAGACTTCCCTGCCTCACCTTATTGGCATGTAGGTTTGCGTTTCCCCCCTCCTTTTGCTTTAAAAATATCTTCCTTCCCCCATTGTCTTCATTGCCCCTTCACTCATGCCCTCTCTGCCTCTCCATTGGCTGCCTTTTTGCAGACCATTCCCCAACAGCTTCCTGTGTCTTCCCCTCCCTTTTTCCTTCACAAATGGGAAAAATGAAAACAAACCATGAACCCAGCTTGTTACCTCTCTGTGAACTATGGATCCTGTTACTGCTCCATCAAGCCCAAATGCCATTAGGAAACTTCTCTTGAATCCTTTCCATGACTACTCAGAAGTAAGCCCCACTGCTTTCCAAGGGGCTTGCAATCCTATGCATATCCACTCAGAAGCGCATATAAGAACTGTAGCCTTACTCTCAGGAAAGATTGTATAAGTTTGGAGCCCAAGGAATTTGAATCCAAATAGTAAGATAGAGCAGTTGCTTTCTTGGGAGGGGCGGGAGGCTCCTGGGCTAACTAACACCATAGGGCTAACTAGGTGTAAGCCTAAGGGCCCTGCAGGACTAAAGGCCTGTCAGTGTTCTTGCTAACATGTCCTGATATTGGGGCACAAGGTCTGAGTTGCACCCTGTTGCTCACGGCAGGCCCAGGTGATCCAAGCCACTCTGCCCTGGCCACAGGGAGCCAAACTGCGGCCAAGCAGAGCTCTCATGAGACTCTGGCCCACAGTAACAAGGACTAGGGAGTGTGCCCTCCTTTATGCGGGGAAAGCAACCTAGGGCTATATTAACCCATGGCTGGGTTAGTCCTGGAGAGGGCCCATAAGTTGCAGAGACCCAGGAGTGCCGGAAGGGGACTGCAATACCTGAAAGTCTAGGGGCCCGGGCATTGGTTCGTATGGCCCGGGAGGGGGGCGTTTCCTTCACCTTCAGAGCCATTCATGGCTGGAGGCTTTGCTGTCAAAGCCGCAAATAGCTTTGAAGGTGAGGGTGAGGGGTTACTTTACACAGGAGTTCAGGGTCCTGAAAAACTACACATTTTGCCGCCACTCTAGGGACACCACTGGGATGGAGGCAAAAATGCAGGCAAACGGCTATACATTTTGTGAGTCAAAAGGTGCACATGACTTTCATGCTCAAATTTCCTAGAAGTATGCTCAGCAATGAAAACCAAATTACAGCGTATGTCTAGGCAAGGCAAGTCTAAATTAAGCCCAGTTTACTTGAATGGGATTTAAGTGCCAGTGATGGAACACAGTTGCTGGGAGTCCTTTAGTACTTCAGAGTGGCCTCTGCAGCCTGGCCGTCTAATTAGGATGGAAATTCCCTCCATATGTGCAGCAGCTCATTTTCACAGGCAGCCCTGACCTACGTTTTCAAGGGTGTTGGGTACCCACAGTTCTCCCTGACAGCAGCCATATGTTTTAGCGATGCATGTACCCCTTCCATAGTGTTGATGCCATACTGCGGACCAACAGCCTGAAACGGGGGAGGGAAATGCCAAGCAAAATGATGGTCTTCTAGCTTTAGATACAGTAAATCATAAAGGCGCTCCAAGATGCAGGAGAACTGGTTGGGTTTTGGCCCCTCGTAATTGCAGATGGCCAAGGCGATTTGTGCACGTTGCAATTTATAGAGCATTCATTTACAGTGTGAGATTTTATATGCTAAAGTTTTAGCCTGGCATGAATTTTTATGACTGGTTTTTAAACCCCAGAAAATAGGATTGTGCAAGAGAAGGTGCTGCCTGCCCTCTTATCACCAGCACAGTAGCAGGTGGCAGGTCTTATAATCCATGCTCCTATAGTCGGCATCTACTTTTTTTTATACCCTATAGAAGTGGTAAATAATATTGGGACAAAATGAGTTAGGATACTTAGGATTCACTGTAGCAAAGAGAATCAGAACAACAAAGGCACTCTCACTGATGAAATTGGAAATGTTTTTTTTTAATTAACACTTCTAATTAGAATTTAACATCTCACTAGCTTCGTATGGGATTTCTCGCTTCCTTAACCTCACGGAAACCTATCTATTGGTTCTAAATAGGCAGTCACTTACCATGCACCACTTGAGGATTTCAATTAATCCCAAATCCTCTAACTTTGGTGTTTGAACTTGCATTTGTCTCTGCAGGCCAGGCCCCCTCCCCTCCTCCCCAGTTTCAATCCTTTTAAGAACCTGCTCAAAAAAAGTTTCCTTCCACCCTCTTTTTCTGCCCCCCTCCCATTTTTGGATGAGGGTTCTTTGTTGTTGTTGTTTGGGAAATGACACAGCAGTGTCACATACATGGTTAACTAGTATGTTCTGCTTAATTTATCACCTGCCAAACCATACAGGCACTGTACCCAGGTGGCTTCAAGTTAAACCCAAGTCTTATCTGCAAGCAGGAAATGGTTCTGAGCAGATTAGCTGGGGGAAAATGAAACCCAAAGCAACAACATCTCAATACAGTACGCCAGTGTGGGGAAGTGCCACCACGCCAGCGACGTCGCAGATTTGCCTGTGCTAATGCCCACTGCAGAAACAACAGGCAGCACAAGCCTAGCCATGTCTACTCAGAAGCAGGGGTGTAGCTAAAGAAGTGCAGGGGGGTGCTACATAACCAGGCAAACAAGTTTTAGGGGGGCAACAGACTGAGCTTGACACTAGTGGCCAAAATTGTGAAAAAAAACTTGGTATGTAAGAATAATACATCTAATCGTGTTATACACCATCTGATGTGGAATTTAATGCAGAATGCAATGAAACAAACCGGAATGAAATAGCTTCATTCTATCAAAGGTTATGGCCGGGGAAAAACCCAAGACAATGAAAAATACAACTGTGATGTCACTTCCTGTTGCGACATCATTTCTGGGACATCATTTTGCGCTCTGCACCTGGCTACATTAGCTACACCAGTGCTCAGAAGTAAGTCTCATTGAATTCACTGGGGCTTGCTTCCCTGGAAAGTGTGCATAAGATTGCAGCTAGAGAGGAAGAGACAAGGGCCATTAGACTATGCAGCAAACAAAGGGTGAAATCCTATGCATGCTTACCTGGGAGTAAGTTCCACTGAAATTAAAACGAGTTGCATTGTAAAACTTGGCAGATACTGGTGCAAACCTACATGCCTAGTACTGTATATGACATACTAAGGTCTTCTAATGCAGCAAATATGCAGCATAGCAGGGTGGGTCTCTGTGCCTTATAGGAAGTTCCTACAGCAGTAATCTCAGTGGGCTTTACTGCTGACCAGAGAATCACAATTAAATTCTCCCTTTAAAACACACTCTCTCTCTCTCTCTCTCTCTCACACACACACACACACACACACTGCGCGTTATGATGTTTGCAGCCAATAAATGTATTATACCAAATAAAATAACAGGTTAAAAGCTTTCTTCTAAAATTGTGGCTTTATACAGCTCTAGGGTGCTGTTTTGTTTTTATGAAGCTAGGTAGGAAAACGGTACTTGCATTTGGCCGTTTGTGAAAATGGCTGTGCCCCAAGATTCAGCAAGTGATTCAGGGCCAGACTACATGACATTAAACATACAGTTTGGATCTGCCTTATTGATACTTTAAAGTGAAACAACAGGCATGGGGTTCAGTGAGGACTGAGATTAGAAGAGGGGATATTTAATCCTTTCCCCATGTGCTAGTGGCCTGAAAAAAAAAATCTCAAACCTAAAGGAAGTTTTCCTTGGAGCAAATGGCCAGAACTAATTGCAGCTTCAGATGCATTGTTTGAAATAGGCTTTTGCTGTTAATTGTGCACATAACTAATTACTACATTAAGAGTTCAGACGGAATTTCCCTCAAATCTGATTGGCTGATGGCCATGCACAATTTATTACCATTTCCTGTAACTTGAATCATTTGCTTGAGTCATCTGTTTATTCTGCGGGTACTATTATGGTGGGGACATGGTGGCGCTGCGGGTTAAACTGCCGAGCTGTTGACTGGAAGGTTGGCAGTTGCTTGTCCCAGCTCCTCCTCCTTTCTAGCAGTTTGAAAGCACATAAAAATGCAAGTAGATAAATAGATACCACTTCCATGGGAAGGTAACGGTGTTTCGTGCGCCTTGGTGTATAGTCATGCCGGCCACATGACCACTGAAGCTTGTCCTAGGACAAACACCAGCTCTTTGACTTGGAGCACCACTCCCTACAATTTCTCAAACTGTCAAGAGCCAATTTCAGGTGGTTCCCCATTCATTTTGATGTATATTTCATTTTTAACGTATTAGACTTGATGCTTGGGGAGATGTTACAGATTTGTACTTTTAACAGATATTATGTATTTGCTTTTAACAATGACAGTCTATGGGGTTACTCCTAGGTAAGTGTGGATAGGACCGCAGCCTTTGGAGAGTTTTTTTTTTTTTTTAAGCAGATTAGCAACTGCTTGGGAATATTAAGAGGGTTATTTATTTTAAATATATATTTTAAACATATACTTTTGGTAAATTTTTAATTTGCTTACTTTATTAATTTGATTTTGCCATATGGGGGGTGTTAAAAAATTTTCCTGCTTGATGATGTCACTTCTGGGCATGACATCATTTATGATGGGTCCCAATAGATTGTCATTCTAAAAAGTGGGTTCCTAGTGCTAAACATGTGAGAGCCACTGATGTAGAGGATCTAGGAGAGCGTTGAGAAATAAAATTTTGTTTGACCACCCCCAGTGCAACTCATAAAAACTGGCTCAGAAATTAGTTTAGAGCTGGACAATGGGCAGCAACCCCATTGAAGAGGCAGAAGTTGAGACAGGGAGGCAAGTCAGGAATCAAGACTGAGGAGTCAGGAATTATGCCAGAAGTCACAGAGAAGCAAGCTGTGATGATAGCGTAGAAGCAGCTTACAGCTGTGAGGCCTGGAAAGGCTTCAAGGTCACAGAGCTCCGGCAGATAACAGAGACTAGGGTAGCAAGAACTTCTATATTCTCAGAAGAAGGCTTCTTGCAGCAAAGAACAGCTAACAGGTACAGCAAAGCTCCTCCAACAGGAACACTTACATCTCCAGCAACTAACCACAAGTGTTTCTCGTCTTGATTAAATAGTCCCCAGCATCCAATCAGAGATCAGACGATCTCATCCCCCCCCCCCCGCTGAAGCTGAGTCAGAATGACTCAGCACTTTACTGCTGGTCTGCTAGGCCTGAATAACTCAGCACTTTACCCCCTGAGTTGGCCTAGTGTTAGGCCTTTCCCCATTCAGGCCTGTAAATTTCCAGGGACTTCCTTCAGTATCCCAACAAGCTGAGTGTCAGGCACAGACATTTCCTGTGTCACAGAAAATGGTGTAAAATCAGACAGAAGCACAGTGTTTGGAGCCAGGGACCTTGCATGTTCAATTCATAACCTGAGATTGTCGTTTTCAGCCTTTTCTCTGGAAAAAAAAAAAGTCTGTACTTGACGATTTAAAATTAATCTCTTCTCAGTTTTGTTGAATAGCTGTTCAGGAACTACGGACCTACTCCTGTTACACTTCAAAGCAAACCCAGTCTCTGAGTAGTATAGTTTAGCAGACATAAGTGGAAAACATCTTCAGCAGATGATCACCGTATGGACTGCCATCCCAATCTTCAGGTTGGAATTTATTCACAGAAATCACTTGCAAGCCTCTACAGGCTGAATTGCGTGTCTTTTGCAAGAGTCATTGAATATAGTTGTCCATTTTGGAAAGGGAAAATAAATTGCAGGTATTTGATAAATCATGTAGTAAAATACCTTCATGCCACAGAGCAGGTATATGGAGATGAATAATAGTCTCTCTAAAACATATAGTCATTGTAGAGAGCTTGCTGCATAACATAATTCAGCAAACTGAACTGCAGGACTAAACATACAACATATGGATATTAGAACTTTAAGGTAAAGGTTTCCCCACGACCGAATGGTCTAGTCGTGACCGACTGTAGGGGGCGGTGCTCATCTCTGTTTCAAAGCCTGTAGAGCCAGCATTTTGTCCAAGGACAAGCTTCCGTGGTCATGTGGCTGGCATGACTCTACGCCGTAGCGCATGGAACGCCATTACCTTCCCACCGAAGTGGTTCCTATCTACTTGCATTTAGGTGCTTTCGAACTGCTAGGTTGGCAGGAGCTGGGACAAGCAACAGGAGCTCACTCCGTCGCGCAGTCTTGAACTCCCAACCTTCTGGTTGGAAAGCCCAGGAACAGCGAATTAACCCGCTGCGCCACCATGTCCCTTAGAACTTTAGCTGTTTGTTTATAAGGCCCAGATGCTCTTAGACAAGTGGTTCTCAAACTTTTTTAGCACCAGGACCCACTTTTTAGAATGACAATCTGTCCAGGACCCTCCAGGAGTGATGTCATGGCTGGAAATGCCATCATTGTGATGCCAGAGCTTGCTGCTTTCCTGAGAATGCAAATATGTTGGGCTATTTCTCAGCCATTTTCCAATAGCAAAGTGAAGCAGAAAAAAAAAAGCCTATTTACAACCTTGACACAAGTTGAACTACCACACAGCCCATCCCCTTCCCAGCATCCCATCTTCCTATCTTTTCAATATGGGTGCTGTAGGTGCTTCACGACCCACCTGAAATTGGCTTGCGACCCACTGGTGGCTCCTGACCTGTAGTTTGGGAACCATTGTCTTCAAGAATATGAATAAACACCAGATAGAAAAAGTCAGTTCCTAGTCCTCAGAGCAGAGTGGACAACATGACAGCAATACCTGAAAGCATTTTTTAAAAAAAAGATTTTGAGACACTATTTGTAAAACTCTTCTTTCTTCATAATCATAACGAACTGATTCAGAACATTTTCTTTGCACTCTTATCTTTGCACTTTAACTATAGTTTAAATGACTTTTATATTCATGGCTTCACTTTTATATTATATTTACTGTTGATTGATTTACAAAAACTGCAAGCCACTTTGCAGTTTTGGTTTCCATTGTTTAATATCAAGGCAAGTTTCCAACCTTCGTAGTGACAGGTGGTGCAATCCTATGGACCACGCAGCATCAGTGCAACGGGGTTGCGCTGATGCTGCGTGCTTAGTGCTGATGCTGGGGCGCCACGTCGGTGCTAAGGCAACGGGACCTGCGCTGAGAGCTGGTCCTGTTGCGCCCGCGCAGCACCTCCCTAGCGTTGGCCTAATCCAGCTGGCGCAAGGGAGGCACAATGACGGGGCAGCACAGGTGTTGGGCGAGGGAGGGAGAATGTGGGCGGGGGGAAGGTGGGACGTAGGCAGGCTTGGGAAGTGGCCATACGGCCGCATCCTAAAGCCTGTTCGGGAGGCTGTGCAGCCCCGATTCGTGCCATGCGGTCTCCTCGGATCTGCGCCCGCTAAATAGCGACATGGAGCTCCAAGGAGCACATAGGGGAATCTGAAGCCTCCCCTATGGTAAGGGAGTGCATGCTCCCTTGCCGCAGGAGGCTCCAGCCTCTCCCCACCCAGCGTTGGATATGGCACTGGCCGGCTGGCCATGTCATTCCAGCGCTGGGTAGGATTGTACCCTGAAACCAGTGATGTCATTCAGGGGGAACGGACCAGAACGGGCATTCCGGATCCTAATGGGCTCCGTGGCTGCTTCCAGGTTTTTTGTTGTTGTTGTTTTCAACATTTGAATTTGAACTCGAAAGTGAGTTCCTGTTCCTAAATCATTTGAATGACACCACTGCCTGAAACTGCAGTCATACACACTTTCCAAGGAGTAAATCCCATTGAACACAATAGGACTTACTTCTGGGTAGGCATGCATAGGATTGCGCTCTGAGAAATACTGCAAATGGTTTCTGTTGGACACACAGCAACCTTTGGGAGAGACGGATGTGAAAGCAAATCTGGAGAGTTGGGATAACGTCATGTAAATGTATGCAGCTGACAGAAGGCAGACACTGCATTTTTATTGTATACTTTGGAGGGGCACATTGGCATTCAGTATCACCGTCACAGTGTTAGCAGTCAGGGCAGGCTCCAGGTTTGGAGAAAGTCAGCTCCTTCTAGGAAGCCCTGGGCAAAGTGCCTTCTGGTGGGCCCTGTCTTCTTTGTCAGGGGGGACCCTCCAACATGTCGCTTAGCCTTGGCAGGCTTAATGGACAGCCGGAGTGATGGAGGGCAGTAGCAGCAGCACTCCTGTCAAAGCCCTTGATGAGCCTCAGTGGGCCCTGCTGGAAATGATTGTTTATTTCATAGCATTTAATGACTTAATGTGTTTGGTGGATTATCCTTGAAAGCAGTTCAAGCACTGTTTAGATGTATGACCCATCAAAATGAATAGAAGAAGGAGAAGCTGGGGTGGATTTAGCCCTGGAGATCAGAAAGAATTAGCAATGACATTGACAAAATGCTGATGACAGGCACAAGAAAGCATTTTTGCACAGAGTGCATAATTAACTTATGAGATTCGCTGCACATGAAATAATGATGGTCACTAGCTTAAGCAGCTTTTTAAAAAATAATTAGACCCATTAATGTAAGATGGCGATTGATAGTCCTATAATCTAGGATAGTTAATTGGAGCTTCCAAATTTCAAGGCAGTATACCTCTGAATATGAGATACTGGAAATGAACAGAAGGGAGAGAACAAGCCACGCATGAAACACACCTTGCTCTTGATCTGATGGAGCTCTTAATGGTTTTACACCATTTATAATGCATTTATACTAGGGGGACTGAATGGCTCCGGGCCCAGAGGAACAATGGCGCCAAAATGGCAACCACTGTATCCTGTGGCTGCCAAGGCAGCCACGGGGTCTCCTTAGAGTAAGGGAGCATTTACTCCCTTATCCCAGATAATGTGGCTGAGACACCAATGGGTCTTCTCAGTTCAGCACCCATGTTTGAGTGGGTGCAGAGCTGAGGAGACCCATGTAGGGTCACCTAGCTCGGGAGGTGGGGGTTAGGATTCAGCAGCAGAGGTCACCACCACCCTCCTGGACCCTATCCTCCCCTCCCTCCACCCTCCTTCCATCCTGTTCTGCTCACTCCACCCACCCTGAGAAGACCTACCACTGGCTCATGGTGGAGGAATGCCGACTGGATACCTTCGCAGCACTGAGGCCCAGCCAGAACCTCCCTACTACCAGGGTGCTGTGGATTTGCTTAATAGCATGTTTGTGACACCTGGCGCCAGCAGTGCACAAGTGCCACCGGTGCTGAAGAGCTCAGGATTGGGCTCTTAGGGCCAAATCCTATCCAACTTTTCAGTGCTGGTGCTGCCTTGCCAATGGGGTTTGTGCTGCATCTTGCAGTGGGGGACAATCACGGAAGCCTCCTCCAGCTAAGAGGAGGGAACAACATTTGTTCCCTTACTTCAGGGCTATATTGTGATTGCACCGGCACAGGAAAGTTGGATAGGGTTGGCCCCTTAATCAGTTCTTTAGCAACAACGCTAAACTCTGTTGCCTATGGTTATCATCTATCTATCTATCTATCTATCTATCTATCTATCTATCTATCTATC
>JAJKFI010000006.1:7270240-7286085 GCA_029204185.1 Lerista edwardsae
ATCTATCTATCTATCTATCTATCTATCTATCTATCTATCTATCTATCTATCTATCTATCTATCTATCTATCTATCTATCAACCTTGAGCACACCTGTTTCATGACTGCAGTGTGGCCCCAGCGTTGGACCGTATCTCACAAGGCTCAATGTTCTAGTCTGCCTGAGGTTGTAACTCTGGAGGAGAACCATTTGTTGCAATTCTGTTTAGCAGGTGATTTACTGAACTGCGGTTTTCTCAATACAATGACTTTACTTAACCACCCAGGGCAAAGTAATGTTTATCGCGCACAGTGATGCATAATAGCAGAGGTTGACTAAGCTGTAATTGTGTCACAAAAATCTTGCCAATCTATCAGGTCTTAGTGCTGAGACGCATCTGTCCACTGTGTATACTAAAATAATATTTATAGGCTGCTCTTTAAAAAGGAGCACAAAGAATGCCTGTGCATTAAGAAGAACACTACCATGGCACCTTGGGTTGTTTCCTGTCATCAATTTCCCAGTTTGATTATAGGTTTCACTTCATGTGGGGATGGGAAGAGACTAGAAGCAGCTGTTACAAAATGGCAATATGCTACAGACCCAAGTGGCTGAGGAAGAGTTTGTAAGAACTTGTCAAACTACCCAAGTGTAAACTGGCCCCAGTTCATAGGTGCTTTGACGTGTGTAGAACAGAGGTTCACAAGCTGGCATTGCAACAAGTCCCCAGGGGTGCCACATGCCAGCCAAGCTGCTCACCAGCCTGAGCACAGGAGATTTCCGAGCAGACTCTGAAAACCACTGAACCCATTCAAAACCATGTTTGTGCCTAGTTCTCTCTGGTTTATGTAGCTAGAGACCTACCAAGCCAACTGATGTGCACCAGCTGTACACGATGGCTTATCAGAAGATTAACAAACCTGCTGGCTTTGATGCCTTCTGGGTAAGCACAATGTGGTGTGGGGCTGGATTTGCGTTAATAACATACACAAGTATACACACACAGAGCTGGTATCTTTGTCCAGGGTCTTGGGTCACAAATCATAAAGGCCTGGCTGTTTCAAACAGAACTAAGAGCACAATTCAATCTAACCAAATTAATGCAGGTTAAGTATCTCTTATCTGGACTGCTTGGGTAGGGAAGGTGTCTGGATTTCGGATCTATCTGGATTTTGAAATGATTGCATAAATATAATGATAAATGCTTCCTCTTGTTCTTTTCATGGTTGCCCATGAAACCCTGATGGCCTCTTTGATATTTTTCAACCATGTCTGTACAGGCACACGCCACCGAGCAGAGAATAGAATTTACAGCCTGTATGTGAGAATGAGAATCACACCTTCTAGTGTTCACACTATAGAAAGTTCTTTAAAAAGTCTTGGACAAAAATGTCTGGATTTTGGAATAGTCTGGATTTTGGATGTCCAGATAAAGGATCATCTACCTGTATTTAAATTCCGTTTGTCTCATTAGGAGAGATTTGAGCATATGATTTGGGCTTCCACTGAAATATATTCGAACCCTAACTGGATCATGCCCAAGTCTGTGAATGAAACAATGTATCAAAAGACAAATGACCTCATCCATTTCAATCATGTTCCATACCCTATGTCCAGCAATATCTACATCAGCAGGATATAGTTCTGCAGCATACAAAAAAAAGTCTTATTGGCATTTCTTATGGAATTTCCATTTTTATCTTCTGTTTTTACAAGTGTGGACTCTGTTTCCTTAGCATATCCTTTTGTGTTTGCTAAGCTTGGATTTATTTTTGGAATTTATCTTTTCTAGAATACTGGGTTACTATGAAAATTTTGCGTAGATATGAAGTTGATGTATAAGTATTTGGCAAACTTCATTCACCAAATTGTATCAAATTAAGAAGCAGGGTTTTATAATCACCAACTGGAGCTTTGTGGAAAAAAATACTCTCACAAATGGTACTAGAGTAGACATTGTGTATTTATACAGATTGTTTACATTCACTACAACACTATCGGCACATTTTCTAGGCATAGTGTAATCTTTGAGCAAAGCCTAGTGTGATGTGTAGTCATAGCATAATCTATGAGCAAAGCCTGACTGAGCAAAGCCTAGTGTTTCTCAAACTGTGGATCAGGACCCACTAGGTGGGTCGCAAGCCAATTTCAGGTGGGTCTCATGTCACCTAGTGCAGCCATAATTGAAAATATGGGAAGGTGGGATCCTGGAAAGGGGGAGAGCTGTGTGGTTGTTTTGCTTGTGTCAAGGTTGCAAACAGGCTCTTTTTCCCTTTCTGATTCACTTTGCTATTGGAAAATGGCGGAGAAATAACCCAACGTATTGCTGCATTCTCAGGAAAGCATCAGGCTCACAAGGATGGCACTTCCGACCATGACATCACTTCCAATGACGTGATTCCACTTGTGGTGGGTCCCAGACAGATTGTCATTCTAAAAAGTGAGTCTCGCTGCTCAAAAGTTTGAAAACCACTGGCCTAGGGTATTAGAAATGTAATTGATTTACAGTTTAATTTTATTCATGATTACTCAGAAGTAAGTCTCACTGTAATCAGTGTACCCAGGTAAGCATGTGTGTGGGATTGCAGAATTAGTGGGGTTGCACACACGCACATATACAAAATAGATGTGAATGCTGTTGGGATTGAGGATGCTTTGGTTGAATTCCAAATTCAATTATTATTTGCCTTTCTATTTCTTTTATGTGTTTCTGTCTTCATTCATCCATTCCACACATTTCTACCCCAACCCTCCTCTAATGAGTTCAAAGTACTTAGTTCTCATGGATGGTTATCACTACATAGAGCACCTCATTTATTATATTTGGAGCACTGATGAAACATTCAAATTAGTGGGATTAGTTAAGGGTAAGGTGAAGGACTCACATACAGAGAGACACACACTTCCAAATGCTACTTTGTGCGGCTGTAGTATCACGCAAGATCACTAACATCAAGCTGATTCCTACATTCAGAAAGAGATTTGATTGTGATTTTGTTTCTGTTTTGAGTAACATCTAAGGGCACAATCCTGACCTGGAGTTAGGCTGGCATAAGTCCCTTGTGTTGGCCCAGGAGTATTGCAAACGCACCAGCCTCCCTAACTCCGAGAGTGACGCAAATGTGCTTTATAGCACAAGTGACTTGTACTGGCCTAACTCCAGGTTAGGACTGAGCCCTAAGTAGTTTTTTCCCTCTGAAATAATTTCAAGAAATATAATGTGTTTAAAGAGAAGTAGGTTGTTGGCTAATAAAGATAAAGGTTTCCCCACGACCGAATGGTCTAGTCATGACCAACTGTAGCAGGCGGTGCTCATCTCTGTTTCTAAGCCGAAGAGCCAGTGTTTGTCCTAGGACAAACTTCCATGGTCATGTGGCCGGCATGACTATATGCCAAGGCACATGGAACACCATTACCTTCCCACCGAAGTGGTACCTATTTATCGATTCACATTTTTAGGTGCTTTCGAACTGCTAGGTTTGCAGGAGCTGGGACAAGCAAAGGGAGCTCATTCCGTTGCGTGGTCTCGAGCTGCCAAGCTTCCAATCAACAGCTTGGCAGTTTAACCTACAGTGCCACCAAGTCTCTATATGTTGTATGTTGGCTAATACAAGTGGCCTTAAAAAGGGGACAGGGCAGTGCTTTTTATGATACCCTCTAATTTATCCAAGGTTACAATCCTATCCTCACATACTTGGAAGTAAGCCCCATTGACTATAAAGGAACTTACTTCTAAGTAGACATGCATAGGATTGGCTGAAATCTAGGTGATGTCAGGTTAACTAGCAAGAATTATTGTTGAAAGGCGTTGAACAGAACTAGAGTTTCCAGCTCATCCTTGGTATGGTATTGTATGTCCATCCTGCCCGGTCAGGGTTGTCTGGGGGGGGCTAGCGGCGCGGGCGCAGGTCCTCCGTTCTCTGGCGACCTCGCGGTGTCGGGCAAAAGGGCTTTGGAAGGCAAGTGGACTGGTGCAGAGGTGGTTTAATTTGCTCAACGCCTTTACATTCATTGGCCCCCCTTCAGTGGTGTCATCCAAATGATTTAGGAACAGGTACTCACTTTTGATTGACACTTGTTGGGGTCCACCCACCGGAAGTGATGTCATAAGCCGGAAGTGATGTCATGGCAGGACTGAAGCATCTCTTAGGTCAAGAAGAAGGGGTCTGAGAGCTAGCCACCATCACTGGGCTTAATTGCAATGTGCGGTAAAACAATACTGGAAAAAAGAAAATGAAATGCACTCTTTGTGTTTTAAAGAACTGTCAGATTAGGCTGTCAGAGTCGGTCAGCTCATGATCACGGCTATCCAAATTCCAAAGTCATTGTTTCAAAACTGATGTTCTCCTTGCCGGCCGGCCCGGCGCTCGGTTGGGCGCCCACGTGGTTGCGCGGCCCGGCGGATGTCCAACCAAGCGCCGGGCCAGCCGCCAAGGAGCAGGAGGGGGAACGGGCACCCACCGGGCCGCGTGACCACGTGGGCGCCCGACCGAGCACCGGGCCTGCTGGCAAGGAGCAGGACCAGGCCAGCAAGGGAACGGGCGCCCCAAAAAAGACCGCATGGGGGCTGGGGCTGAGGGGAGGCTGCAGGAGGAACCGGGACGCTGGAGGAACTCACACTTGCTGCCTTATTCCTGGGTCTCCCTTCCTGCTGCTGCTGCTGCTGCTGCCGCCGCCACCAGTCCTCTCGCTCCGCTGCCGCCGCCGCTGCTGCTGCTGCCACTACCACCACACTGCCTGCCTGCCTTCTCACAGAAAGTGCAGGCAACGGCTGCGGGCATGCAGTACGCATGCGCAGCTGCTGAGCCAACCAGCTGACGAGTGGGCGGGGCCAGCTCAACTCACACGTAGTGGTGCATAGTGGGTCCATGACATCACTGACCCCCTTTGGAGTTCCCCGATCCCCCTTGCCTTCAGTGCACTCAGTGCCCAGCCCCGGTTTGCTCCACTGCGGGGCTGGACCGTCATTCAGGCGGAGGTGTGCCGGGCGCGGCGGGCTCCTTCAGCCGGCGGGGTTCTTCTCGGGAGCGGCCAGCCCCAGTGGGGCAGGGCTGGTGGCAGAATGGGGAGCTGCGGCTGTCCGGGTGCCCCCATAGTGTGCTGACGTCCCCGGCGCCGGATGGCGTTGCCTGGCCGGGGGAGGGTCCGGGTGCTCCCCTTGGGGTTGCTGGGGGCGGCCGCACCAGCTCTGGTGCGCCCCTCGGGCAGGCACCCCCAAGGTCCGGCGGGTCAAGCTCACCCACCTGACCTCCTCCCCGGCTGGCTCCAGCCAGCTCCAAGTATGGGCTTCTGAGCCCGTAAGGGGAGGGAGGCGGCCGACCTCCTGGGCGAGTCTCTTCGCGCTCAGCCAGCTGCAGGAGAGAGCGACCTCTCCTGCAGCTGGCCGGCCGGCTGCCTAATGAGCTCCCAAGCCGGTCAGGGTAGGCCCGCCCCTTCCAGCTCCAAATCCTGTCGGAACTCTCGCGAGAGTTCCGACGGGGCCGGGAGTTCTTGTAAGACGGGCCGCGCACCTGCGCAGTCGGCCCGGGCTTTGTGCTGCTGGCTGCCTCAGCGCCCTGGCCTCTCGTGGCTGCTGCGGATCTGAGGGAGCTGGCCAAGGGGCTGCCGTGCCTTGGCTTGTGCTCCCAGGCCCGAAGCACTGCTTTCCCTCTGTGGGGTTGAGCGGCACCCACACCCTTGCCGAACCGCAGCCCCGGGTCAGGCGTTGGCCAGCCGGCAAGCCACAGCAGCTGCGGCCAGGCCAGCCTGCCTCCCGGGGGCTGCCGGCAGAATTGCACTCTGCTCGGGGGGGGCGCTCCCCGCCCCGGTCGCCCGACGGGGGCAACAGGTATTTACAAGGATGTTTTTATAGCCTTGATGAAGGAAAAGCAAATTAATCATGTTTCAGGCATTAACACTTATTTCAGCACTGCAATACTTTATTGCTGGGGATTAAAATCAGTTTAGTCAAAATTACATCTTTAAATTGTGATTATTTAAAATGATAGATCCATAGATTAAACTCAGAATCATGCACAAAAATAAAAGCCAAACTAGCTGAAATATAATTATGTTATTTACATATTAAACATTTAGCATCCACCTGTCTGTATACATTTGCTTGGCTTTCTAGGGGGAAAAATGCTTTTGTAAAAAACCAAAAGGGATGTCTGACAAACAGTCTAAGTAGTCAGTGCAGTATTTCCCCCGCCCCACTCAGTTATCACTTTCAGAATTACATTGTACATATAATAATGCAATGCAATTCTGTGGATTGCATTCAATATGAAGGGTACATACATGTAAAACCAATTATAGGAAGGATTGGATAGGCCAGCACAGTTAGGTCAGCAAAGTTTGGCTGGCACAAGGGCCACTGTAAAGTATGTATGGACAACTCTCGGGATCAGAGAGGTTGGTGCAAGTCTGTGTGCTGGCCTCTTTTACTCCGGGAGTTGGTTAGGATTGTATCCTAACCAGGGCAAGGGCAATGCAGCTTTGAGACCTCCGTTACTATCCCCCAAATGCAGAATGCAGCACATGCCCCAACGGCATAGCTGTGTCAGTGCTGGAGAGTTGATTAGGATTACGCCCTGAGAACGCAATCCTAACCTGCAGTTAGGCTGGCACAGTTAGGCCAGCAAAGTTTGCAGAAGGAACACGGTAAAATGTGTTTGGACCAGTCTCGAAGTCAGGGAGGATGGCAAACGTCTGTGAGCTGGCCTCTCTGACTCTGAGAGTGGTCCAAGCTTTCTTTACAGTGTCCCTTGTGCCGGCCAAACTTTGCTGTCTTAACTGTGCTGGCATAATTCCAGGTTAGGATTGCGCCCTCAATCTTCACTGAATGAAACATGCAGGTCTGGTACCCAGAAACAGCCTAATAATGATTGTGAACAATTCTATTGAGGTCAGTATGTTCACCCTGAAGTTGCAGTGTAACCAGGTGGCCTTAAGAGTGAACTGTCTGCAATTTAGAATTAGGCTGAGTCTACTGTCACCTTGGGGGTCACAGGATTAGCCAAGGGGCCGGGTCGAGGCCATCAAGGGACCCCAAGGCAAGGAATCCCCCTGGCTTGCCAAGACAGAGGCTGGAGCAGGCTGGACCAGGGAAGAGCAGACCGAGTTGAGGCCTCTCAAGGCCTCAAGCAGATGGCACAGGTGCTGGTAACAAGCCAACCCATGATGTCAGCCCTGGGGGAGGTCCCAGGGAAAGCCACACCCTCACAGGAAGGGGTGGGGCCTGGCTGGCTGCCTGGGCAGCTCATAAGGAGCCCAGGCACGCTGGGGAGAGGTCGCTCTCTCTCCAGCTAGGAGGCTGAGAAGAGGGTGGCCCAGGGAGGCTGCAGATCTCCCTCCCCTTACGGGCCACCAGACCCACACCTGGAAGGGGTTGGAAGGACACCCCATTGCCCCTCTGGGGTATGGGTGAAGGACCCTGCATGGACCAAGGACAGAGGCCAAGGTCGGGGGGGGCGCCTGCGCCTGAGAGAGCCCCGGGACCAACAGGGAACACGGTAGGATGGGGCCCAGCCCCCCCCCACTCAACAACCCTGCCTTGGGTGACCCCGGCCCCGTGGCAATGCCGGGCCTCAACTAAAGGAGCTCCCCTATGCAGCATAGGCTCTGGGCCCACCCACCAGGACGCCTTCCTGAAGCAAACGCAACCGGTGTCCACCCCTTGGACCAAAGAGACAGCCAGCAGAGACAGGGGTCTGGGGGCGTGGGGCGCCGATGCCACTCTTTCTGAACCATCCCGGGTCCCTGTGATGTAACAGGGCCCAATGAATGTGAAGGCGCTAACCCGAATAAAGCATGCTGTGAAGAGACTCCCAAAGGCTGAGAAGGGTTATTTGCGCTGGTTCGGACCACCTAGGGACCCACAGGCCACACCCCAGCCCATCTCGACCCGGGGTGGCGGTCCGGCCCCCAAGATGGACGTGACATCTACCCATGCAGTAGAACGAGGTACATGATCATTGGAAGAATGCTTTGATGGCAGAATGTGTGGACTGGGAATGGCAAAATTACATTCAGTGACAATTTATGAGCTCAGATAAAAAAGCAAATGTTATCTACTGCACAGTGTGGATTTTGAAGACTTATGTGGGAGTCTGGCACTATACATGGCAGTGAGACTAGAGTTGGCACCCAAATGTCAAAAAAGTGACATTTGAAAGGGATTTCAGGTTCCTTCCATGGAGAAATATATCTGCAATTTCAAGGAAAATCACATGAATTTCTATAAAATTCTCAGGGCATTTATGTAGCATGTAGACGTGGCATTTATCTACTGATATAGCAGAATTGCATGATACAGCTCATATTACACTGACCTTATTTAAACATTTAGATATGCTTGTTTGCTACACGTATTTATGAAAGCAGCAAGAGAAATAAAATCCCTTTAGAGGTTCCAGCCCCTTACGTCTAATAGAATATACAATACATTAACATGAACCGTTGAGTCACGTTCAGGCTTGCAATTCCACTATCAATTTGGCTGGAGCTCTGAAGCCGAGCATCCCTAGGTACATGACGTCATATGAGCAGCCTGTCCATCTTCCGAAGATGCAACAGTTCACTCTGTTCTTGGCTGGACCCTTTGAAGCAGAGGCCCCTGTCATCAGTTCTAGACAGTTTATATAGAGTTACAGCTCCTCCTTGGACCATTTCTCCCCATTTGAAAAATTGCCACTGTGATCTCCCCAGCCTGCCAAGTTGGCAGACTCTATTATGAAGCCTGGAGATGAGCCAGGAATCACGGCAGCATTCCGAACCGCTGATCTGAGTCAGCCATCAACTTGATTCAGCACTCCCGCTTGTATTGACAGAAAAACTTCCGGCTAATATTTTGGAACTGGGCAGCGTTTCTTGGACATCTTCTTTTGAATTAGATCCTATTAAGTGGCAAGCAACCTGTAGTGTGCTAATGAATTCAGATAGAAAAATGTAGTCTCTGGTTAGGTTTTTCTGGAGAACCGGAAAGTCCTCCAAAATGTAAATTTGGCCTCTGGCTGCCTGTATTCTTTTTAACAGATCACTAGTATTTTCATGATCTATGGTTCAAACAATTCTATACACCAAACAGGGTGATACTTCCTGGTGGAGATCCAGAGAGTCAGGAAAGAAGAAATTCATGCTCCTTGAATTGGGCAAGTCCTTGACTATTTTCCACCAGTATTGCCATTTCAACATTCAGAAGAAGGCACATAAATTTTTACTTCTGGGCAATAAGGCTACTTTTGGGCATGGTATGAGACATTGTTATGTACTTTTTATCTCCATGAGAAGGAAGATTTTAATAGCAATTTGTACAGACTAGCTTTATACCCATGTGATTAAGGGTGCAATCCTGACCAACTGCCCCAGCAATCCAACCAACTGTGCCAATGGGGCATGTGCTGCATTCTTGTTCTGCCAAATTCCCTGCCAGGCCACCCCAAGGGCCCTAATGCCCACACTAGGCTAACTAGTTTCCCCACAGAGGGCCTCAGAGATAGGCAAGAGGGAGGAGGTTCAGTCACCCACTGGGCCTCCTCTCCCAGCAGCCTTGATTGGGCTCACCAGCTGGCCAGCCTCCTCCAGACTGCCCTCATCACTGGCTTAGCTCCAAACCACTCTTAGTCTAACACCAACAAACCCCACCAACAAACAATAGGTAGTCAGCTTGCCGAAGCCATAACTGCCTCCTCTACTTGGTAGCTCCAGGGGCGTGGCAGACATACAATTCCCAATGATCCCAAAACAACCTTACCTTAGCCAGTTCCTCAGTCCTTCAGGCAGGCAGTCCAGCCAGTACTCCATCCATCCAACACCTACCTGGTGCTTTTCCTCCCACACCTATCCAGGTCCTTTACTGTAGCTCCTGCCTCCAACTTTCTACAGAGGCAGCCAATCAGTGGTGAATTAACCAGCCACACTCATCTGCACCTCTGCTGGCCTCCCTTCATAGCCGGAGAGCTCATCAGACTGCAGCTGTGTTCCTGCTGCAGGAGTTCTGGGATTAACCTCATAATCCCTGGTTTATCTGGGACAAGGGGTCATTGCTGATACCATTCCCTATCTCCACAGTTGGGCCTAACTGTGCCAGCCTAACTCCAGGATAGGATTGTGCCCTTAATCAAAATGATGCCTGTGGGTCATACAATGCAAACTGGGGATCCACCAGTGTATAGAGAGCCAATTTCAGGTCAGTTGCAAAGCATTTAGTGCAGCCATATTGAAAATATGGGAAGACGGGATGATAGTAAGAGGGGGAAAGCTGGACAGGTGTTTTGCTTGTGTCAAGGTTGTAAATAGGCTTTGTTTTTTCTTTCTTGTTCACTTTGCTATTGGGAAATGGCTGAGAAATAACCCAATGTATTGCTGCATTCTCAGGAAAGCAGCAGGCTCTCGGGTTACAAAGACAGCCCTTCCAGCCATGATATCACTTCTGGTGGGTCCCAGACAGATTGACATTCTAAAAAGTGGGTGCCAGTGCTAAAAGGTTTGAGAACCAATGCATCTCATTGTTCAATGTCATGAAGGCACTTTCTGAGACACTGTCACCTCAGCCCCTGCCCGGCAACGACCCCGGAGGGAGGAGATGCCTACCAGGCAGGAGAGTGGTGCTTTAAGGCTCCCTGGCCAGGCTTGGGTAATGTGCAGCCGGCCAGGGACTACTCTCAGGGTAGGGAGAGGATCTTGCAAAGGCCAGGCTCAGTCTCAGAGAGCCTGGCCAACCCATGAGACAGGAAGGGAGGCTGGGAAGAGGTTCATAAGGACCCTGGACAGCAGGAAGAGATGTTGCTCTCTGCAGCCCTGTGGAGGTGGAGCAACGAGAGTGATCCTGGGGGTTGGCCACCCTCCTCCCTTTGCCTGGACCTGTAAGGGGCCCAGGAGGCTCCTTGCTGGGAGAAAGAGACCCTGGCCGGCTGAGAGGTGTAGGGTGACCCTCCTTGGGGGGCACCCCTCGGGCTGACGACTGCCCCCCCAACAAGGAGCTACCCTTGCCGGTGAGGGAACACATGCCAACTGGCTACTGGTGATCAGAGCACCCAGGGATCCGACCCCCAGCACCCAGGGTGCCGACGACAAACCGAGAGAGAGAGCAACACTGGGGAGACCGACCATCCCAGAAGGGGTAAGTGACCCACCTGATGCGCCCTCGGACCATGGCCAGGCGGGGCAAGGTGGCAGAAGATGAAGGCGCTCATGCTAGAGAGGGGGAAGCCCTGGGGGGTCCCCATGAGGTAACGGGCCCCCCATGAATGTAAAGAATCTAACAAAATAAAATAAGTTACGGCCAAGCTATTGGTGTCCAGCCAGTGTATTCCTGCGCCGAGAGGCCGCCCAGGCCTGCCTGGGTGCCTGCATGCCCCGCACCTGTTAGCCAGGACCCCCCCCCCCGCTCCGGCGGTCACAGACACAAATGGGAATACTTGGTCAGGGTACAAGAAATTAGGGTCCCCCCCCCCTATATTTGTGCTTCATATATTGCAGACTGCTTACCTGGTCTCCAGGATATTTTTCTGTTATTCTTTAAGCGTGAAATAATCCTTTCATAGTCCTTGCGTCATCTGCTAGTTATCTCTAAAAAAGAGTATTTCTTGTTCCTGCGCCAATGAATGAGTGTTGGAGTTGTTCAGTTATTTACCAGATTTCCTCCATCATTTCTTTGACATTTCCATCTGCTTTTGGGAGTCATCCCACTGTTCTCTGCCAGTAGTGTTCATTGCACAAGGATCTTGGCATCTGAGCCAATGATGACACATAATAAACTTTGGAGAAGAAATCTTCATTTTTCAGTACATTTTCCCCCCCTTTTTCAAGATTTGGATGTCCTCCCATAATGTCATCATTACAATCTGAGTGTGCTGAGGGCAAAGAAAACAAGGAATGAAAGTCAAGCGAAGATGTTTGCAATGTGCAGAAAGGCAAAAAATGAATAATTGAGCCCAAGCTGGGTGACTCTATTGATCTATGGAAGGTGCTGCACAGCTGTGGGTCATCTGTTGCTTCTACACACACACACACACACCAAGAATGCCTAGAAAAAGGTGGCATCAGAGAGAAAGGGAGGAGGAACAGGAGCAACTAAGGGCGCAATCCTACACTATGCTGGCCTATGAAGGCCGACATAGCAAGGCCATATCCCAAGGCCCATTCGGAGGCAGCAGCAGCAACATGCAGGACAAGGGGAAGTTTTCCCCTTGCACCCGCATCAGCCCCAGTCACCCCTATGGGCCTGGTCGGATATGCGCCTGCTGATTTGCCGGCGCAGAGGAACATGGACAGGAGCGGCCTGAATCGGGGCTGCCCTGGCCGGGAATGGGCATTAGGATTTGGCACTACGGCTGTCCTGTGCCACAACCCCAATCTCCGCCCACTGCGCTGCCCAGGAACGCCTCTGGAATGCTCCCGCGGAGGCCCTGCGCCAACCAACCGACGCCGGTGCTTGACTGGCGCACGGCCGGTGCTGCTGATGGTCGCGCCAGTGCCCGAGCACTGGCACTGCGCTCTTGTGCTGGCCAAGCACCATAGCGCTGACACATCCACGCTTGACGGCATGTTCATGACAGCTTTCGGCCGGTGCAAAAGCGCAGCACTGGTGTTAAGGGGGGTATAGGATTGCGCTGTAAATGCCATCAGGTCACATCAACAAGAAATTTGAAGGCATTCACAAGGGCTGTGAAAAAGCAGAAGAAGCCACCAGTAGCAGAGCGAGCGAGCGGCAAAATGGTAAGTACTGCAAGCACCACAATGCGCCATGCAAGCACCCCCACCCCCACTTGTCATTAGAGCCATTCTGGGAAGCCATGGAAAAGCTTAGGAGATGCCTGAGTGCCTACAGTTTGTCTTTGCTGCCCGGGATGGCTCTGATGGCAAGTGGGAGGGGTGCATTGTGGTGCATGCAGGATGTAGCATTTTGCCCCTCTCTAGCTACACTACTGGAAGGTATATATTTTCCCATGATTAGCTGCCTTGAGGGAACTCCTATATAAGAGGCTTCTCCTCTTTTGGGACATTTGCTGGAATTCCCCCACTTGCTTTGTTAAGTTAGAATTTGGAGGAAAATGGAAACAGTACTAGTCACGCAAAGTGATGAGAAGCGCATGTTTTTGGAATGTGCGTGTCTCTTTCTCTGGAGGGGTTGCTTTTGGTTCAGGATGGTATGACTATTATTTATTTTATTTAGAATATTTATGTACCACTTTTCAACAAAGGAGTTCATGACAAAGAAGAAACGCAAGGGAGCCACCTGCAAACAGCCACTAGAAAGAACATATTGGGTCTTCCTGTATATTTCACACAAGGGACGTGGTGGCACAGCAGGTTAAACCGCTGCTGCTGGGCTTTCCGACCGGAAGGTTGGGAGTTCAAGACTGCGCGATGGAGTGAGCTCCCGTTGCTTGTCCCAGCTCCTGCTAACCTAGCAGTTCGAAAGCACCTAAATGCAAGTAGATGAATAGGGACTACTTCGGTGGGAAGGTAATGGCATTCTGCGCGCTACGGCGTAGAGTCATGCTGGCCACATGACCACGGAAGCTTGTCCTCGGACAAAACGCCGGCTCTACAGGCTTTGGAACGGAGATGAGGAGCTACCATTTTAAAATATGCCTCTTTTGCCCAGTTAGCAAGTCTCCATACTCTCCAGCATGATTAGGTAGGTTTCTGTGGTTACATCCCATAATATGAAAAAAGAGCAAGGATTTTCTTAGTAGAGAACACAATAATGTGTATATGATAGCAATGGAGGTTTGGTAAACGGAGCTCATTACCGTCCAGCCTCATTACTCAAATTGCTTAAGTGACTCTTCTGGCACTGTGATAGCCAGAAATCCACACAAACAGAAGTGCTAAGAGGCTGCAATCCTGCACACAGTTTGGCTGGCTATTCACCGCTCTGAGTTTTCAGCTGCCACGACTGCCAAATTAAGTTTTCCCTCTTGACATGGAGCTACATAACAATTCCCATGCTATGCTCTAAGAGCTCGATTATAAAAACCAGGATTTGTATTTGATATCATGTTAGGCAGTATTTTATGTACCCATATGCTCTAAATCAGTGGTTCCCAAACTGTGGGCCGGGTCTGTGGCTCTCAAACTGTGGTTTGCAATTTCAAGTGGATTGCAAAGCATCTAGAGCAGCCATATTGAAAATATGGGAAGATGGGATGCTGGAAACACAGTAGTAGCTTTGGAAGGGAAGGAAGTAGCTCTGCAAAGGAAGATACTGGAAGAGATATTGATGTATCAGGCATGTATAATTCCCCCTGCCTAGCTGGCCCTTAAAACCCTTATTACAGTAGGGAGGAAATGCCTCATACATTTCCCTCCCCCTGTACTTTAACCTCTCAAATTGCTGCCACCTTCTTCTCTGACACGGTCTGAAGGCCAAACTTTGTGTAATGGGGCAGCTAAATGTATTTTATCCATGCACCTGGACTGTTCACATAAAAAAATGAAGATGGGAGTCCACTTGAAAAAATAATGGGGGCAGGTAGTAAAACCCACTCCTCTTCCCTGCCTCACATTACTTTATTATTTTATTATTTGAAGCATTTTTTTTTATCCCCACCTCACTTCTGAAATCAGAGCCAGGCTAGAAAAGGAAATGAGGTACAGGGTGTAGTAACATAAAGTTGGGGTGATAGGGTCTCTTTTCCCCTGCAACCCTAAACACACACCCAGCTTTATGCGTGAATGGGACAGACCTGTGAATGAGTGTATTGCCATGTTTGGTTTGGCCCTGAGGACTCAATCCTATCCAATTTTCCAGTCATGCCAATGGGGTGTGTGTTGCATGCTGCGGTGGGAGGGCAGTCATGGAGGCCTCCTCAAGGGAAGGGAATGTTTTCCCCATTACCACAGGGCACCAGCACTAGAAAGTTGGTTAGGATTGGGCCCTTAGTGTGACAGATCAAGGTTGTGGCAAATAAACAATGTAGCTTTACATGAATGCCTGAGGTTTTCTCTTCGAACTGGTTAGTACATTGCCCAGACAAAGAGCGACTGAAGTTGGCGGACTGCTTTTTGTGTTGGCAGAGTTTCCACAGCCAGGAGTGGCATACAGGGGAAAGAGCAATGCATAACCCTTCATGTAATGTGAATTGTAAGAGGAGCTCCTGGAATCTGTGTGAAAACAGGAATAGCTGCTGTCATCGGAGAAGGTGATTAACCTTTGGCAGCTCCCCTCAGACTGTCAGCACAATCCTATGCATGTCTACTTAAAAATAAGTTGCACTGTGTTCAATGGAGCTTACTCCCAGGAAAGTGTGGACAGGATTCCAGCCTGTGTTAGTGTGGCCAGGAAGGGAAAAAAATGTGTATGTTTTTATTCTTAGATTGCAAGAGATCATTCCATTATGTGTTGCTTGTAGTCAGATGTTCCAGTTGTCTCTTTACAGAGAGTTTTTGACCCCACACAATTTTATGTACATAGTGCTTCCCCGTGGCATTTATTTTCAGAAACAATATCCCCAGATGCATCTCTTCAGACAACATTAATATGCAAATTGAATCATCCAGCTTTGCCTTACTTCACCTTAGCTTACCATCTTTCCTTGACCCCTTCACAAAGTTCACCTCTGGTTTCTCGGGGATAATAATCTCTGTATAGTTTTCGACTCGGTTACTCACATGTATGATGATGGGTGGCTTGCGCACGCGCACACGCACACATATGCAGTTTGTACTAGGAATTGTATGAGGAAAATCTACATTGTACTGTGAACATCTGAGGAACGCACTGCCTTTGGCGCAGATCAGGGCTCTGTGAGAGCAAATGTAGCCCCTCATCATCATTCCTTGTTCTCTTATTTATGGTCAAATCCTATAGAGATCCTATGAGTCAGTAATAATAATAATAATAATAATAATAATAATAATAATAATAATAATAATA
>JAJKFI010000006.1:7286095-7310522 GCA_029204185.1 Lerista edwardsae
TAATAATAATAATAATAATAATAATAATAATAATAATAATAATAATACATGTATTTATATACCGCCTTTCTTAAGGTCACTAGATTTCTCTAATGATTACAACTCAAGGCGGTTTACATAGGCAGACTTTTCACAAACCCGAAGGTTTTTACAATTTACAGAAGAAGTAGCGTTCCTGGCCCATTTTCCGCCCAGTGGCTGCTGCCCCTCAACCAACCTGGAGTTGTGCAGCCTCACATGACACCCTGCTGTCTTCCAAAAGCATTCTAACACCTTTGGAAAGGCTTTAAACAACACCAGCACCAGCTGTAAGGGTTTATCACCAGCACTGGCCCACATAGCATTGGGCCCTCAATCTGTTGTTACCAGTCCCCTTACAGTGCTATAGATTTCACACAGCTGTCATCTGCATCAGAGCTATCCCCCCAAGATTAACCCAGGCCAGAACAGGGAGAGGGGTAGGAATGGGTGGATCTCCGCATCAGCAACGCATACTAAGTTCCTGTCTCCATTGTCCCAACACAACATCCCCCCAGACTGGTTTGCGCAGTGTAACATTGACTCCTTTCCCACCAATCCATTAATTACTCTGACACCGACTACAGTAGCTATCATCATTATCATGTTTCCCAACTGCAGTTTGCTGACCATTTATTCACCAAGGCTGAAATCTTATCAATACTTAACTGGGAGTGCAATCCTATACTAGGCCGGCCTAGTAAGGCCAACATAGCAGGGCTGTATCCTAATGCCCATTAGGCGGCAGCAGCAGCAATGTCCAGGACAAGGGGAGGTATTCCCCTTGCACCCGCGTAAGCCCCACTCGCCTCTATGGGCCTGCTTGGATCTGCCCCTGCTGCTTTTCAGGTGCAGAGGAATGTGCACGGGAGCAGCCTGAATTGGGGCCGCCATGGCCGGGGACGGGTGTTAGGATTTGGCACTACGGCCTTCCTGCATCACAACTGCATCACAACCCCCGTCTCTGCCCACTGCGCCACCCAGTTATGCCCCCGGAATGCCTCTAGAATGCCTTCATGGTGGCCCTGGGCTGACCAAGCAGCACCAATGCTTGACTGGTGCATGGCTGGCGCTGCTGATGGTCGCAGTGGTGCCAGAACGCAGTCACTGCTGCTTGCGCCAGTCCAGCGCCACAGCGCCATCACAGAGGCACTTTGCGGCATGTTTGTGACAGCGTTCGGCCAGCGCAAGAGCTTAGCGTCGGCACAAGGAGGGTATAGGATTGCGCTGCCCAAGTAAGCCCCATTGACTCTAATGGGACTTCTGAGAAGATATGCATAGGCTTGGGCTCTACGTGGCCAATTTTGTTGAGACCATTAAGACAGACAAAAGTTGTACTAATGGATTTGTACTAATGGAAAATAGGATTTGTACTAATGGAAAATAGGAAAATAGGATCATGATGTACAGTGGAAAATAAAGAAGCGATACCTGACCAAAGTATATGCCAGAGACAGCTATTTCACAGAATACTTGTGGCCTACGAGCTCCATCACTCATTTCTAGTCACAGACAGGCATGGATTAGGGATCGTGTGACAAGCAATGTAGCAGGCAATGTAGTGTAGAATGGCGTTTGCGGGAGAGTAAAGGAGCAGTGATCACACAGTCTATAAACTAAACGCAAAGCCAGAGTACCGTGTGCCATTTTGCTGTGAAAAGGGGTTGATTTCTTCGCTTTATTAGCATACAAATGGGCCAGAGAACTGGGTGCAGAGGGCGGGATTACAATCGACAAGGACCAGAAAGATTCTGAAAAATAGTTTGGAAGACCTATGGGCTCTCCAGTCTCCATCTGCAAAATAGATACTTTCCTCAGGCCACAGGGAAGGGAACATCCCCTTCTCCTGAGGAGACCCCCATGGCTACTGCTACTCCTGCGGGAAGCAGTGGTGCCCATTTTAGCACCACTGCTCCTACAGGAACCCAGCAGCATTGGATCGAGCCACCCATATGTTCAAAGACTCTTCAGTTTCCTTACAGCTGTCCATCCCAAGCAGATTTCTCAACCTGTTTCCTTTCATAGCCCATTGACACAGAACTTTCGCAAGTGGCATGACAATACTGGGCGGGGGGGGGGCAAAACCAGGTTGGGAGTCACTTTAGACATATGCAAATCAGCCTTCTGAATGCCCTGGAAGAAGAGAAAGGAACATGAAAGATGGGCTTAAAATACATATGATAATTGTTGCATTATTAATGCTTTAATTTGCTTTCAAGGAGTATTTAAATTATGTTTTGTGCTCATTACCATGATGAAAGATACACTTGCTTTTCAATAAAAGGCTCCTTTGTTGTTTTTAATGCTATTAGAGGGATGAAACTTTTCAACACTGAAACAAAAGGTCTACAAAGTCGTACTCAGAACCCTTAGGAATGCTGTGGGGGGGGGGGCATTAAAGACTTCATACCACACAGCCTGCAGCTGTAACTGTTGTAAGCCCCAGGAAAGAAGCGTCCATTGGCTGAAATGGAAGCTTTCCTCCCAAGGCTTATTGCAGCTTTAAAGGGGCATTTTCACAAGGACCACTGCATGAAAAGGGTTACCCCCCCATGTGGTCCAGCATTGGTCCTGTGTGCCCCCTTCCCCATAGCTACTTTTTAGGTTAAGAATGTAAGGCCAAATGACTCCTTAGGCACCACTTTTGGTTTCGTCGCAAGAACCAGACTAGCTTTGACCCTTTCAAAATAATGATTGCTGACAGATATTAGGTGGCAGCAATGTGACTAGCTCTTAGAAATCATTTCTTAAATTAGTCATCTATTTTTTTCAAATTGTGGGTCGGGATGCACCAGGTGGGTCGTGAGCCAATTTCAGGTGGGCCACAAAGTGCCTGGAGCAGCCATCTTGAAACTATGGGAAGATAGGACACTTGAAAGGTGGGGATAGGAGTGTATGTTCTTGTTTTGCTTGTGTCAAGGTTGTAAGTAGCATTTTTTCCCTTTCTGATTCACTTTGCTATTGGAAAATGGCTAAGAAATAACCTAACTTATTGCTGCATACTCAGGAAAGTAGCAGGCTCTGGTGTTACAGTGATGACACTTCCATCATTAGAGGGATGAAATGTTCTTTGTTGTTTTTAATGCTATCAGAGGGATGAAACTTTTCAACACAGAAACAAAAGGTCTGCAAAGTAGTACTCACAACCCTTAGGAATGCTGTGGGGGGGCATTAAAGACTTCATACCACAGCCTGCAGCTGAAACTGTTGTAAGCCCCAGGCTTACAACTTGTTGTAAGCTTCCATTGATATTACTTTCATTGATATTACTTCTGGTGGCTCCCAGACCGATTTTCATTCTAAAAAGTGGGCTCTGATGCTAAAACGTTTGAGAACCACTGACAACCCAATCCTAAGCAAGGCCAACATAACAAGGCAGTATCCTAAAGCCCATTAGAAGGCAGCCGCAGTGAAGTGCAGGCCAAGGGCTTACAACCACGTAAGCGCCAGTCATCCCAATGAGGCTGCTTAGATCTGTGCCTACTGTTTTGCAGGCACAGGTACATGTGCAAAGGAGCAGTCTGAACTGGAGCCACTGAGGCTGGGGACGGGGTTTAGGATTTGGCACTATGGCCGTTCTGCGTCACAACCCCCGTCTCCGCCCACTGCACTGCCCAGTTACACCTTTGGCATGCCTCTGGAACACCCTCGGCCAGGCCCAGCGCCAACCGCGCACCGCCGACACTTGACCGGCACAAGGCTGGCGCTGCTGGCATTTGTGGCATCGCCCGAGTGTTGGCACGGCTGTTTGCGCCGGTCCAGCACCATACCGCCGACACTGATGCACTTGATGGCACGTTTACAACAGCGTTCAGCCGTCGCAAGAGCGTAGTGCCGTTGCAGTGAGGGTATAGGATTGCGCTCTCAGCCCTTAACACATTTTAAGGTCTACATCTCCTTACATTCTAGGCTATTAACGTATGCTGCATGTGTATTTTATTCATTTGATGTCTTGTTAAATCAGAACTGTGGAGTCATGGTTAGAATTATACACAAATAGCTTGATGATAAACTAGGGCAACACAGTCCTTTACAACAGGGAACTCTGTGAAAATGCTTTTACTTACCTCTTGCTGGCCTTCTGATCACCCACCACCTCCGTAGCATGCTGCGTGCCCTCCATTGGTGCAGTTGCATGCTGTGGATTGGTGGGGCATAGGAATGGGCTGTTTACCTGTCACCTCCTGCTAAATGATGTGGGCTAATTGCTGGCACTGCACTCCATCTTGAGCACATACTTGTAGAAGTCCACCTCTGTAGCACATTTTCCTGCCTGGAGCCTTTGGAACGAGCTAGCCTAACAGCATTGTCGAATGCACAAATGAACATACCACTGCAGCAGAAATATGTAGCAAAGGACAAGTTCCATGACGGGAAAACATGGACCAGGACAATCTTAATGTGAAATACACAAATGCTGGTCTTTGACTTGACGAAATGATATTGGGACACCTCTATTGATTGAAGAGAAAGGACTATATTAGTTGTAGAAGATGTTGAACCAAGGATTTGGCCACATTATTACTTTTAGTGAGACTAATTTCATTTTCGCAAAAGCAACTCGGTGATTGCAGACTGCCTTATTGGGGAACACCTTATTTGTAATGATTTCTGTATCATATGATTCGATTTCTTTTGTTAAGCGCAACGAGACTGTTTGTTTGGCCCTTCGAATCAGCATGCAGTCCGGAAAACAAGTACAAAAAAAAAAGCTGATTCCCATATAAACATTAAGCATATAAACATTATAATTGTTATTTCCTTTGCAAGAAAGTATAAAGGTAGCATGAAACATTACAGACAGGGGCGGTGTTTATTGATTGCTCCAAAGCAAGGACAGGGTTCATTCGTATTAAGAAACTCTGCAATCTGATTTGCACTAATAGAAGACTACTGAATGCTAACTTCTCCCTTCGCTGACATTGGTTATAAATGCCCTTTGTATCAAAAACTTCGTGCAATAACATTTTAATTCCATGTATTTCAAGAACTATTGATTGGCATGGGCAATCAGTTGGCCAGATAAAACAGCTGGCTATTACAAAATATTGCTTTCAAGGGTTCGTAATTCACCTCTGCATATTTGAAGCTAATAGTCCATCTGTTTATGAAAGACAGGGAAACAAAAGGCAACAGAAAATGAAAAGAAAAAAAGCCAGTTCAGAGTAAGATGCTTTTAGTGCTCCTGTGATTCAAGATTAGGTACAATGACTTATGCAGTTACATTAAGCTTTACATCACTGTACCCCTTGTACAGTTTTTATTGCTATATAGATGGAGGTCAATTTCCATGACCGTATGATTGCCTGCACAGACTACTGAGTCTTCAAACTATGGTAGGAAGTTGCTCTCAGGGCCTAATTAAATTTTATTGTATTTATTTACAAATGCTTTACCCCGCCTTTCCTGGGCCAACGCAAATGTCCAAGACAGCTTAAAAATTGTTCATAACAAACATCAAATATTTAACCGTAGAATATATAAAACATGCAAAATATAAAAGAAACTTAAAACATACAATATAAAACTAACCAGAGGTCGGAATTTGACCAGGAAGAATCAGTTAGTGAAGCTACTAGAGTTGCAGTCCTAAACCCACTTACATGGGAATAAGTCCTATTGATATCAGTGAGGCTTACTTCTGACTAGTCATGCATAGGATTGCACTTTAGAGTAACACAAAATAATAAGATCTGCAGAACATTGATGGAGCAGCACATAGTATCCGACAGGCAGGTACAAGATATTTCAAAGTTTGTTTGGCATGGTAAAAACCATGAGTAAAATATAAGATTTTTCAGGATGCAAAAGAGAGAGGAAGATTAAGACTGCCGGACTTGAAAACATATTTTGCAGCATGTGCCTTTCTTTGGTTGAAAGAATGGTTGTTACTATGAAATAAGAGAATGTTGGACTTAGAAGGGTCAGATTAAAGGTTTGGATGGCATGGATTTTATGGTATGACAAATTAATGGCAAGCTTTTAAAATCATTATATCAGACATACACTGTCGAGAATATGGAACAAATATAAACATAATTTTTACACAAAAATATCATTATGGCCTTTTTTGGTCATGGTTCAATATCGAGAGACACTTGGAGCGCAACCCTATACCCCCGTTGCGCTGGCGCTAAGCTTTTGCACCGGCCGAACACTGTCACAAACGTGCCGTCAAGCGCATCTGCGTCGGCACTATGGCGCTGGACTGGCACAAGCAGCAGTGACAGTGCTCGGATGCCGCCATGACCATTGGCAGCGCCAGCCTTGCGCCAGTTAAGCATTGGTGTCGCTCGGTCGGCACAGGGCCTCCACGAGGGCGTTCCAGAGGCGTTCTGGGGGCGTAACTGGGCAGCGCAGTGGGTGGAGATGGCAGTTGTGATGCAAGATGGCCTTAGTGCCGTATCCTAAAGCCAGATTTGGGCCGCTCCTGCCCACATTCCTCTGCGCCTGCAAAACAGCAGGTGCAGATGCGAGCCGACCTATAGGGGTGAGTGGGGCTTACGTGGGTGCAAGGAAAAACCTCCCCTTGTCTTGCACATTGCTGCTGCTGCCTCCTAATGGGCTTTGGGATACAGCCCTGCTATGTCAGCCTTACTATGTCGGCCTTACTTAGGATTGCGCTGTCCGTTACTGTACAGAAATGTATTAGTCTTTTTCACAAGGAGAATACAGGATGAAGACAAGAGACCAACTATCAGAAGGATATAGTTGTCAATGGTTTCAGCAGCAATTTTCAACCTTTTTTTCTCACAGCACACTAAGCCACTAAAATTGTCAAGGCACACCATCAGTTTTTTTGAAAAGTGACAAGGCACACCACCCTGCCAGTGAGGGTGGGTCTCCCATCAGCCCTACTAATAAATGATCTAGCACCAGGTTCCATTGCACACCCACTGACCACTCACGGCTTCGCCCCCCTAGGAATTCAGAGTCGCTCCCTTTAACCCTCTGAGTGCTGGCCAACCAAGAAGAAAAGCTCTTTGCAGAGGAATTGGGAGGGGGGAGGAGGGAGAGTGAAGTGGGTGGAGTCAGCCCTAATTTTAACTAGTGGAACTGAGTTCCCCTGCGTTCCCCCTGCATGACATCACTGACGGCGGACCAATGTGCCACAGCACAGTGGTTGAAAAGGGCTGGGTTTCAGTATGTACAGCTTTTTGAGAGATTTAAAGTGGATAAAAAGTTACATGGTTTTGAATATCAAATGCCCTTATTAGAAAATCAATTGTGGAGAAGAGCAATGTATTACTAAAATGCATAGGTTACTGTTGAAATGTGAGACAGAAGAGGAACAAATTAAAGAATGTATGATACAGTGGGCTAAAAATGTTGGCCATGAGATTTTAATGGAACAGTGGGAAAGTGTGTGGATTAAAAGATTGAAGTTTATATTAAATGTAAAACTGAAAGAGAATTTTTATAAGATGATGTATAGATGGTATATAATACCAGTTAAATTAGCAAATTCTAGTTAAATTGTAGGCGATGTAAGAAATTTAGATGTATTACTCCACACTTGCTTTATATATTCCAAATTTAGTTTTTATCTTTTCTTTGTATAATTGTTTGTGTGTTTGTTTTAGTGGTATTGATAAAAATATATGGAGAGGGGGGGCCTTGGAAAATTTGATATGGGTTGGCAGCATCATGTCACAGGAAGTGGAAAGTGTGCAATGCCATTACATTCAGTCTCTCTCTCTCACTCACTCACTCACACACACACACACACACACACACACACACACACACACACACACACCCTGTAGTCTAGTTTGTTGACTATTTTTTTGCAAGCAGTAAAGAAATGTCGGGTGTCATGCCACACATTCCTTGGACTAGATTTTGCTGGGACCAGCTTCAGATGCACAGGGGCCAGTCCTACCCAATTTGATTTATTTACTTAGACATTAATCAAACGCACACCCATAACACATACCTAGCATCCTAACCAACTTCCAAGCATCGATGTAGCTTCAATGTAGTCCCAAATAATGCTCACTTACTTTGAGGAAGCCTCTGTGCCTGTCCTCTCCCCTCCCCCCACTGCAGGATACAGAGCATGCTCCATTGGTCTGGGTGCAACCACTACAAGTTGAATAGGATTGGGCCAACATTCCTTAAAACCACCAATTAGGCCGTCCGCTATTATTCAGTAGGCAATTCTGCACACAGACAAGCATGTTGAAACCTGTTACATGCGTTTCAAATCCAGGAATAGCAAAACTGAGGCGGAAAACATAGAAAAACAAAGAAGGCAGGACCACATTTTTCCTCCCCGCCAACAAACAAAACTAGTTAAAACTAAAATCCAAACCTCGTGTTTTATATTTTTTTTCTTTCTGAAAAACATTTTAGACTTTATGTATATTAAGGGAGGGTCATGTTCAGCTCCAATTGAATGAAATGGGTTTCTTCCCATTAATTTTAATGGGTGAGGAATCAGGACCGAACTTTTTCCCTAGCAGTAAAACCTTCAAGGCTATTAAAGGTTATCATAGTAATAATCCTTTCAGAGAGGCCCTCCTCGATGTGTGGCTTTCACAGACTTTGCAGGCCCTAAAAGCTCCAAGAGTTTTTATCATCTTCCCAGCCTCCAACAGAGCTATTAAGTTGTATCAAGTCAAAGAGCTTCTTTGGAAAGTGCTCCTAAATACACAGGTGCATAAAAAATTGACAGTTCCTATCTTGGTTCATTTTCAAAATGCCTAAATACTGTATATATTTAAAAGCTCATGCACCAAAGGAGCCATAAATGTCTATCATCAAGTAAAAAATATAAGCAATTTTGGGTGAACTCGCCCAGATCAGGTCCAGGGAAGGAAATTTCCTACACAGGAAAGTATGCCGGAGTGAATTTAAGAGTTCGACCTTGCATTTCACATCAAGGGCATTCAAATTTGTTCAACCGGCATTATTTCAGGCAAAATGTCAAAGCATTTCCATTGTGATTTAAAACAGGCGTCAGAACATCATAATGGTGCTGCTGTAGGACTCATATCGGAGAAGACTCTGTAGATAGACACCCAGGAGCACAGCTAGGTGTTCCAAATGCCAGGTGTTTTTAAAGCATTAAAATACCGCGTGCAACACACAGATCCAAATAGAACTGTGCAGGAATAAGAATTACTCTCACAAGGAGGCACCAGAACATTTAAAATAACATTTAAAATGTTAAATTATTATTAAATTAAATAATATTAAATTAGCAAATATTTAGATCTATCCTGCTTTCTTTTTTTTTTAGGGCGCAATTGTAACCAACTTTCCAGCAGTGATGTAGCTGTGCCAATGGGGAATGTGCTGCATCCTGCAGTTGGGGGGCAGTCATGGAGGAATGTTGTTCCCTTACCTCTGAGCTGCATTGCCCTTACCCGGGTGCTGGAAAGTTAGTTGGGGCTAAGCCCTTGTCTTCATAAGAAGTTTGGATCAGTCCTAATGTTCAGTCTAATCCAGAAGCCATTTATCTCCAACAGGGACCAACCGGATGCTTTTGGGAAACTCACAATCAAAGCATGAAGTCAAGAGCTTTCTTCTGCAGTTGCCTCCCAACACGTTTCCCTTGAACCAGGAGGTTCCATAAACCTATTAAGAACCCTCTTGCTCCATGAATTGCTCCGATCTCCATTTAAAAATACTTAAGCTGATGGCCATCACCACCTCTTGTCATGGTGTTGAGAAGAACCTCATGAAAGCCATGAGAGATAGGTTAGGTGTGTAGGGCATTCAGGCCTGAGAGGGAAGATAAGGTACTATACAGCTGAGGCCTCCACTGATCCTATCCCCCTTCCTGAGCCTGAACAACCCCCTCCACCCTTTACCAAAAAAGGAAAAATCCACCCCATCCTGAAACACCTCTCCCTCCATGTCGCCCTCCAATGCCTCTTGGTGTTTTTCTTATGTCTGCTGACAGCTGGTGCACTGCTTATTCAAGAGTTGTTGCAAATGTGTTCTGTGTCACCAGTGCTTTGGATTGTGCTGTCAGTCAGGAATTGCCTCAGTTGTGTAAAGCAGCGATTCTCACACTGGGACCCACTTTCACACCGGGACCCACTTTTTAGAATGACAACCTGTCCAGGACCTACCAGAAGTGCTGTCATGGCTGGAAGTGCCGACATTGTGATGCCAGAGTCTGTTGCTTCCCTGAAAATGTGGCAATAAGTTGGGCTATTTCTCAGCCATTTTCCAATAGCAAAGTGAATCAGAAAGGGAAAAAAGGCTATTTACAACTTTGACATGAGCAAAATAACCACATAGTGCTCCCCCTTTCCAGGATCCCATCTTCCCATATTTTCAATATGTCAGCACTAGGTGCTATGCGACCCACCCAAAATTGGCTTGGGTCCTGACCTGCAGTTTGAGAAACAGTGGTGTAGAGAGAATGTTTGTTTATTGTATAGTTTGTACCTGTGTAAGGTCTTCCATACATTGATTTGAATGCGCATCCGGAGTAGGATGCGCACGATTCCAATCCCCCTACAGTGAATGGGATAATGATCACATGACCAATCAGATCTGGCTATGTGATCGTATCACAGAAGGAAAAATGAATGTAAATGTCTTGCAAGGAAATCATGAAAAGGGCCTTGCAGCACTGCCAAAAATGTTGAAGGAAAACTGACAGTGGTTTCGCTTCTACTCGTCAGATACTCATGAATGTGTGAAACCATCCAGATAATATTCCATAGGTTGCTTATATTAAATTTCTAATTCAATTCACAGTATAGAAAAATACCTAAACTGCCTGGGACTCATAATGATGCCAAAGTACTATATGACTCATAACCATCACCAAGTAACTATATTGAAAGGGAGGCTATATAGACAATATGTTCGGGCAAACTGAATGGAAATAGATGTTGTGTCTAGTCCTGTTATTGCGTTGTTTCCTAATCCTTTCTCTTGTGCTCTGTTTTGTACATCTCCAGTACAGCTGAATTGAAAATGTTATCATATAAAGGCAAGTCATTAATCCAACCATGACAAAAATTAAGATATATTTGTCCTTTTAGGCTGTCTGCCTCAGCTCTGTTCAACTATGGAGGTCAATAACCTGTAAGTGTTTAATGAATATTGCTATAATGTTGCTTTCGTTATTGAATTAGAAGAGGCTTTGAAGAAGACATAAAATGGCTTGATGTGTTTTGTTTTATATGTATTAAACATCACAAAATGTATATGAATTATTTTCCAGCTAGTTAATATTTTGAAAGAAGCTCAGCATTTGCATAAGATTTACATAAGGAAAAAACCCTTTCAAAAATAGTAATAAATAATAATCTTCCAGCTGCTTCCATGTATCAATGAAGACATGGTACACTTTTAGAAATTCATAACAAATGTGAAATAGATTTATTACCGTGAGCTATTTCACAGTTCCTGTGCTTTGCTTGTTATGGCGTAATTTCATGTGAATATTCTATACACACATTATTTAATGTTTTATTATTCCTTTAGTACAAAAGGAGCAGAGGAATCAATTAAGAATGGAGAGAGAAGAAAATTATGCTCGAATAATAGATGTTCTAGAGTAAAGCTCTGGAAAATTTGTCCTGCTAGGTGGGAAAAGAGTACACATACAGTAGGAAAAGCGCAATCTAGTTTCAGTCCTCTGAGAGTAGAACTAGATCCAATGGGTACAAACCATGAGGAACTTCCAATGGCTGGTGACAGAGGAGCTTCGGGGTGGAGAGAGAATAGGGGGTGAGGTGGAATGGGGGAGAGGGGTAGGATTTGGCCACTCATTTGCATCCGAATCCTATCCCACTCCTTCTCCTTTGCTGCTGCCATTACACTCTTTGGTTCAGCATCAGTAAAATAGCTGGCACAGAACTAAGGAGAGGCTTTCCTCAAGGTAAGAAAATAAAAGGAAATCCCCAAGACTGCCCCCACCTCCACCACAGGATAATACACTCACCTCCTTGGCACATGTGCATCAGTGGAGTGATTTAGGGCGCAATCCTAACTTGGAGGTAAGCCAGCACAGTTAGGCCCACAAAGGTTTTCAGGATTGCACTATTCATTACCTTATCTATCCTCACAGTATTCCAATGTTATTCAAACTGCGGGTTGAGACCCACTTGGTGTGTCACAACCTGATGTCAAGTGGGTCGCGGAAAGCTGGGAGCAGCCATCTTGGAAACTGCAGACCTTACTCTTGCTATATTCCTTTTGTGGATGTTAACAGTTTGAATTTTCAGGTGAGGGGTTTTTGTTTGTTTTTAGTTCCATGCTTTTACATAATATGTTGTCCTAATCTTGCTTTCTGTCAAAGATATTTCATGGTTGTGCATTTGCTTCAGTCCAAGAAGGTCAATTTGCATTCTAGGAATGTCATTCGATTATGTCACACTGACAGCACTTTCTGCTTGATGATGGCACTTCTGGCTATGACATCACTTCCAGGTTAATGACAGCACTTCTGGCAGGTCCCAACATGAATGCCATTCTATAAAGTGGGTCCCAGTCTAAAACGTTTGAGAACCACTGCAATATTCCATGAGTTTGTCATTAATGTTTTCCTGTTTACAGAGCAGGTAGTGAAACCAGTGATGAATGAACTCTCATTAGCTCCATTTGGAATCAACTCAGTAATTACTAACTTGGCCAACCAGAAAAAAATAAACATTATTTTCTGAGAATTCTCTTCTGGCACAAGTTGGCATATGCATGATGACGGTGTGCCACGTGTATGCACCTTATCGCATTGTCCTTAGGAAAAGGTAAATCCCAGCACCAGCTCTGACGGCCAGCTGCTGGTAAATTCAGCTTTCTTGCTTCCCTGCAAAATGAAAAATGTCAAACACCTAGGAACAAGAGAAGGTTTTGGATCTGGGGGAGGTGCGATGGGAGAACACAACAACTTGTAAAATGTTTGCAAAAATAAGGGCACAATCCTAACCAGCTAATGCCAGCAGAATGAGCATACACACTGTTGCAAACATGCTGGAAAGCACATTACGACAGTGCTGGCACCCATTGTTGTTCAGTCGCTAAGTCGTGTCCGACTCTTCGCGACCCCATGGACCACAGCATGCCAGGCCTCCCTGTCCTCCACTAGCTTCCTGAGTTCGCCCAATTTCATATTCATTGCTTCAGTGACACTATCTAACCATCTCATCCTCTGTCGCCCCCTTCTCCTTTTGCCTTCAATCTTTCCCAGCATGAGGGTCTTTTCTAAAGAGTCCTCTCTTCTCATCAGGTGGCCAAAGTATTGGAGCTTCAGCTTCAGCATTTGTCCTTCCAGGGAGCAATCAGGCTTGACTTCCTGGAGAATTGACCGATTGGATCTCTTTGCAGTCCAGGGGACTCTCAAGAGTCTTCTCCAACACCATAATTCAAAAGCATCGATTCTTCGACGCTCTGCCTTTCTTATGGTCCAGCTCTCACAGCCATACATGGCTACTGGGAAAACCATCGCTTTGACTATGCGAACCTTTGTTGGCAGGGTGATGTCTCGGCTTTTGATTAAGCTATCTAGGTTCACCATAGCTTTCTTCCCCAGAAGTAAACGTCTTTTAATTTCATGGCTGCAGTCACCATCTGCGGTGATCTTGGAGCCCAGGAAAATAAAGTCTGTCACTGCTTCCATTTCTTCCCCTCCTATTTGCCAGGAAGTGATGGGAGTGGTTGCCATGATCTTAGTCTTTTTAATGTTGAGCTTCAAACCAATTTTGGCACTTTCCTCTTTCACCCTCATCAAAAGGTTCTTTAGGTCTTCCTCACTTTCTGCCAGTAGAGTGGTATCGTCTGCATATCTGAGGTTGTTGATGTTTCTCCCAGCAATCTTGATTCCAGCTTGTGAGTCATCCAGCCCTGCCTTCCTCATGATGTACTCTGCGTATAAGTTAAATAAGCAGGGTGACAATATACAGCCTTGTCGTACTCCTTTCCCAATTTTAAACCAGTCGGTTGTTCCATGTCCAGTTCTAACTGTTGCTTCCTGACCTGCATAAAGTTTCTCAGAAGGCAGATCAGGTGGTCTGGAACTCCCATCTCTTCAAGAACTTGCCACAGTTTGTTGTGATCCACACAATCAAAGGCTTTAGCATAATCAATGAAGCAGAGGTAGATGTTTTTCTGGAACTCTCTTGCTTTCTCCATGATCCAGCGAAGGTTGGCAATTTGATCTCTAGTTCCTCTGCCTCTTCGGAAACCAGCTTGTACATCTGGTAGTTCTCGATTCGCATATTGCTGAAGCCGAGCTTGTAGGATTTTGAGCATGACCTTGCTAGCATGTGAAATGAGTGCAATGGTGCGGTAATTCGAGCAATCTTTGGCATTGCCCTTCTTTGGGATTGGAATGTAAACTTATCTTTTCCAGTCTTGTGGCCACTGTTGGGTTTTCCAAATTTGCTGGCATATGGAGAGCAGCACTTGGACAGCATCATCTTTTAAGATTTTGAGTAATTCCGCTGGAATGCTGTCACCTCCACTAGCTTTGTTGTTAGTGAGGCTTTCTAAAGCCCACTTGACTTCACTCTCCAGGATGTCAGGTTCGAGCTCCCATGCTAAGCACCATGCTGGCACCCATGCTAAGGCCTATACCTGCCTGCCAGCACCAGATCCTAGTGGACTGTCCAATGGAGTAGTTAAGCTCCCACTAGGTGGCAAGGCAAGGGGGCGGTAAAGGGGCAGGTTGTGCTCAGGAGAGGGAACAGGGGCCACCACCATATAATATCCCCCTCCTGGGCCTCAGTTCCCTGACTGAGGGGCTGCTCAGTCTTGTGCCAGTGATTTTGCTGATGTAAGTCTGAGTAGCCCCATAGTGGCTTCTGGGGTTTACCCCAAGGAAAGGGGATGAACAGTGCAGAAAGTTAGTTAAGATTGGGCTGCTGGCCATCAGTAGCTGTCTATGAGGCGGGGGCAGGGCACCTGGGTGCCACCTTCGGGGGGCGGGGTGTCACCACTAGGGACCAAAATTGCTAAAATCATGATTTTAAGGAATAATAATAATAATAATAATAATACTTTTATTTATATACCGCCTTTCTTAAGATCACTAGATTTCTCTAATGATTGAACTCAAGGCGGTTTACATAGGCAGACTTTCTCACAAACCCGAAGGTTTTTACAATTTACAGAATGTTCTGTCTTCCAAGAACAACACTCCTACAGATCTTTCTTTCTGGATTTAGCCTTCTTTCTTTAGCCACCCGTCTGTCGTCTGCTCTCATTAGCATTAGGAATGATAGCATAATTTTATATACTGTTCTATGCAGAATTTCACAAAGAATTCAATGAAAGAAACTGGAGTATAATACCTTTGTGCTATCAAAAGTTATGGCCAAAAACCAAACATACAAAATTGCAGCTTGTTAAAATCTATCTCTCTGCTTCGCTCACCTCACAGAGTTGTTGTGAGGGCAAAAGAAGGGGAGGAAACATGCACATCATCCTGAGCTCCTTGGAGGAAGGGTGTGCAAAATGTGAAAAATATGAATAAAGGTGCAATCGTATCCTGGAGTTAGGACCACACAGTTAGGCCAGCAAAGTTTGGTTGGCACAAGAGACATAGTAAAGTATGTTTGGACCACTCTCGGAGTCAGAGGGGCCAGCATACAGACGTGCCATCCTCCTTGACTCTGAGAGTGGTCCAAATGCACTTTACAGTGGCCCTTGTGCCAGCTAAACTTTACTGGCCTAAATCCAGGTTAGGATTGCACCCTAAATAAATTTGTCATATGGTGGTTGTCAAAAGTTTATGGGCCCCAAGTGTCAAATGACCTAACTATGCCACTGCTACCCATCAAGCAATTATATCCCAGTAGACCGCATGCTCATCAAATAAAAGGCTTCTTGGTTGGGGTGGGGTGTTTGGTCACACCAATCAGCAAAAGTTTCATCCAAGGAAGGGCTTGACACTAAACTGTTGCTACATGCATACACCTAAGAAAACATCTGGTTAACAATCCATGTAGATTTGCAGCAATCAATGGGAATTTCATTGAAAGAAAGGGATTTAATGCTAAAGACTTTAAGAACAAAGAAATTCTGCACATGGACCTTATAAAACAGCTGACTTTGAGCACCTAGTCTGCTGTCTGCACATGTGCAGATCCTGAGGTAGAAAATTTGAGGGAACTGCTACTCAGTGTTACAGTCAAATGTTATGATCTGGGAAAATTCATATTCCAAACTACTGAATTACGAATGTTTGAAACATCACTGAGGGTGCAATCCTAAACTGAGTTAGGCTGGCACAAGCTAAACTAGCAAAGTTTGGCCAGCGCAAGGGCCACTGTAAAGTATGTTTGTACCAATGTCGGAGTCAGAGGCCAGCACACAGACGTGAGCCATCCTCCCTGACTCCAAGAGTAGTCTAAACACGCTTTATGGTGGCCCTTGTGCTGGCCAAACTTTGCTTATTTAGCTTATGCCAGCCTATCTCCAGTTTAGGATTGCACCCTCAGTGATGTTTCAAACATTCGTAATTCAGTAGTTTGGAATATGAATTTTCCCAGATCATAACATTTGACTGTAACACTGATTGCACTCAGACTGAGAGGTAGTGATTTACCTAGAGGCACCTACTGAGACCATGGCTAATATGCCTTGAACTGAGACCCTTATTTCCCTCTCAGTTCCATGTTCACAGTACATTCCATTTCCATTACTTTGGAGCCTACCATATTCTCCACGGTCTTCATGCTCTGCCCTTAGCGAAAAGACTCCCAGTGGTTAGACCACCTGCTTTGCATGCTCAAGGTCCCAGATCAATTCCTGACACCCCTTGGTATGGCTGGGAATAACCCCTACCTGAAACCTTGCAGAGCCAATCACAATGTTGAGCTAAGCCGACCAGTGGTTTGAGTCAACAAACTATAAGCATCTTATGTTCAACACAGTTTTCCCAAATCATCAGTGTGTTAGCCAGTTTTTCAAGCATGGGGGATAGCAAACATGGGGAAAAGACTAGTACTTGAAAAGGTCAGTTTCTAACCTGCTATAGATTTCAGTATCTTTTCGTGTTTTTTTATCCCACCCAGCTTCCTCATGCACTTAATTTTCTAGATGTTCCTCTACCTCCAGGCCTCTTTGAGCCAGTTACTCCATCCCATATATCTTCAAACATTTCTAACAAGGACTACTGGCTTCCTTTCATCTTCATCTTTTATTTAAATTCCCAACAACCTTCAGAGTTTTTTTTTTTTTTTTTGCACATCTCTTTACTGAATGGATCTGGTGGGGATTTTTTAAAAGCACCTGAGGGATTTGCTCATTTAGTTCCCATTGAAAGTCAATAGGTCTTCAGTGCCTGACAAGAATTATTAGTTGTTCTTTAAACTACTTTCTCCTCTTCTCCTTCCCTCTTCCACTACCAGCAAACTGCCTATATATTGTGTCTTCCCTGTTTCCTCAATGACTTCCATTAGTCTTCACATCAGCAGTATTTGTTCCTGATCACATGGGGGCAGATTTTTTCCCCCCTTAAACTATAGGTAGATTATCTTAGACTTGCTACTAATATTGATATTTTGGTGAAAAGATTTTGCTGAATTCAATCACCCCAAGCAGTTGTAGTCCACAAATTACATAAATGAGCAGATAGCCCAAGAACTGATCGTGGTCACTGTACTAAATAATGTGGAAGCAAGTTCATACCGTTTACTCACTGGTTCTTACAATCAGTAGCTAGATATACCCTGCTAAATGGGAGGGGTTAAAAACAGGTGAATGGACCGAGTATGGGGTGGGGTATGGTAAGTGGAACTTTACTGACCTCTCTGCCTCAGCATGGTTCCTGACCATTTGCAGGATGCAGCGGAACCTGGTCCTGGTGCTGCTGGACTCTGCTGGCAAGCGCTAGTCAGGTGGTAAGAGTTTCTCAGGGCCCAATCCTGGAGCCGGCAAACGTCCGCGGTACAAGCATACTGCGGGCGCTGGTGTTACAAACGTGCCATAAGGCATATCCAGCGTGGGTGGTGAACTCTTACCAGTGCTGTCCCAGTGCCCGATTCCCCTGCCTGGAGGCGGCAATGTGGGACAAGTGGGTGGTGAGTGCATGGGCCGCTGCCAGTGTGCCAATTCTGGGCAGGTGGAGCAGGCATAACTGGGTGAAGAAGAGGCGGAGGGAGGGTTGAATTGGTGTTCACCTCTGCCAGTAGATTATTACATCTGCGCCACAAAATAGCCGGCACAGACACAAGGAGACCTACCAGGAGCCCTTACCTCCTCCGGTGGCTGCCTGGCTGCCGCTGGATGCAGCAGTAGCTACTGGGCTCCTGCTGCACCTGCAATGGCCAGGTAGCTCAGGATCGGGCTGTGAGAGTACAAAGTCCAGAAGAAGTGGCAGGAAAACTTTAAAAGAACATAATAATAATAATACATGAATTTATATACTGCCTTTCTTAAGATCACTAGATTTCTCTAATGACTGTAACTCAAGGCGGTTTACATAGGCAGACTTTTATTCACAAACCCGAAGGTTTTTACAATTTACAGAAATGTTCTATCTTTCAAGAACTCACACATACAGATCTTTCTTTCTGGATTTAGCCTTCTTTCTTTAGCCACCCGTCTGTCGTCTGCTGGCTGATGAGGCTTCCCTGCTCCCACCAGAGACGCAGCTGCGTTCAGCACACTCCTCCTCCCACAAGGCAGCTGGAACTCAGCTTTTAATCAGCCGCAGTTTGCAAGGTCTGCCGCTCACAGAGACTTCCGGTAGTCTCGAGCTCACGACCTTCAGATCTTCAGCTGTTATCTTCGGGCAAACGGAGGCATTAACCCTCTCGGCTAAATCTTCTGCCCATAGTATAAAAGTACTACATAGGATAAAAGTACTACACACTGACCCACAAGCAGGCAGCAGCGGCAGGATGGTCTGCACTGACCTGCCATTGCTGCAACCAGGCCCCCAGGATGCCAGCAGAGATTAGTTTCCTGCTGAGCAGCTCAGGGGTGGGGGAAGATGGCGGGTGTGTGTGTGTGGAGAAGGAAGGGCATTTCTGGGCTGGGAGGGCAAAATTAAGGCAGAACTTCACTGTATCTCATCATCATTCCTGGGTCTGGCAGCCTTCTGAGTAGCCCCATAGGACAGGCTGGGGTGTTACTCGTGGTAAGGGGGAAAAATCAATCAACTGTATTGATATACTGCTTTTCAACGTAAAGTTCACAAAGCGGTTTACAGGCAAATAACCTAGGAGTAAGCCCCATTTACTCTAATGGGATTTACTTCTGAGTAGACACGCATAGGCTTGGGCTCTAGGAATGCTTCCATACCTTACAGTTGTTAAAAAGACACAATCAGAAAATACATGTGATGCACTTTGTTTATCCAGGGGGCACTAAATAGTACAATTATCTATTATCTCCTCTGCATTGAATGAAGTTCTGCATGTGTTGGAGCTTTTTTTTTTTTCTTCCCAAAACAAAGGACAGGTAAAGCAAGCCCAAAATATGCATAAAACTCTGACCTTATGCCAATCAGTCAACGCAAGTTTAATTAACACTCAGAACTATGAATCTTCTTTATTCTTGTGTGTATTTATGCTCACCTTATTTTAACCTTACAGGGAAAAGAGATACCCCTTCCCAAGCCGATTTGTGCATCATGTGGGTATATTGCTGTTTGTTTTGGCATTCAGAGAACTGAAGAGCCCAGGGAAAGCTCACTCATCTTCAGCAAACTTGCTACTTGGCTGCCAATGTTTGATCTCCAATCTCTCCTCTTATTTGTTTTGTTTGTGGCAAATTATCTTTATGGCAACATGCCTCCGAAGCAGATTTCCTTGGTATGACAATGCAGTCTAATCTGGCCAAGAGAAAAATGCTTAATCCTTTCTAACAATGATGCCAGAGAGATTTCTATAAAGGTCCTTGGATAATGTAATGAGATGGTCTCATACCCCAAGCCAATGCATATTCAATAGGTTCAGCTCTTCTGAGTAAAAAAAGTAAAAACAACAACAACCGGGATGCTGGTTATTATTACAAAGAGATTGTTCAAGCTGAAAAGCAATAGGGAATACAACTACTATCATTGGATCTAGAAGCATACAAAACCCAGAGAATAATTTTACTAATCTCATCATTTGTTTCTTTTTTGCGTCTCTTGAAATTCTCACAGATATTTTGCCTGAGCAGTCTCCTTCATAATTACTTTACATTTTACTTTGGGTGGAATTTGGTGGCAACTAATGTGTATTTTCAAAACTCCCTCAGGACATACAGAAACCCCTGAGAAATTGTATTACACTTAGCGCACAATCCTAAAATCAGTAGTGAAATTCAGGGGGTTCGCCCAGGTTCTATAGAACCAGTTGTTAAATGGCCAGGCCCCGCCCACTCACTTACCTCGGCTGGCTTCGGGGGGGGGGTTGGCTCCAGCTATGATGTCATAGAACCGGTTGTTAATTCATTTGAATTGCACCACTGCCTAAAATGCGCGGGAACAGCAAGGCCAGTGAGCCTGCTCTGCATCCAGCGTAGCTTCTGAGCGCTAAGGAGCCTTCGCAGGGCAAGGGCACGTTCGCCCTTTGGATCTGCTATTTAGCAGGCAGAATTGAGGAAGCTGCATGGCCCAATCAGGGCCTCGCAGCTTGGGGACGGAGGTTTGGAAGTGGCCTAATGGTTGCATCCAATCTCCACCTCCCTCCCCAGGCTGGCACACCTCCCGGGGGAGGAACCAGGGGCATGTCAGGGCAGGGAGAGTGGATTTAGCAGCAGTGACTCTCACCAGATCCTATTCCCTCTTTCCCAGGCTGCCCCACCTCTTTTTTTGTCCTTGGACTTATGCCAGCAAAATAGCTGGCATCCTTAACGGCAGCCAGAGCTGATTGGACACTAGTTCTGCCAGGGGGACAGCCCAATAGGATTGGACTGTTAATCTGCCCGATGTACAAATTAGCTGCAAGTTTAAGAAAAGAAGCTTGCCCCTAAATAGCAATATTAATGGGATTTAGTTGGCAGCCGAATACATTGGCTAATGCCATTGTTTGCAGTCGGAAAGAGAACTTTATTTTTATTAAATACCATGACACATTAAATACAGATTATTAATAACATTTCTCTTTTTTCCTAAAAATGGTTCCGCAATCTTTATACAGAGGCACAAATGCACTTATTAATTTTCTAAAATCTCATTCGTGTTTCTCCAGTAAAATTACCAATATTGCGATATACGTTTTCCCTTGGAGTTTGGCCAGCACAAAATTTCTGCTTCTAATTTACGCTCAAATAAAAATGTGAATATGACTGAGTAACAAAAAGATCTCAGAGGTCGCAAGGCCAATGTGAGTAATACAAACATTTGTTATCATTTGAAATAATGTTCTGCTTGGAAAGGCAGCAATCCAAGGGGATTTTCATTTGTTAAATGCACAGAAGCTTGAATTTTACAGGTGCTGGAAACAAGGTCCATGGAACAAATGGGTTGTCTTCCAGTATAGCAATGGCATCAGCATTGATCACAGAGATTCAGAGTGCAGTCCTAAATTGTGTTGGAATAGGGAGGCCAGGGGACGTGCACCATATCCAGAGCACCTTAGGTGCACTGGGGAGCCCCCCCCCCCAGGGTAAGGGCACATTCGCTTCCTTGCCCCAGGGGAGGCTGCAGCCTTTTGTAGGGTTCCTCGGATCTGCACCTGCTAAATAGCTAAATAGCAAGCGCAGACCTGAGGAAGCCACATGGCCTGAATCGCGTGGCCTCATGGCCAATTCCCAAACATCCCCGGGCTTGGCTGGTGCAAGGGCGGTCCGGCGCCACCGCTCTCAGACGCTGCTTCTAGCGTTGGCCCAAGAGCTCTAGCGCCGACGCGGCTCAAATAAAGAAATGGTGGCAGTTGTTCCCAAACTGTAGGTCGGGACCCACCAGTGGGTTGCGTGCCAATTTCAGGTGGGTCGCGAAGCACCTAGAGTAGCTATCATTGAAAATATGTGAAGATGGGATGCTGGAAACAGGGAGGGGTGTGTCATTGTTTTGCTTGTGTCAAAGTTGTAAATAGGCTTTTTCTCTTCCTGATTCACTTTGCTATTGGCAAATGGCTGAGAAATAACCTACCTTATTGCTGCATTCTTAAGAAAGCAGCAGGCTCTGGTGTCACCATGATGGCACTTTCAGCCATGATACCACTTCTGGTGGGTCCCGGACAGATTGTCATTCTAAAAAGCGGGTCCCGGTGCTAAAAAGTTTGAGAACTACTGGAATAAAGCATATTTCCAAGATCTGAAAAGTTGTTCTCTCTCCACTCCGCTGTCAGGCACTCTCAAGGGCCACTCCACTATGGGTCTGCACTGTTGGGGGGTATAGGTATTGAGGCAACAGTTTCCAGGTTCCCTGAGGTATAGACCCTGAAATTCAAGCAACTGAGCCTGAGACGTAGTTCCTGGAAGCAGAGGTTGATTTTAAAAAAACAAAACCCAAACAAAACAAACTCAAGTGACTTATTTCAGTTAATTTCCTGTACAGGGTTTTTGCCATCATTCACCGTGCTTTTTTTCTAAACACATTTTATTGTGATTATAGCCACTGTCTCAGGGCCCAATTCTGAAGCCAGTGGTATGGCATTACTGAAATGCACAGCAAAGCACATTTGTGACACTGCTCTAGGCCCTAGTGCTGGCATTGGGCTGCACCTGCGGCAGAGAACCTCAGCACCCTGGAGAAGCTGTGTCTCTGCCAACCGCAGTAAGTGCTACCGTGGGCTGACGGAGAGGCTTTTGGGGTGGGGAGAGCATGGGGAAGGAGGAGGAAAGGAGCAACTGCGTGGGAGGAGGGGAGGAACAGTCCCAGGAGGGGGTGGGACCAGTGATGGGATATGGGAATAAGGAAGCGGAACGCTGGGCGGGACTTACGCATGATTGGCTGCCCGTCCGTTACGTTCCGCAGCTGCCCTGGCCTGGTGGGGGCCTGCTCGCCGGGGGGGATAGGTGGGGAGCGCCGGGTGCCTGGGCAAGCAGCGGTGGGGCGTGCCAACCGGGGACAGCCCCCCCCCCCGAGGCCAGGGCAGCCGTGGAACAGAACGGATGGGCTGCCAATCACGCGTAAGTCCGGCCCAGCGTCCCGCTTCCTTATTCCCAGATCCCATCACTGGATGGGACTATTGGCAGCACTCACCACTGCATCCAGAACACTCGTGTGGTCCAAGCCTGACACGAGGCTGCTCTATCTCCAACTGCTGTACGTAATGCAAATTTCAAAAAAGAGAAAAGGGAAGGAATATACGCTGACCTAAAAAAAATTTTTTTAAGGCAATGAAGGGTATTAGAGAATTGTGAAAGACAAACCTACTAACTTCTGTGATGATTTGTTTGAAAATGGCTGATTCAGAAAATATTCTAGCTAGCAACATTATATCATTCATGGGAAAGAGAATCCAAAACAGCCAGGAAAAACAAAACAACACCCTATTCTTTTAATTCAGCTAGATAATCAGAGGGGGGGGGAGGAAGAGGTTTCCCACTCCCAGTTGCCTTGAGAAGTTTGAACAACATGGTCCTCTGTGGCATCCCTGCAAAACAGTAAATCAGTAAGTTGGGATGTTCAGTAACTCTGTTCATTGATACTGGTCTCTGTTTCGGTACCGGTACTTACATGGTTTCCAAAAGTCAGCTAACCCTCGAAAAAGTTTGAGCCACATTTTCATAATTTTTTTTAAAATGATGATTTATGGTTATGCAAACGAGGTTTAATATGCATTAGGAATTCAAATGCTGTTGCAATAATTTTTTAGTAAAAGCTGCTTTTTGAACTACCTTTGCACATTTCTCTCCATGAGCCATAATTCTTCATCTATAGAGTAATTTATTTCTTCTGGTTTTAATATGTTACAGATGAATGGTTGTATGTCTTTCCTGTTAGAGCATTACAAGACTTTTGCATTAGGCTGGTACTACAACAGATACCTGTGGTGCTCTTCATGGTTCATGTGGTACTAATTTAAATGGGAAGTTGCACATATTTCATTGAAACACTTGGTAAAGCCAGCTTTCACAGAAGGGTGCAAATGATGGACTGTTCTCTGTGTGCAGCTGAACTGCTCTAAATGTGTCAGTGAGGGTTATGGATCATTTCATTCACCCATCAGCTCTGGTCCGCTGTGTGTACAAATCACAGTCTAGTGTCATCCAACAGAACATTCCTGACAATACTAGAACATTTATAGTACTGCCATTTTAATAGGAGTTCTGCAACCCTGTTTAAGCAGTTTTACTTCCTTAACCCTTTCAGGCCCTGATTGGAAACTGTATGTGGTTTTGCCCAGACCCTTGTGGAAAGTGTCTTTCTTTGTCCCTGGGAAGTTTCAGCTCGAGTCCAACAGTTCAACATGAATGTGTGGTTAGAATTTGCTATGGAAATAGCAGCTCTGGGTCTCATTCTCTCTTCTTCGGAAGGAGTCATGTGCAGCGGTGTCATTCAGCCGGTACACTGGGCGGGACTTACCTTTGAGCGGCAGTCCGCCCGTTGCGTCAC